>RPFO01000430.1:72500-88467 GCA_009746045.1 Mesostigma viride | reverse complement strand
TTTTGGGCAGTTGGTATTGTTCTTTCTGGAAAGGTAGCTGTGACCATGACACTGGTTTGGGTTGTTCAGAGATGGGAGCTAGCAGACAGATACTTGGTCTGGTGATGAACGGATCTGCACCCGTGGTGTACATGCCCCGATATATTTATGTTGCCAAGCAGTGGGTCTGTGGTGCGGGACCAATGGGGAGCATGAGTGGAGTCATGCGCGCGCCCTGGTCGTTGTGTTCAGGCTCAATAATGCTTGACAACAGCAGAGCTGAACGTGTGTGCCTAGCCTGGGAAGTTCAGCTCCAGCAGCACCATGGGGAGACGGTGGCCCTGACACACTCCCCGCGACAGATGGTGAACAGGACATAGGCTGATGCCTGATGTTGAGGAGGGGGAAACCCTGCTTGGAAGCTGACTTGGGTGGTGAGAGTAGGACTAGCTACCCTACTTGCCACTTTCTGCTGGATGAGGGGTTGCCCAAATCCGGGGGCAGTGTTACGCCGCGGATATCTACCTCCACCTCTACCTCTAATGGGCCTGATACTACCTAAACTGGTCAGGCCTCCTCTACTTAACCCTCTGGCGAAAGACGAACGTGACGGAGCTGATCTCAATGCATTAACGTAAGTGTTACTATAATACGCCATACAACCATTTATCAAAACCCGTTTACTCCAGGAATAGAGGAAGGAAACACAACTACACTGCCGTGACCCAAGCCTAAATGTGTTAATTCATTTAACACACGCCGAGTGCACACACAAGGGGTAGAACGCGCATAAATGGTCACCAACGGTCCAACACGCTCGGGCCGACATGGCCCTCGCCTACAGATGCACGCTGGTCCACTACATCTACTGATGCACGCTGGTCCACTACATTCTACCACAGGATCAGGACCACTAGTAAAGTACGCGGCGCGGCGCCCAACGGCACCCAATGTACCACAGTACTGTTACGAGGACAATAATGTCCCGGTAGGAGCCTAAACGTAAACCTAGGGACAACCGAGGCAAAAGACCTAATTTACGTCCGTAACTACAACGAATTGTTACGCGACGTAACACCTCCCCCCCCACAAAGGTAGGGAGCCCTCTCCCTACGCACAGGGAGGAAAACAAGGGGTAGGAAACCTAATGCACCCAGCACACACTAACACAGTCAGCAGGCCATCCAAGATACAAGGCACCAATAGTTCACACGGTCTCCACCACCACGCCTGGAGGTGTAGGGTTAGCCAGCACCAAGCCTGGTGGTAGGTTCCCCTAACTGCCTGGAACAAAGTCCTTGCCGGGGGGAACGGCACTGGGCAGGACACACAGAGTAAACCAATCAGCACCAAGGACCAAGAACGACCAGTCAACTGGCCAGAACATGAGGGCGACTCTACATACCGGAGGGACAACACCCTCAGGTCGGGCCTAAGGCCCTCTATCTAATGGCCATCCGTCTGGTAGGTACCACGGGAGGCCAGCAGGACATCCAGGTAAGCCTGGTAGTGAGACACATCCTCAGCATTGTCGTGCCTATCTACAGTGAGGAAAACATCGGCCCACACGCCGTCAGGGAAAAGTCCCAGGAAGGCCCAGTAGTACCTATGCTGTGTAAGAACGACCTGGCCCCGGGCCCAGTCCAGGAAACCGCAGGCAAAGAGGCGTAGGAAAGGCTCTACCGCGATCAGGCAGAGAGCCCGAAGGAGCAGGCGATGATACCGGATCCGAGGGCGCATACCCGTCGGGAAAAACAGATCTACCAGGGGCTCCACGTTGGACGGCCACAACCGGATGTGCCGAATCTCGCGGGAGCGCCACCGGCGGGCACACTGTCGCGACCCGAACGTCTCAAGGTAGTCGCTAGCCCGGGGAGGAGGATGACCCCGAGAGTCCAAACCCTGGCCCGGGATGGGCGCTGGACGACGGGCATCCCACTCTAGGATGGGCTGAAGGACGGTGCTGTACGTGGCACCCGGCACCGCAGGAAAATCTACCGTAAGAGCATCTGAGGCCATAATGCCCAGAGGCGGAGGGTAAGCCCACTGGAACCCGCCGTAGGTGTCCAAGTCATTGTGGCGCCGCGCCCAGCGGTACAGGACGCGCCGAACCAGGATCTCACCCTGGAACACCGGATCAGCCAAAATAACCATGTCGAAAGGAGGCCGATCAGTCTCAACTGGTAGGTTACGGTCCCGCGGCGCCCGACACACCTGGGAGAACCCGTAGGACATGGGCGAAATGGCCAGCTCGGCGGAGGCGCGCGGCAGGTCACACTGGCGGCAAGCGAGCGCAGACATACCATACCCGAAGACAGGCGTGTCGCGCGACTCCGGAGTCGCATGCACCACAGAAGGGGCCCGATCCCGATCGCCCTCTGACAACTCCCGAAGGGAATCGGCAGCGCGGGTGGCGCGCGGGTCAGAGCCACTGGACCGAACAACCGCAGCCAAAGACCGCGGGGCCGAAGGGGCAGGGGCCGACGAAGGGGTAGGAACCGGCACAGGCGCAGAAGGTGCCGGTACAACAGGGGGCCGCGTCGGACCCGAGGCCGCAGGGGGTCGCGACGGACCCGCCTCCGCAACTGGCGCGCCGGTCTCTGGGGGTGGAGCACCACCAGGCCACATGTTGAAAATAGGACCCGTGGGGACAGGCAATCCGGCATACGACTGGTTACCGTCCAAGCTCCAGTCAGGCACCGGGATCCTCTGCGGAGGACCGCCCTCCCAAAGCCTGGGAAGACCGCCCGGGTCGCTGAAGAAACCCCGCGAGGGCGGCGCTGACGTGGTGGGCGGCTCGGACGCGGCGGCGGCGGGCGCTGCCACTGGGACGGCGGACTCGCGCCGAGGCGCAGGTACGTCAGTAGCAGGCGCAGCGGTAGCCGAAGGCGTAGGAGCTGCAGCACCAGAGGGAACCGTAGACGCCGAGGCGACCGAAGGGGAAGGGGGCACAGCTGCAACAGACACCCCACCTGGCGTGGCTGGAGCGTGCGCCTGGGCCGCCATGAAGGCCCCGAAGGCCGCCGTCAGGGACTGGATCTGCGCCTGCATCGCAGAAACTGTCGCCGCAAGAGGATCAGGCTCACGACCAGAGCCCGAAGGGGTAGGCTCCACCGATGCGCACAGGACCGACCTCGGTGAAGACGGGACAGGGGAAGGCGCCGACACTGAAGAGGAGGACGCCGCAGGGGAGGCCGAATACTCAGGGGAATACTGCGCCTCTACCGGCGCGTCCGTAGGGGTAGGGTCGCCAAATCCTACACCCGCGTTCTGGTCTGCTATCTCCATAAACTCTACGGCCCGTAACAGGTCGCAGGGGTTCTCATCCAGCTCCGCATCACCCTCGGCAGGAAGCCAGGGGAACACATCCCGTAGGCAGGAGCGGCCCACAGGGGTAGAAAGGTAGGAAAACACCCTGGGGCACTGGAGAATCGCAGCTATCTGTCCCAGGGCTGGACAGCTGGAGCCACATTCTAGCAAACAGTGGCCGGCATCGTCAAATCCGTGCAAAACAAGCTGATGCGGTTCAGCAGGGGAAGGACCGTACCACGTGACCCCGAAGAGAGCCGCCCGACTATGCCCGCATGCTGGGCCTGGAGGGCCGGATGCACGACGCCACCCGGGAAACTAGACCGTGACACCCAACGGCCCGGAAGGGCCTCGAAGTACAGCTCAGGGTCCGGTAGGGGCAGGGACGGCAGCGGGCTCTCAGCCGGAGGGGTAGGCTCTGACATGACGGCTGCGGAGGGGAGGGGACAACCAACCACCCGTCGACAGCAGACATAACATAAGAGAGGAGAAGGCCTACAACTAGAGCTTGTGCAGGGTTTTATATTCCTGCAGCAGGCGACTACACCCATCTAGCTCACTCTCCGTATACCAAACCTTATCTACTTCACTACGAGCATACATCCACTTCACTTTATACTGACGCTGGGTACCGCGGCCCTTTTTGATATCTCTATGGGCCACGATGCTTTCTACTTCGTCTTCTACTTCCCCAGTGTCAGGGTTATGCTCTAAAGGGGCAGGCGCTAACTCCCTGCCAGCGAACGTACTAGGATGGTACAGTTTAAGCTGGCTCCTATGGAAGGTGTTTGAATGCGTTTGCCAGGAGGTAGGGATATCGACTTTATATAAGAAATTTCCTACCCTAGACAACACATGGAAGGGTCCTAAGAAGGCGGGCCTAAGTTTGACCTTCAGTTCTGCTTCAAACTTATGAGCAAAACGGCCAACACGGGGGCCTTCTACTAATACTAGATCTCCTATTTCTATCTCAGGTGCTCGTCTATCTAAGGAGGCACGCAACCTAGCAAGGTACTTAGCCTGAGCTTTTTGGTACCCTGAGATCGCGTGGTCATGAGCAGTTTTCATTCTATCTAGTAAGGACTGTACACCTTCTACAGTATCTCGGGACACATCATCCTTGTCCCGTAGAGGACTAGCTAAGAGAGAGGTAGGGGTAAGGGGCTGTCTACCAGTATCTAAGAAGAAGGGCGTATATCCATGCGCAGCTTGGGGACAATTGTTGAGGGAGAACTCTACCAAACATAAATAATCCTCCCAATCACTACCCGAGCCATTAACATAGTGCCTAAGCGCTTCTTCTACTACTCTATTAAGACGCTCTACTAAATGAGAGGAGGAGGAGTGGTAGGCAGTACCGTAGGTAACCTTGGTACCGATGGCAGCGAAAAACTGCTGCCAAAAATCTGAGGTAAATAATTTATCCTTATCACTAATAAACTGCCTACTCAATCCATGATATCTATATACATTATTGAGGTATAGGCGTGCGCAATCACGTGCGGTGAGTTCTAAAGGACACGGCACAAGATGGCACATACGAGTAAAACGATCTATGAACACAAGGATTTGGGCATTGCCCCTATCATTCTTTCTAAAAGGTCCTACAAAATCCATCATGATAGAATCCCAAGGCATGATGGGGTCAGGCAAGGTCCTAGGTTCTGCTATCTGTCCTACATTATTGGGTTTCATTTCCTGGCAAGATTGACAAGTTCTAACATACTCATCTACATCCTTATAAAGGGAAGGCCAGTAATAAGAGCGGGCTACTAGGTCCCGTACCCGTTTACCACCCTGATGAGCAGCTAAGTCATGCAACTCAAAGAGCAAGGAGGAGCGACAGATAGGAGGGACATACAGGCGCCATTGAGGGGGAGAATCTGCTATCTGCACATATAAAAACCCACCTACAAATTTACAAGGGTGCTTGCCTAATTGTTGGGGATGTGCAGCAATGGCAGCTAATGCTTCCGGCTCAGTGGCCGTAAATCTACTAATAAGGCGTTCAAGATCAGAGGTAGGCATCGCTACAGAAGTATCCAGAACAGGTTTAAAGAGATCTCCTACCGCCTTGCCAAAGAGAAGGGGAGGTCCTAGAGGGACTACGTTTTCATAAGACTTTCCTGACCTAGTCGCTATATGGCTAAGCGGTATAGAAATTTTATTTTTCCCCTCCCCCCCCACCGAGGCCACGGGAAGGGCCTCACACGGGAGAGAGAGTCCTACGTGAGAAAGGAGATCAGGCATGCGAACAGCTGTATGAAAGAGGTAGGCATAGGATTCATCATCAGGTAGTTCACCATAAGGGGTTACACCCATAGTAGTAGGAACTAGAGTAGTATTGAGAACATCAAGGTCCTCGAAGAAGGAATAGTCTGCACGACGAGAGAGTGCATCTGGTACTATGTTATCTACACCCTTGACATACTGAAGTTTAAAAGGGGAAAACTGTGCTAAAAATTCCATCCAGCGCGCTTGCCGAGGGGTAAGGTTGGGTTGGGAGAGAAGATGGGTAAGGGGACGATGATCCGTTTGGATAACTAACCTATAAGGATCTAGCTCACAGGGTTCATTCAGGCAGACATCAAATTGGCACCTTTAAGGAAGTGCTGCCACGTGGCAACAATACACCACAGCTAAGAGTTCCTGCTGGTGTACGGATAGTTACGCTCCGCAGGGAGCATTGTCCTAGAGATATACTCAATTGGCTGTAAGCCCTGACCCTGATCCTGGAGAAGGACACCACCTATAGCTACTTTACTAGCATCTGTAGCCACAACAAAGGGTTTAGTAGTATCCGGTAGGATGAGTACAGGAGGGGAAAGGAGTAGGGATTTTAGGCACTGAAAAGCCGACTGACATTCACTACTCCAAACAAAGGGGATATCCTTCTTTAATAAATGATTAATAGGGGCTGCTATAGTTGCGAAACGCGGGATAAAACGCCTATAGTAAGAAGCAATTCCTAGGAAACTACGTACACCTTTAACGTCGGTAGGAGTAGGCCATTCCTGAATTGACTTAGTTTTATCCGGGTCGGTAGCGACCCCGGCATCTGACAGAACGTGCCCTAAAAATGGGACACTCCTACCCGAACGAACTTTAGCACGGCGCGCCCACAAAGAATTTTCAGCCATTATTTCTAATACTTTCTTTAAATCACGTAGGTGCGTTTCAAAATCAGGAGAGTAAATAAGAATATCATCTAAGTAAGCTTGAGCACAAGAACGGTCATGCTCAGATAAAGAAACAGAGGAGAAGGAAGGATCCTTTAGATCAGAGGACACCTGAGGAAGATGAGAATTTCCCATAACAGGTCTAAGCACTTCATTCATTAACATTTGAAAAGAGGCAGGCGAGTTACAGAGTCCCATAGCCGCTACTCTAAACTGGTAATGACCAAAAGGGGTAGCAAAGGCGGTTTTATGGCAATCCTCAGGAGCTATCCGCAACTGCCAAAAACCATCCGCACAATCCAGTACTGTGAAACAAGTGGAACCTTTAACCTTATTAAATATATCATCAATACGAGGTAGAGGGTATTTAGACTTCACAGTAATATCATTCAACTTCCTATAATCAGTAACTAGGCGAAACTTGCCATTTGGCTTAGGAACTAACAGGACACCAGCTGAGTAGGGGGAGTTACTAGGCTCTATCAATCCTGCTTCTAATAGCGACACTAAAATCTGTTTTAGTTCCTTTAATCGGTAGGGCCCATTCTATACATCGGAGAGTGCGTAGGAACTGCACCGTCCTTGATAACTACACGGTGTAAAACAGAACGAGGAGGAGGATAAGAAGGAGTCTTTTCTTCAAAAACCTTTGAGGAATCTATCACAGCCATGTATCTTACTATTTCATTTTCAGTAAATCCCACTCCTATTGTATCCACTGTGTTTATATCTATATCCACACTATTATTAGTGATAGGTATCTCCTGTACTTCTAACTGAAGGAACATACATAATAAATATCCATATTCCTTTAGTTCAGAACGCAACTCATCATTGGACATTAATACTTCAGGTATAGGTCTTACAGGAGGATCAACAGGTGTAGGAGGAGTAATATCTACCAAGGATAAATTTTCCAATCTATAATGACGTTCAGGTACCCAGTAAGAGCTATCTGGAAACCAAATGACCATGCACTATACTTTTCGTCCGAGGGTAGTAAAAATGATCCGAGGCGTAAATTACGAGGTCTTATCTTACTACCTAGATACGAGGCGTGAGATCCAACGCCGTAATCATTACTACCTATCATCCTACGTAGTAATTTTACTAGCCGTAAGTAAGAGTAACGTTACGACTGCACATCTTTGGTAGTACATTTCCGACAGAGTAAATTACCGCGACGGGTCTTGGTTGGTAATCTACCACCTGTAGATTAGGTGCCAGTGATCCGATGCTGTAAGATACGTTTCAGTAAGTTACTTCGGGGATCTTTGCCTGTACACGGCCAGATGGATAATTATATTGTAGGGCTTTTGACAGATCTGTAAAGTTAGGGCCCGAAAAATACAGATGGCTAGGCGTATATGCAGATCTGTTTTTTAATGACAGATCTGTACGTAAACTCCGACGTAATGCCTTTACGTCTTCGGGGGTCGAGGTGCAGGCCGTGTTCACTTGTTCAGTACCTGGAAGCAAAATTCAGCCATGGCTACTGTACGAAAGCTAGAGGAATGTCAGCCGTATGACCAGGATGATTGGGGGGGCTGGATGCGGGTGGGACTCAAGTTCGTGTAAAGTCCAAAGTTGCCTGTAGCATCAGCAAAAATAAGCGAGAAAGCAGCCTTAATTCAAGGAGCCTTCTTGTTGTAACATGTGCCAAACTGCAATTAATGGTTGCAGGCTCACAAGCTGCCAGCTTCATAACGCAAATGGAATGAATTGCATGGTTACAGGACAAGCGTGTGGTTGCCATGGAAGGGCAGGAGCCACGCACGCAGCAAATTAAAACGGTTCGTGAACCAATCTGTCGGGCATAAAGGCAGCAAAGTCTGGCCAGCAATAATGCAGTGCGATGCGAGAAAAACTCGGTAACTATGAGCAGGCAGGCGCAGCTCGTCCTCAGCAGTGCTATCTAACGTGACGGCGCCTTATTTCCGCGTGCACGGTGCCGAACATGGCACTGGCCTGATTCCAGTTGCAGCAACGCCAGATGCCTTCCCGTCATAGAGCAGAGGCTTCACGTACCAATCGTAATGCTTCCCGTGATAATGCACTCGCGTCCGAACAAAATGTCGAGAAAGCAAACAGTCTACACGCGATAAAACTGGGCTGCTAGCTTTTCAGGACTGGTTTTACCATGCCTTAAAATTCCATTAGCTTACTTTTAAAACCATGGCTGACTAATTTTGGCTAATTTGCAGGTATTTGTGCCGCACCGCCCGCATGCATGGCCCGGGACGAGTCTCGAAGACGTAAGGGCATTACGTCGGAGTTTACGTACAGATCTGGAATAAAAAAACAGATCTGCATATACGCCTAGCCATCTGTATTTTTCGGGCCCTAACTTTTCAGATCTGTCAAAAGCTCTATATTGTAATGGAGAAGTGGGAGAACGTGCGTGTCTATTAGCAAATGCAGCGAAATATAAAAATGTAGTTATCAGCCTTTTTCGCCTATTCAGCAGTTGTCGTTGTCGGCCGTTGTCAGTAAGCGGCTATAGATTATGTGTGCTGGGGCCGGTGAAAAGACGCTAGCAAAGTTCGTCTGAATGGCGTCCAATAGAGGGGATTTTATTGTTAGTGGATTGTTGGACGAGGAGAAGGCGAGGTTGCTGGCGGAGAATGCGAAAGAGCAGAGGGAAGCAGCGGAAGCCGTGCGTGGAAGATGAGGTAACGGGATGGAGTGTGGGCCCTGGCTTCTGGTTATGAAATGATGGCGGTTGCAGGCCAGCCGTGCTCGCTGGTAATGGGTGCGTGGTGTTGAAATCCAAGTTCTGCGCGTATTCTGTTTTTTGGTCAATGATTGAAGGGATGTCGCCTTGTTTTATTTTTGTGCATCTGCGTCCCGTCGTGACTGCCTCGTCATGGACGCCCAGGGGTAGAAGTTTGAACGAGGGAATGATTTTTCAAACGCCTGGATATGTTATGATAGTACGAATAAATGGTAATGGGTAGAGGCGGCCAAAATTTTGTTGGAAGTGTGCCAACGCCGCACATACGACTTGAACAACCCTAGGTATCTTAGGAAAAGGAAACACGGATACGTCGGAGTGGAGGAAGAGGAAGACGATGACGATGGTGAAGACGGAGAGGTTTACAATGGAGGCCTTGAGAATGGGGAGACATTGAAGCAGGAGAGCAGGGTAGCGGTGAGTGGCCCGTCATGAATTACATTGTGGTTGCAGTTGTTAGCGAGGCGTGTTGATTGCTTCTTGCCGCGGGTAATCGCTAGCGTGCATAACCTTCTTTTTTCAACAGGTGTTCTGGTGCATTGACTGCCGCAAAGCAATTCATGGGACTGATTATGTGCCTATCATGCCGTTTGGGAATCATACATTGCCAACATTTCGTGTTTAGAAGGCGCGCCTTCAGAAGCATATTCAGCACCGCACGAGCCAGGTGCTGAAGGCGTGCTTGGAGAGGAAGGGGTATAAAGTGCGCATGACCGCATCGAAGAAGAAGAAGCAGCAGGAATCGGGCAAGACCATGATAACCGAGCCAGGATTGGCTTTCGTGCATGCAGTACATGGTGCGGCGCAGGCAGTGAATGCTGCATCGATTGCAGCGGTGCAGCCTGTGGCCATGGCGGTGCAGGGCGCGGGTCCTGAAGTGTGGGCGTTGGCGAAGCAGATTCACGATGCTGTCATGGCCACGTTGTGAAGCCAAGGAATGGGTGTTGGTTCCAGTCAGGTGCCTCGCCCGGAGGAAGCTTTTCTGCTGTAAGCAGAGGTGCGGCATCAAGCATTTGCAATCGCCATGAGAGCAGTGGAGATGTCAGCGGCATGAAGCATTTGCAATCGCCATGAGAGCAGTGGAGATGTCTGCGGCATTGGGAGATCTGCAGACAATTGCAGGAGGACATTGTGCGGTACGCTTGTAGGGTGTAAGCTGTGTTGTTCCGCTCGCTAATGGACATGTGCCCCTGTAACCTCTTCCAGGCTAGTATCTGCTATCCACCTCTTCAGGCTTGAAAAGTAAATTGCTGTACGGTTCACAATTGGCATGGCTTGACATGCACGCGTCCTTGACTGTGGTCTGCATGGGTTTGGGGTTTAGCGGTTTACATCAGACTCTGCTGTGTATCTGCTTAATCAGCCGACGTGTCACATGGGGACAGCAACGGCGCTGGGATGCAGCCCGGTGTGAATGCGAGTAAGGTACGCGCTGGCATGCATGGCGGATGGGGCGTGGAAGCCACGACCCACGTTTTTGTGTGTGCACGGGGGGCTAGGGGGCAAGTCGTTGTGTTGCTGCCATCCATATGGCCATGGATATGCGGGAAGCTTTCCCTGTACCCATACTTAATGATGCATGGACTGGTTGTGACAGCCAAGGGTTTAGCTGTCGTGGGTTTGCTGAGTGATCATGGCAGTCTGCTAGGCTGGTGCTAGAACAGCCATAGCGCGGTTACTGCTATGTCTTGCCCGTGCTAACTGATGCTGCAGCCATGCGTGGAGCGCGAATCGTCCCGTGAGGAGAAGGAGGAGGCGGGGCCGGTGCACCCATGGGCAGGGCCGGAGAAGAAGGACGCGGAGCACCCAGTGTGGGAGAAGGAGAAGGCGGGGAAGCACTGAAGCTCCACCCCATGTCAGGCCTCTAGTATAGGTGCCAGTTAACTAAACCCATGCACGTGCAGGTTGTAGCTCAGAATGTATTTAAAATCATATGCCCCTTTTCAGGTATATGTGTAACAGTGACTCCCAACGGATATATGTTCCTAATTTATTAAATTCTTACTGAATAATTGTTGTCTTTATGAACCCATGAAGAGCAAAGCCCGGTGGGGAGTACATGTAACGCATTACCACGAGAAGGGGTCCCCACACCGCATTTCTTCGCTCTCTGTTCCTATGCAGAACAAGAAGAGGTGGAAGACCAATGTCCCGGCTCACACGCCAGCCCATGTGGGTAAGCCCCCTCCCCCAAAGCGGAAGGGGCGCTTTGGGGAGAAGTGTAGTGAGGATTTTGTAGACTAGATAGCTTAGAGTTAGCTTATTTCGATGTTGCGGCTTGACCCACCTCTTCCCATTCAGCAAGGAATATGCATGTGCTGCATGATCTCCCAACGGAGGCATGTTATAATTTTATTTGATTCTTTAATGTAGTGTCTTGGGGCATGATGCAGATGAGATTTGTAACTTCCGTGTAATTATGTTTCTAAAGAGATTAGCATAGTACTCTAAACATGCCCATGCGCATGACACGCAAGTACTAACTTACTTACACCAGACCTGGCAATAAACAAGCATTGATGGGATGGACCCAGCGATACATAATGGGCGTGCATGCGTAAAAAATATACACTATGCATGGCCCAATGGGCATGCATTCAAATAATTACAAATGAAGGCCGCCATGAGAGCACTGAAGCTAAACCAGACCGGGCCACAATTAACCCTCCAGCACCAAAGTTCCACTGCATCATGTAAGACAAGCCATCCATCCATCCATCCATCCATCCATCCATCCATCCATCCATCCATCCATCCATCCATCCATCCATCCATCCATCCATCCATCCATCCATCCATCCATCCATCCATCCATCCATCCATCCATCCATCCATCCATCCATCCATCCATCCATCCATCCATCCATCCATCCCACATCAATCCGAAAACCCATTTTCTTCCCCTGGAAAATATTTGGAGATGGAATAATGGTCAGTTTGACCTCAAATTTGGCACCAAGGTTCCTTATCAGATATCTTATGATGCCATGTGGTCAAAAAATTTTTTGGGAGTTGGCAGCAAGGTAACATGGTGACATTTGCTAGCAAAAAATACCGTATTTTCAGCACTTTCTGGCATGTATGCATATATAATGACATCAAATGAACTCAGTTGGGCCTGGAACTTTGCACATGTTCTAAACACATCCCATGCAGCATGCCCACAAAGTTTCAGGCTGGTTGGACGACAAATTGGTGACAAATGCTAGCATAAATACCCCAAAAATGCAGTTTTTCATGGTTTTTTAAGGGTTTTATCACATGTATGCATACATAATGACACCAAATGAACTCAGTTGGGCCTGGAACTTTGCACATGTTCTAAACACATCCCATGCAGCATGCCCACAAAGTTTCAGGCTGGTTGGACGACAAATTGGTGACAAATGCTAGCATAAATACCCCCAAAATGCAGTTTTTCATGGTTTTCCAAGGGTTTTATCACACAAATGCATACATAATGACACCAAATGAGCTCAGTTGGAGCTGGAACTTTGCACATGTTCTAAACACATCCCATGCAGCATGCCCACAAAGTTTCAGGCTGGTTGGATGACAAAATGGTGACTGATGCTAGCGACCCCCCCCCCCCCAAAATGCAGTTTTTCATGGTTTTCCAAGGGTTCCAACACATGGGTGCCTATATCAATGAACTCAGTTAAGCCTAGAACTTTGCACAGCTCATAAAAACATCTATGTTAACTGCCCACAAGAAATTCAGACTGTTTGCATGACAAATAGGTGACAGATGCTAGCAAACATAGCACAAAAAATGCAGTTCCTAGTAATTGTTTTTCAAGGGTTTCATCCCATAGTTGCATGTCAACCATTGCAGTTTGGGATATATAGTCAGGTTCCCAACAACACATCTAGATGATATATTATGTGATATTGCAGGAAGGCAGACTTAGGGGCACACGCCCATGATACAACGTCAACATGTACATCAACAACACACACGTGACTTAGCTAATCTTCATAATAAAAAGCACACCTTCCCACCCACCCACCCACCCACCCACCCACCCACCCACCCACCCACCCACCCACCCACCCACCCACCCACCCACCCACCCACCCACCCACCCACCCACCCACCCACCCACCCACCCACCCACCACCCACCCACCCCACCCACCATATAACCATGCACGCACGCACGCACGCACGCACGCACGCACGCACGCACGCACGCACGCACGCACGCACGCACGCACGCACGCACGCACGCACGCACGCACGCACCCACGCACGCACGCACGCACGCACGCACGCACGCACGCACGCACGCACGCACGCACGCACGCACGCACGCACGCACGCACGCATGCACGCACGCACGCACGCACTCAAGCACACACACAGTCATGCCTTCCCCCTCCCTCCCTCCCTCCTCCCTCCCTCCCTCCCTCCCTCCCTCCCTCCTCCCTCCCTCCCTCCCTCCCTCCCTCCCTCCCTCCTCCCTCCTCCCCCTCCCTCCCTCCCTCCCTCCCTCCCTCCCTCCCTCCCTCCCTCCCTCCCTCCCTCCCCCTCCCTCCTCCCTCCCTCCTCCCTCCCTCCCTCCCTCCTCCCTCCCTCCCTCCCTCCCTCCTCCCTCCCTCCCTCCCTCCCTCCCTCGCTCCCTCGCTCCCTCCCTCCCTCCCTCCCTCCCTCCCTCCCCCTCCCTCCCTCCCTCCCTCCCTCCCTCCCTCCCTCCCTCCCTCCCTCCCTCCCTCCCTCCCTCCCTCCCTCCCTCCCTCCCTCCCTCCCTCCCTCCCTCCCTCCCTCCCTCCCTCCCTCCCTCCCTCGCTCCCTCCCTCCCTCCTCGCTCCCTCCCTCCCTCCTCCCTCCCACCCTCCCTCGCTCCCTCCCTCCCTCCCTCCCTCCCTCCCTCCCTCCCTCCCTCCCTCCCTCCTCCCTCCCTCCCTCCCTCCCTCCCTCCCTCCCTCCCTCCCTCCCTCCCTCCCTCCCTCCCTCCCTCCCTCCCTCCCTCCCTCCCTCCCTCCCTCCCTCCCTCCCTCCCTCCCTCCCTCCCTCCCCCCATCATTCATCCATCCGTTCATTCATGCATGCATCCACTCGTTCATTAACATGCCTCCGTCGGTCAGGGGTTCAAAATGATGCAACAGACACCAGAAAAGGGAGAAGGAGCCGCCTCCCCAACGTGCCGCCCGGCGACGGCAGCGATGGGCCCAGGGGGGTAACTGCGCGCTTTGTCTTGTTCGCCGGGGTGCGCCGGCGGGGTGCGGGCACTGTCGCGTTTTATTTTGCCCGCCCGCCCCAGTCCTTGTCGCAGTGCCTCCTCAGGCCATGGCGGCAGGGTAAGATTTCTTTTCGCCCGTCGACGGACGCTTAAACCACTAGAATACGCCGGTTAATGACGATAAAAAAGCGGGTTACAACGATAGAAACCAGTAGATGTTGGTTCTCCCGCACCCCGGGCACACCTAAGACATCGCCAGCTAGCCCCGCCCGCAGTTCATGCAGCGGACAATGTTTACCCCCCCAAGGGAAGTCATAAATCTGCAAGAAATGGCGTAAAAGCGAATAAATCCACGACATGCATGGTTGCCCCTGTCGGCGCTCCTATAAATCTGACTTTTTCGGAAAAATTGCGTGCAACATGGAAACGCAAAATTAAGGGAATTCCAACATTAAATTTCTTCGAAATGATATAAGGAATCGTTCGAAAGTGTGCCCTCCCACCAGAAGCGTCTTAATCTACTCTGGAGGTTACCTTGAAAACACACGGGTAGCTGTGCGCGGCGTGCGAAACTGGCCACTGCTGCGTGTTTGCCCTCGCACCCTCCAAAAAACGAACTGCTTTCGAACGTTTTTTTTTCAGAATAAATTTCCTTACGTGAATGCCGATCGAACAAGCGAAATCCGGTACAAAATGGCTTCGTAATTCCTGCACAGTAAATTTTCACGCCACCATAGCCTTCGCAATGAAATTTGCACTCAACATCTCCCGCGCGCACCGAATTTCGTCAATTTCACCCCGGATTTGCCGCGGACACTTTGGCGCGGCGTCGGATTGATGTGCCATCCATCCATCCATCCATCCATCCATCCATCCATCCATCCATCCATCCATCCATCCATCCATCCATCCATCCATCCATCCATCCATCCATCCATCCATCCATCCATCCATCCATCCATCCATCCATCCATCCATCCATCCATCCATCCATCCATCCATTTGCTGAGCTTCGCTCATTTTATATATGACGCGTGGACGGGCTCAAAGGGGACCGACCTGCCGTAGGTAGCGTAAGACTAGCGCTTGTCACGAGGGTACTGCACCGGCCGGCCCTTTTTGTGCCTAGGCTGAGTGTGGTTCCGGAGTGCAGGCCTAGGTAGCTTCTAACGTACGTCACTAGACCTTGTTACCTGCGCCAGCCGCCAGGCGTGGCGCAACTGTGATTGGCAGTCAGTACACCTTGTACCTGCGCCAGCCGGCAGGCCTGCGTGGCGCAATGTGAATGATAGTCAGTACTTAGAGTGGTGTAGGGGACGTAGGGAGGCCTCTTTTCAGCTCCCACCCACCCACCCACGCTGCTAAGAGGGGCAACACCTTGTGTTCGAGTATGCTGGGCCCCCAGCATGGTGCTACAATAACCAACTTGATAATGATGTGCACTGAGTTTGAAGGTGTGGTATAGGCTGTCCGTATAAAGCCTAGCACACAAAAATGTAAAAAGCTCTTTTCAGCTTCGCAACTTGATCCCAGCATTTGCTGGCAAGGTCGGCTGGCCGCTATGGCGGCTGCGCTGAATGTAAG
>RPFO01000430.1:0-67500 GCA_009746045.1 Mesostigma viride | reverse complement strand
TCCATCCATCCATCCATCCATCCATCCATCCATCCATCCATCCATCCATCCATCCATCCATCCATCCATCCATCCATCCATCCATCCATCCATCCATCCATCCATCCATCCATCCATCCATCCATCCATCCATCCATCCATCCATCCATCCATCCATCCATCCATCCATCCATCCATCCATCCATCCATCCATCCATCCATCCATCCATCCATCCATCCATCCATCCATCCATCCATCCATCCATCCATCCATCCATCCATCCATCCATCCATCCATCCATCCATCCATCCATCCATCCATCCATCCATCCATCCATCCATCCATCCATCCATCCATCCATCCATCCATCCATCCATCCATCCATCCATCCATCCATCCATCCATCCATCCATCCATCCATCCATCCATCCATCCATCCATCCATCCATCCATCCATCCATCCATCCATCCATCCATCCATCCGCCAACGCACGGTACACAACCAGCCATAGCCTAGTCCTAGTACAGCCATGCTACGCCCTTGCTATGATATGCTCACATGGGTCTTATTGCACCCACAGTTTGCCGGATCGTTAGCCTGTCCTTTTAGCTAGCCGCGCCCGATTGCAGCTGTGGCATGCCTTTGGCATGAAGGAGACTGGGGGTCTCTGCCCTTTCTCCTGTAGTGCACACACAGGGATTAAAAGCACTTCGGTGCTCCGTGACTCCCCAACGGGAGCACGAGTTTAATTAATTAATTAATTAATCCATCCATCCATCCATCCATCCATCCATCCATCCATCCATCCATCCATCCATCCATCCATCCATCCATCCATCCATCGGGGTATAGTCCTAGTACAGCCATGCTACGTCCTGGCTATGATGAGATTACTTGCCGGCACGCTCCTAGTGTTATGCCATGCTCACATGAGTCTTATTGCACCCACAGATTGCCGGATCGTTAGCGTGTCCGTTTAGCTAGCGTTCCCGAATGCAGCTGTGGCATGCCTTAGGCATGAAGGAGAGTGGGGGTCTCTGCCCTTTCTCCTGTTGTGCACACACAGGCATTAAAAGCACTTCGGTGCTCCGTGACTCCCCAACGGGAGCACGTGTTTAAATAATTAATTAATGAATGAATCGGGGTTAACTAATGCTCCTTGACTCCCTAATGGGGGCATGAGTTTAATAAATGAATTAAGTAGTTAGTTAATAAATCAGGTTGATTCAGATGAGGTCCCTGCTGGTTCCTTGTGGACTGGCCAGCCAGGGAGATATCTTCTTACATGGTCAGGCCCTTGCCGACCATGTAACAACCTGTTAGGCGACGCAGTGGCCAACATTGGACATACCGCCATATGTTTGTCTCCGCGATATGATTTTAGCTGACATGCAGAGCACAGACACTGTTGGCGTCATCCGCTCAACCCCTCTTATTCATACATGGGACCTCGGATATGTAGGATTAGTAGCGTTGCCCAGGCGGACATTGTCAAAGACTACGACCCCCCAGTTGTGGGTCCTAGGAAATTTAACAAGCATGATTGTCTCCTTGTTGATAGGCATTAATTCATCCTTGATGATAGGCATTGCTTGCGTGCAAGATTAGCTCGAGGCCCATATTTTAGACTACTAGCTGAGCTGTGGACATACATGTAGTTATTGACGTCTTGACGGATATTGACGTCTTGGGGGACTTCCACTATATCTTCTTTGGGGAATTCAGAGATCCCGGTCCCCCAACATGGACATGAGACTAATTAAAATCAATTAATCAATGTCATGAATAGAGCGCGTTCATGACGTTCAGTCATGAACAGAGCCCTAACCTTAAACACATAAGAAAACAATTATGGCGGGCCATGTGACCAATGTAAGAAGCTTAGCCCCCAAACATATTGTTGTCTCACGTAATGAATCACTTGCTGATCAACAAATCGATGGTTATCTCATAGGCACAATGTACCTCTGACCATCATTGCTGGCCCATGCATGCATGCACCAATGGCAGCCTACATGACACATACATCGCTTATTTGCCATGTAAAAAATGCGACAAAGTGTCCATATAGGTACTCATAGATTAGCACAAATTCCTTAGCACGATGTGGACAACTTTACTTAACGGTGAAAGCCTGTCTCGCCCTTATTGCCTTGAGGGTTCCCGGCGATAGGTCCTGTCTGTTGGTCGACATTTTTCTTTTGCAGCTGGCCATCGTCGGTAGGTATGAATGATCTCGATGCTAGCAATTACGATGATGATACCCGAGGTAGTCTATACCTAGGATCGAGAGCTTCTTCTTGTATGGCAATGCCGGCAGTTAACTATTACTCCGAATAAAGAGTTAAGAGGTTGGCCCTCGGCAGTCGGCATGGCGATCACGGAGCGATGACGGGGCGATGACGGGGCGATGACGGGGCGTTGACGCGCGTGATGAATAGGATCTGTTTGACAGGCGGCGGCTATTGGTAATATAGATTGTTGATTAAGAGAAGAGTTTAGATGTTGGCCCGTGGGCGATGACGGTGACGGCGTCACCGTCATCGCCCTCGACGGGCGTCATGAATACGACCTTTTTGATATGCGGCGGCTATTGGTAATATAGGTCGTTGACTACTACTCCGAATACAAATGTAAAGAGTTAAGAGGTTGGCCCTCGGCTGGCTCGGCATGGCGATCACGGGGCGATGACGGGGCGATGACGGGGCGTTGACGCGCGTGATGAATAGGATCTGTTTGATAGGCGGCGGCTATTGGTAATATAGATTGTTGATTAAGAGAAGAGTTTAGATGTTGGCCCGTCGAGGGCGATGACGGTGACGACCGTCACCGTCATCGCCCTCGACGGGCGTGATGATAAGCCCATGTTTGATATGCGGCAGCTATTGGTAGTATAGGTCGTTGACTATCACTCCGAATAAAGAGTTAACAGGTTAAGGCCCTCGGCCGGGCGATGACGGGGCGATGACGGGGCGTTGACGCTCGTGATGAATAGGACCTGTTTGATAGGCGGCGGCTATTGCTAATATATAGGTCGGATATTTGTGTACCACCCCCCTCCTTCCCGCGGCAGGTACGCAGCGACCCGCTGTTGTCCTGGCTGCAATTGTGTATCACTTGTACGGTATTTGTGTATCACTTGTACGGTATTTGTGTATCACTTGTCCTCCTTCCCACGGCAGGTACGCAGCGACCCGCTGTTGTCCTGGCTGCAATTGTGTATCACTTGTACGGTATTTGTGTATCACTTGTCCTCCTTCCCACGGCAGGTACGCAGCGACCCGCTGTTGTCCTGGCTGCAATTGTGTATCACTTGTACGGTATTTGTGTATCACTTGTACGGTATTTGTGTATCACTTGTCCTCCTTCCCACGGCAGGTACGCAGCGACCCGCTGTTGTCCTGGCTGCAATTGTGTATCACTTGTACGGTATTTGTGTATCACTTGTACGGTATTTGTGTATCACTTGTCCTCCTTCCCACGGCAGGTACGCAGCGACCCGCTGTTGTCCTGGCTGCAATTGTGTATCACTTGTACGGTATTTGTGTATCACTTGTACGGTATTTGTGTATCACTTGTCCTCCTTCCCACGGCAGGTACGCAGCGACCCGCTGTTGTCCTGGCTGCAATTGTGTATCACTTGTACGGTATTTGTGTATCACCACCCTCCATGGCCCATGCAGCCCGGCCCGGCATCGTGCCGTCGCCGACCCGACAACGTTTTCTCGAACAACACGAATTTGAATTTTAGGGACTGGAGCGGCTGGCACGCTAGCGGCACGACCAACGGAACAAGAGAACCGAGAAACTGTGGCCGCCAGGAGGATAAAGGTTTCAAGGCGCATGCGTTTGAGGCTAGCCAGAACCGAATGCGAGGTTTTACTTTATCAAACCGATGTATATCAATGTGGCCAGAATTCTTTTCCAGTTGCGGGGTCGTGTGTCGCCAATTTGTTGTTGGGCCGGGCACTTTAATCGTGATTGCAAGAAGTCAGTTCACGACGCCGTTAGCGTGGCATTTATGTACAGCAATTCATCGTTCGGCTTCTTTATCCTATCGGCAACTCCTCACGACGTGTGAGCGTGAGTCGGTTGTCGTGTGAATGGACACTTTCTGGGAAAGTAAGTCACTAGAGGGCCAATTTCACCGATCGCAAAACATTTACCCAGTTTGGGCAGATAGACCTGGCTAAATACGAGGGCGAGCGGAAGTAATTGTTGATGCATAGCCATCTGCTTCCTGCGCTTTGTAATTGTAATGAGTTGTTCGCAAATTGGCGTCTCTACCGGTTACTCCTCTGTGCACAGCTGGCGACCAAGAAGACTTCATTGGCAGCCGGACTGCGGATGCGCGTCGTTGGAATATTAGCAACGTTAACATGTTTGCTGCGTTTTTTGTGAAGCTTGTCTAGCCGACTGCATTTGGGAGACTTGGCAAGGTTGCCTCCAATCGTTGAAGTCACAACCTGGGTGTCAATTCACGTTTACTAGCCACGGTCATAGTAACATTCTAATGGCATTTGTCCCAGTTTCAACATTGGTTTTCACTCTGATCTGATGGAGTGAAGGGCCTAGCTCCGTGGTTTTGTGTCATTGTAGCAGTTTAGTCGCCTGCTAACGTAGTGAATCTTCCATCCCACCTCTCCCACCCCCACCCGCACTTCTCCTCTCTCTCTCTCTCTCTCTCTCTCTCTCTCTCTCTCTCTCTCTCTCTCTCTCTCTCTCTCTCTCTCTCTCTCTCTCTCTCTCTCTCTCTCTCTCTCTCTCTCTCCCTTCCCACCACCCGCTCTCTTGTCCCTCCCCCACCCCTCCTCTCTCTTTCCCTTTTCCTTGGCTGTTGAGAAGGACTGGGGTGAAAACTCCAGACCGTTGGTGGCTGCCTTCAAGCAGGAAGTTTCAAGGATCAACAAGTTTTTGTGAGCTGTCTGATATGGTCACTGCTGCGACAAAGGTGAGTTATCTTGTTTTTCATGCAATTTTTTTGCTGTAGCTAGGTAAGCCGGCCATTTTGTACTCCCCTTTCTTTTGCTCTCACGATTTATTCTTGTTGTGGTTTATATGGTCCCGTTAAGTGGCATGCATTATCATTATCCACATTAGTGTGAGAAACCATCCGCAGTGTTGTAGCTTGCATCTATAACAACAGTTTTTGCTGCCGCCGCCACTGCTATTACCAACATTAAGTCATTCTTGCTTTCTAAGCACTCTTTTTCCTCTTAGGCTGTTGGTTGGGATACCAGCCACCCTTGCACGCATAAATTCAAGCACCGGGTGCATGTGAAAACACAACCAAGGCAAGAATGTCCCCCTCTCGCAATATCCCACCCACGCAACGCACCCAATGCAGCAAGAATGGGACCACCTTGTTGCCATGAGCTCTAGCACCGTTGCCACCCCTAGCTTTCTACTGTTCCCGTCCATCCTTATTTACACTGGCTGCTTTGCTTGCATTTCTGGCTCAGTGCCAGTTTGCACTTGCTAGCTTGCTAAGACAATAATGCAGCTTGCAAACGGCAAGGGCAAGCACCCGGGTAAGAGCAAAGGCAACCGCACGAGCAAAGGAAAGGGAAACTGGAAGAGCAAGCACAAGGCCAAGGAAAGGACAAAGGCACTTGTGCTTGCCAAAAGGGCAGGCTCAAGGGAAATGACAAGGGCAAGGGCAGGGGCAGGCACAAGGGAAGCGGATAAGGGCAAGGGCAGGCGCAAGGGAAAGAGATTAGGACAAGTCAAGCACGAGGGAACGGACAAGGGCAAGGGCAGGCACAAGGGAAAAGATGAAGACAAGGGCAGGCACTAGGGAAAGGATGAGGGCAACGGCAAACACTGGGGATCAAAGGATAGGGGCAAGGGCAGATGCTAGGGTAACAGTTAGGGCAAAGGCAGGCACAAGAGAAGAATAAGGGGCCGTGAAGTATAAGTGGAAATGCGGGTGGCGACATGGGGTTCGATCGGGCCTGCTGATGCAAATGCAGATTTCAACTGCAGTGACAAACACAAGCGTAGTCATAGGCAACGACAAATTCCTTGCATGCGTGCCTTGCTCTTCACCGGCTGGCTCGTTTGCTAGTTGTCTAACAGTTTCTACCGATAAACATCACTTGCCATTGTTAGGTCTGCCTTGCTGCCGTGCTAGTGGGTAGCTGGGTGATCGTGCTTGTTCCTTGTCAAGGGAGGGATGCATGTGGAGTAGGTGGGTGGGTGTGCTTGTTCCTTGCCAAGGAAGGGATGCACAAAGGTTAGATAGGTGCACGTGCTTGTTTCTTGTCAAGGGAGGGACGCACAAAGGGTAGGTGGGGGCACATGGTTGTGCCTCGTCAAGGGCGGGATGCACGAAGGGTAGGTGGGGGCATGTGGTTGGTCCTTGTCTTTTCACCGCCCAAGCGATGGCGATGTAGCATGCATTATACATTTATTCGTGCATTAAAAATCACTTTCCTTACAAGCGGCCTTAGCCGACTCCATCTGCCGTTGCCATTTCTCCGTATTGCATTGTCCGGACACGGTTTTTGTGTCGCAGGTCTTCCCCCGTAAAGGCACAAGCTGCCTGCGCGCGGAATTATGTGCAGACACCTCGGTTTCCAACACGACGGCTTCCCGCACATATCGAGCTCTGGATGTACAACATCTTCCCCCGGCGCACTTGCTCCCGGATGGAGCTTCTGTGCGGTGCCGACATCCCCGGAGCTGTCCTGCGCACCGCATGGAAACAGTATTTCAAGCCACGAAGAGAAGCCACGAATTTGATATTGACTTGATATTGTCGTCAGAAGACTTGATATGCTATTTTCTGTGAAGGCGTTGGATTTTTGTGCATGACATGTAATCCTGCATTTAATAATGAAATTTTTTATGAAATAGGAACTCGTCTTGCATGAGCCTTGCTGCAAATGCCATTCATTTTTTTTCCCCCGGGTAAATGGGTGTTAGGGGTTAGGTTGACCGAAATTTTAAGTGAAATCAAAGTGAAATTCTGATAAGTGACATGCGTACTGCAATTCAGAACGACATAGCGACATGATTGTAGTACCGGTAGTGTACGCGAGAAGCATACGACGTCGTAACCTACGGGACCAAGTACCGGGATCGTAAATTACCAACTCGTAGATTACTACCTCGCAAATTACTACCTCGTACCTTACTACCTCGTAAATTACTACCTCGTACCTTACTACCTCGTAAATTACTACCTCGTACATTACTACCTCGTACATTACTACCTCGTACATTACTACCTCGTAAATTACTACCTCGTAAATTACTACCTCGTAATTTACGACGTCGGATCTTACCTCGGATCTAACTCGTAGCTTACGAGAAAGATCCCATCTCGGATGTAAACCGTAAGAGTAGTCTGCGCCGTAAGTTACCACCTCGTAATTTACGCCTCGGATCATTTTTACTACCCTCGGACGAAAAGTATAGTGTGGTATCATAATTAATAGTAATCTTATTATCCTGGTGCCAATCTAATCCTAGTAATACATCAGCGGTAGTGATAGGGCCTATAGTGGCCGTCAGGTTGACAGTACGTCCTTGTATAACCATGGGAAGGGACACCGTACCCGGGGAATGACTGGTGCGACCATCAGCATAATGAACAGTAACGGGTTTGGTGTGAGGGGTAGGGACTAGTCCTAAACGCCTAACTAGGGCTTCGCTCACAAAGGAGCTAGCCGCACCGCTATCTACCAACACAGAGACATTCAAGAGTTCATCAGCATGCAGGAAAGGGTCTACAACATTGTGAGGGACGGTTAAACCACCATTCAAGAACATAAGAGGACGCACACGTAGTGGTAGGGAAGATTCAGCTCCTACAGAGGTTATAAAGACAGGCAGGCAAAAATTTTTATCTGGGGTACTATCTAAGGACCTGTCCAGGTTACCCCCGGCTGACAGGCCTACTGTTCCCCCTCCCCCCCCAAATCCATAGGAACTAACCCCGAAGAAGACCCTGGCGAAAAAGCCACTGCTGGAGGGTCACGAGGGAGCGAAGAGGGTGCGGGAGCCTGATTATCATAGGGGAACCCTGGGGATCCTGTCTGCACAGCATTCAGCCTACTAGGGGTAGCTGAAGGAATGCGTCCTGAAGTAGGGCGAATAGGAGCACGCTGAGGGGTACGAGGAGGGCGAGCGTCGGGATGAGGGGGAGCACCCGAAAGGAACTTGGGGCACTCACGTTTAAGATGACCTACTTCCTTACAATGATAGCATGTGATATGAGAGACATCAAGGGCTGAAAGGTCAGTAACACAGATATCTAATTCTTCTACATAGGAGTTCTCCTCCTCAGGGGTAAGGATAATATTATTAATACGGGAACGGGTAGGAAGAGAAGGGGTGGTGAAGAAATCTGCTACACGCAAGAGATGCTGGCGCACATGCTTGAGGGGCAGATCAGTAAAACGGTAGGCAGAGAACTGGCGCTTGACTTCACGTAATAAGGGTCTACTGAGGCCTTGGAGGAAGCGAGCACGTACTTCTGCACCCGACAAATCCCTAATTCGTACCATCTGAGCATCAAACTCTTTCATATACTCCTTAAATGATTTAGTACCCTGCTGCAAGGTACCAAAGGCTAATCTATCCTGCCAATCTGAATCAGGAGGGACTAAATGGTTCTCTAAACGCTTAAACAATTCTGCTACAGAGTTAGGGTAGGCATGAGAGGCCAAAGACTCACACTGAATGAGGTTAGCAAGCTCAGGAGTAATACAGGTTGTGAGATAGTGAGGAACTAATACAGCATCAGAAAGACGCCATCTATTATGATTCTGCCACGACTCCGTGTTCTGGGTAAGCAACATAATAAAGGTGAAAAACTGTTGAGGGGTAGACTTGACCTCCAGCTTGGGAAGATTAGCAAAGAGGGGAAGAGCAGGGGGCTTAGGGGGATTAGTAGAGTCAGTTTTTCCCATAGGGCCACTATCTTCCACTGCTACATAAGCGGGATAGAAGGAAGGAAGAGGAAAAGTCTTGGGTAGGGGTCTAGACGGGGCCACCGTTTCAGGCTGGTGCCCATAAGAGAAGGGGACAGTATATTGCTCACGAAGAGAGGAATAGGCAAAATGATCATAATTTCTGTCATCTAAGGGCATGGTGCTGAAATCACTATTAACTTCTAAATCAGCCACACGGGTAGGGACCTGGGCTGCCTCATAGGCCGTCTCAGGGTAGGACCAGGAAGCAGGTGGGTAAAAGGGAACTGCACTAGGGCGCCCAGAAGGACCGACAGGGGCAGAGGCACGACCCGTGTTAAGAGCAGGCATGGAAGGCACAGGGTGGGAAGGAGGCCTAAAAACATTGTTAGTTAGTGAGGACCTGCTGGAGGGTTGAGCCAAGGTTGCAGGAGGGGCAGGGGCCTGGTTCAGGGTAAGGGAAGGGTCATCACTAAATCTGACTTGCATACGTTGACGTTGTTCATAGGTAGGAGGGGTAAGTGAGGGACGACGGCGACCATCAGCAATAGGAGAAGGAGGTGAGGCACGAAGGTTACCTTGAGGAGTGAGATGGTGCACTGTTTCAAGTGAGTCCCATCGGTTACCACGATTGTTGTTATGATTGTTATTATTATTATTACTCATAGTAGGAGTATTGGTAGGTATAGGCGACATGTTACCACCCACTGGATCCATTTTTATTTAAGTAAATGATCAGAAATCTAACTGAAAGCAACAAGGATAAAGGACAAGGCCTAATATAAGGCAAGGAAAGAAAAGAAAAAGATTTTAATGGCTTAAAAGAAGGAAACAATTTAAATCAATCCTTTTTAACAACAGTAATGGATAGGGAACCGAATTCTAAGGTGAGAGGAGTATCTAAGCTAGATGAGGATGCAGCCCTCTTAGGGGGAGACGAAGGAGGGGTAGCAAAATCTAGAGCTTCTACAGGAGGGCGACCATGAGGAGTAGAACGTACGTGTAGGCCTAGATCTGATACGCTATGGTCTATAAGGAATTGTTGAGCTTCCTCGAAGGTAACAAATTTCTTATACCTAATTACATTATATGTACGATTTTGCACTATCTTCCTAGCATCTGACCAAGAGAGGAAAATGGCTGACCATTGAGGGGTAATAACTACGTAATACTTAGCTAAACTATTATCACTAGATGAATGGGAAGGCGCAGTAAAAACACGACGTTGACTCATGATAACTCACCTGGCGCGTCTTGTGATGTCAAGCTAGACGAGGTAGGGGTAGGCGACTTAGCTGGACGATCTGGATCACCGAAAGAAGAAGGAGGGCGGAAGTTTCCAGCTCTCGTCCTAAGTCAGCGGCCGGATATTCCAGCGCTCGTCCTAACACAGCGCCCCGTAGCTCTGCGGGTGCGGCCGTCTAATAAAACAGCAGCACAAGGAAAAAGGTGTAGGTACTGCGACGCTAATCGTCTCCGAACAGTAATACTCCCCTATCTAAGACAGGAAACAACCGTAAGCAGGAAAACAAGGCGAAGGACAGGCTAACTACGAAAGGATTTATCCGCTGCGAGCAGGTCTAGCTTCTAGGTAGAGCGTGTCCCGAAACGGGCAGCACGACTCTCCTAGCTTGAAGGCGACCCGCCCATTACCTATCAAGGAAGTGTCGACTTCTTGTTCCTGGACGCGGAAGGGGTCTTGAACAGGTGTATGTGGCAAGGGATAGTCGTCTCGTTCACTACCTACTGAAGTTCCTCCGGAACCATTGTTACGCCGCGGATATCTACCTCCACCTCTACCTCAAATGGGCCTGATACTACCTAAACTGGTCAGGCCTCCTCTACTTAACCCTCTGGCGAAAGACGAACGTGACGGAGCTGATCTCAATGCGTTAACGTAAGTGTTACTATAATACGCCATACAACCATTTATCAAAACCCGTTTACTCCAGGAATAGAGGAAGGAAACACAACTACACTGCCGTGACCCAAGCCTATATGTGTTAATTCATTTAACACACGCCGAGTGCACACACAAGGGGTAGAACGCGCATAAATGGTCACCAACGGTCCAACACGCTCGGGCCGACATGGCCCTCGCCTACAGATGCACGCTGGTCCACTACATCTACTGATGCACGCTGGTCCACTACATTCTACCACAGGATCAGGACCACTAGTAAAGTACGCGGCGCGGCGCCCAACGGCACCCAATGTACCACAGTACTGTTACGAGGACAATAATGTCCCG
The DNA here is from genome assembly GCA_009746045.1 of Mesostigma viride. Lineage (NCBI taxonomy): Eukaryota > Viridiplantae > Streptophyta > Mesostigmatophyceae > Mesostigmatales > Mesostigmataceae > Mesostigma > Mesostigma viride. Next base: position 56,350 of record RPFO01000430.1, on the reverse strand, counting down.
GTAGGAGCCTAAACGTAAACCTAGGGACAACCGAGGCAAAAGACCTAATTTACGTCCGTAACTACAACGAATTGTTACGCGACGTAACAGGCAGTACGGCTAGAGTACCTAGGCATTTTGGGGGTTGCCCCACTTGCTGATGGTAATGCGAGCAGTCTGCGAGGCTCATACTTGCCCGGTATGAAGCGACTGCTGGGGTCTTGCGGACCAGAGGTGCTGTGACACCTACTGAAGGCAAGGGAGCGCGGGGTCCGGTAGTGCTCGGGCACTAGCCGATGGCGCTCAATTCGCGGGCTGGTGGTGCAAGGTGCATCAACCACAGGCGAGGATACACGCTTTGGAGAGACGTGTTGATGATGAGGCGGAAGGAGATGACGCCTGGGATTTTACACCGCGGGCCGGCAGTGCGTGGTGCATGCCGCAGGCGGGGTATGCTTGTTGTGGGCACTGGATGTGCTTAGATGCACGGGAATGTAGATGTGTCGAGGGTCTTCCGCAGCATGATGGTTTTATGAGCGAAGCACCTTGTGAGGATGGGTATGTGGGCATAGGATCAGTGTTGCATGATGCATGTGAATTATGCACACTGTTTTGAGTTGTCTCATTCAGTGATGGTCCTTGTTGCATATGATGTGGTGCTGTGAGCTGTGAGATGATCGTAAATAGTTTTGACATAGGCATCCAAACGTGCAAACGAGTGAATTGGCTGAAATCACCCAATTGATATGCATCAATATGTGACATTTCCTATAAGAGTGAGGCTATGTGAGCAGGTCTGAGTTTAACGGGAATATGGTGGGCAGTTTGCCCTAAACTTTTGTGGCCTGAGTAGATGGTGTGGTGTATATTTGGGGGCCGCGATGAATGTTATGTGGACAAAGCATGGATGCTGGTGAGAGCATGTCATTGGAGTTGGATGTCCTTGTGAGTGGTGTCTACTTTATGGGAGTGAGGGAATGTGTTCTGTGAGCGTATGGCTTGTTGATAGTCAGTGTGAACTACTTGCAGAGTGTGCCGTTGGCGTTGGGGAGGCCGCAGGCAAGGGCATGGGCCAGGAAGGCCTTGGGAGTGTGTGCCGGTAATATCAAGCCTACTGGATTAATGTGGCACTGCAAATCTGATTGCTGAACAGGTCTGAGTACCTGAGTTCTTGATTCATTTCTTGCTTCTCTCTTGATGGTCAGTGTGGTATTGACCCCACGGGTCCGTGTCAGCTCATGTTCGTTGTAACGACTAAAAATGATCATCAACATCATCCACAGTCCAATATGAAAGATCTTTTACCTGGGTTGCTTTCCTGAGTCGCAGAACTTCAAGTATCCGAGCAACGTTGAGATGGAAATTCCACAGCACGTGATTTAGGGAATCACAACCCCTTGTAGACACAAAGACAAGCTCGTGTATAGACGGCCTCTGTGGAACTGAAGGTCGTCTATAGCCAAGGGGCTCTTATGGATTGGACAACAAAGCCAAGCTTTATTATACCATGGTGAATCAAAACCAACGTAGCAACAATGGCGACCCCACGTCCTTGATATCGACGTGCTTGTCGAACTTGCTCCAACCTTAGCCTGAAGAGAACCAATCAGAACCATGGGATTCTATACAAGATCTTCGTATCCATCCTAGTCACACAGAACAGAACAACACCACACACAGCCTGGCAGAATCTTTCCATGAGATCCTAAATCTGTCGTAAGCACTGAAGTCCCAAAGGAGCATTTAAGACTCAATAGTACCAACTAACAAACTACAACCCCACGTGGATCAGGCCACGACCAATGAGGGCTCCTATCAGTAGTATCAGCCAACAAACTACAACCCTACGTGGATCAGGCCACGACCAATGAGGGTTCCTATCAGTTGGTTGACAAAGTATCAGCTCCAAGTACCGTCGTCTTAGAAACCTCATAACTTTCTCAATACTGATCCAAAAGTCCTCAAATAAAAGCCAAACATTCACAAAACAAAGGATGTAACAACAAAGTCATTTTTGCTTGTTACATATCTCCCCCTCAAAACTGGACCTCCCAGGTCCAATAGCCAACTCTTGAAGGCAGAGGAACATTGAACAGAAATCCACCATCTCTTGGGAAAAGCAGATGGGTTTTTACATCCCTGGAAACAGGGCCTCCTATCTCATAAACATCTAGTCACAGGTTTCTACAGCAGACAAGTCACTACCTTATCTACTATAAATCCAGATAAACACATCTCATAATACAAGGTCTTCCATTCAGCATCCTGGAACCTGGAACTCTGGACTGGAACATCAGAACTGGACTGGAGCCCCCCCATCATCCATCCTGGAATCCCCCCCTCACACCACAATCCAAAGCCCCCTTTCCTTCTCAGCCCTGTTCCTCACAGGCTATACCAATCCCCATTCAGGCCATCCTTGCCCTTGAGTCCACCCATGGGAAACTGCTCCACCATGTGGGCCAACTCTGGCCAGTCCCTGCTGACCTGCAACACCACGCAAGTCTCAGCAGCTCCTGCCACCATCTGGGCAGCATAGCGAAGGCATGCCCCTGGATAGGAGAAGAGCACCACAGACTGACTCTCAGGGTCCATCACCCAAGTAGAGGACGTCTTGTGCCTGCTCACCCATGATCTGTACGCCCACCAGAACTGCAGAAAGGTCTTGACCACCGACCACTTAGCACCTATCAGAGGCACCAGCACCCTTAGTGGCGTCTGACGGATCTTAAGTTCCACAGTGTACTTGGGCAACCCTGGATGGCAAAAGAGGTTAGAAGTCTCCAAAGGAAAACACCTTCTGGCAGAGCTGGAGGAAGAAGGAACCAAATCAAAGGCACCCTTCTGAACTGAAAACTCCAACAGCTCCATGTAGGAAGCCTCTCCCATACTCACTGGCTGCAACTGAGTAAATGCCTCCTTCAAGGCCTCAGGTAAGGCTGCCAGCATGACCGGCCCCTCAGCAGGCCTCATGTCAATCTCAGGTCCTGGTGACAATGCATACATCCTACGCAGCAGATGAGCCACAAAAAGGGGAGCCACTCTCATACAGGCTTGTGTGCAGCTGAGATAGGACCTCCTCCACATAGCCTTCAGAGCTCACCTCCCCCTCCTCTCTGTTGAGTGCAGCCAACGCCTTGGCCAAAGTCTCATAGTGGTCACAGGGGCCCGTGCAGTTCCTATGATCCACATAGGCCACTCAGCAGCACCAAGGTAGAAACCTCCAGGTATATACTATTGGTCTGGTACACGAAGACGTGCATGCAGAACATGACCCACGTGTCTTAATCATACCAGGAATCAAGCCCTAGGTGAACCACTCCATATGTCGAGGGTACAACACAGAAGTCACTCTCCATGTGCCATCCAAGCTCAGATCCCCTCAACCATCCTCAGAAACTGGTCACCAAAATCTGGATGTCATCTCAGCTTAGTCCAACCAAACTCCCACCAGAGTCCATCCCACTCAACTCAGATCCCCGTCGGATTCAATGAGTCCACATGAATCCAAGAAGGAGTAAACAGGATCAAGGCACCTAAGCCAAACAAGGCGAGGCCACTCCATGTTCTGGGACACCACCCTCCCTCAGCTAGAGTCCACGGGTGAAAGACAAGCCTGACATTCCCAGGATAACGGGTCATCCACAGGGATCCATGCCACGAAATACTGACAACTCTCACTGCTTGATCAGGGCAGGAAGCAGAGTGTCATGTAGCAAGGCTAACCCTCTATACAGCGAACCCCACAAAACTAACTGGGCTGCCAGGGTCCAAGGCTCATCAAAGCTAGTCACCACAGCACACCCAAAGATTCCAGCCCTTCTCAAGGGAAGAGGTAGTCAGGGACAGATGCTGTATCACCACAACAGAGTGGCAGGTAACCGAGCCATAATAAATCCCCAATCCATCCCAACTGGGGACCTCCCTCAGATCACCAACAGGTCATAGCAGGCTGGGTGGATTCCAAGAATGCTCAATCCTAACACAGGGGCTGGCGTGAGCTTCTGCTGCAGCAAGTCCAAGGCCTGCTGACACCCGTCAGTCCACGCAAACTGGAACGAGGAAACGTCAACAGCGCCCCAGGTGGAAGTGCAGTCACCAAGAGGCAGGAGCAATCCAGCAGGAAGACGTCGCCAACAGGGTCGCCTCAGGAAGATCAAGGGTATCTCAGAAGTACACCCATGATGAAGAGAGGCCGTGGACAGGGTTGTCACCAGTGGGTACCCGCCAGCAGGTTGGGGAGGTGCCACAAAGCACAGCCAAAATAGCCCACCGATGGCCAGCGAAACCAGGATACCACATAGTCAGGGATCTATGAGGTGAGCCCGACAGGATGAACTGAAATCCCAGGGTGAATCCACGCTATGATCCTCACAGATCTCCTCCCCACCAGAACAAAATTCCCCCCCTCCAGTCGCACCAAAGGAGTGAGAGTGAGGTAAAGCCACATCTCCTTAGTAGCTAGTACACTCAAACCCATAGCCAGTGGCCTATGATAATCACAAGGCACACTATTTCTCCATAAGATGCCTGGGAAAACTATCCACAGCCTTGAGAGGGATAGCAGAAGATCAGTAATGCCTCACCAGCATTATGAACGGTATGCCCCAACTTGTAAATCGTAGCACACGCTACCCCCATGCAAGGGCTAGGTGCAGCCCAATCCCCTGCACGCCCTGCTCCCCACACAAATCCCCCTCAGCATAACTGGTAAACTGGAGACTACCAGCATGCCTAATAATTCCACCCCTCTGCGTAGAATAAGCTGTAATAATCCTGGTATCAGCTTCCCAAGATTGACAGCATGACCTAGCAGGAACAAACGCCATGGGATACGCATGAAGACAGAGGCCCAGCCAACCAGAGAAGGGTGGGGGAGGCAAGTCTCTCAGCCCACTAAACCACTGGTGGCCTGCAGGGTCGCTCTATTAAGACGTCCTATGCACCTCATGACTAAAGATGGGGTGGGAACTACAGCATCCAAGACAGAGTTGCATACAAGGCAGCTTGAGAGCAGACTGAAAGCAATCACCAATCAGCCAACTGATGTGCCCAAGCTTGGCAGGGCCCCAGCAACAAAAATCACTCCCCGCATCCATCCAGGTGGCACTACCATGCAAGGTAATGTGGGCATTAGGATCGAAGGAGCCCAAGACAAGGTTGCACAAGTAGGGCAGCGTAAGGGTATGCTGGATGAGGCCATCAGTCATCAAACAGATACACCCTCAGCTTGGCAGGGCCCTAGCAAGTAGACTGAACCATGTCCCCCTAGTCAAAGCATGGAAAGTAGTATCCATGTCCGTGGACCACGTAGACTGCCAAATGGTATTAATGTCAGTGTACCACGGATACTGATGCACATGAGGCAGGTTGTAAGGGTGGTAGAGGGCTGAATGGGTCCCCCAACTAACCCACACCTCTAAGCCATGTGAGCCCCCGCCCAGCACCAAGTAGTCCAACTCCTCAATTAAGAGTCAACGGAGTGGGCATCATTGTCATCACTGTCATGCCAAAGATTCCATCCTGCCCCACAGTTGTAGCTCCGTTGATCCCGCCCATCATCCAACCAACAAGGACATCCTACCCACGCAAACATGATGCCAGACCCCCCGTGCAAGCAGTCCCATTCATACAACCATCATGCTGTGCAAGCAATCAGCTCAAGGGCGGATGGTGTACTATCAAGACAACAAGCCATCCTGGCACCATGCAAGCAAGAATAAGTCCATAGCAGGGCAAAGCAAGGGTAGGAGGTTACTCATCTGCACAAGGCTGGCTTGATGTCCACCAGCAGGCAGGACCAGCACTGCGTCAGGAGCAGGCACCAGCATTACAGATACTCGTCACTTGGGCGTCCCCAAGTCACCAGAGTCGCCAGCGGCCACCATGCAGTGCTTGCAGTCGCCACCACGAGTGCTCTCAGGCCCCACCATGAGTGCTGGTAGTCGCCACCAGGAGTGCTGGCGCTCGTCACCATGAGTGCTTGCAGTTGCCACCAACAGCACTAGTCCACTACCAGGGTACTCTCCAACGTAGCCTCCATGCACCATGCCCGCCATAGACATGTTTCCAATCCCCCACTGGCCTCAAGCCCCCAAGAGGCTACTGCCACCACGCCCAATCAGCGTTGGACCACCCCCACATGTGGGTATCCAACACAGCTGTTGCCTGACTGTACAACCAAGACTAGCTGCTTGCGCCGATCACGCTATGGGGAAGTGACTAAGCTGCTTTATGGAGGCCTGGGACGGACACCAATGAGCCTGGCTCCAGAAGCTGCTTGGAAGAAGGACCACATGCTGTCAACTGCCCGGACTAAACGTCAATCAGGCTGCAGGAAGGAGCCAGCACTCTTCACTATGGCACTCAGAAAACTGCCTAGTAGGCAAGCCACAGACTGCCAACCTATTAAGATAGCAGACTCGAACAGGGCTACTACCAAGTGCCAGGTAGCCAGAACTCCTAAGCCGGAGGAACACAAGGGCCTGAGGTTGTCCAACAGCCAGCAGAATTGCCCAAAAATCGAAAAAATGGGCCTAAAAACGCCTTGACCAGTGTCAAAAATTCTGATCTGAGAACTATATCAGATATATTCACAGATAAGAACTATGACAGCAGCCCTGGTGTCCATACTTGCTGTCCTAGTGCACCTCCTAGGCCCAACAGGGACCATCTGCCAACAAGCAGTGGTAACCATCCTGTCCTGGGAGAAGTAAATGCGTGGTCACAATGGTCTGGCGCAGGTAAGGGCCCCAACTGGCAAGTGACCCACACCCCACTTGTAAAGGGACATTGTCAAGCAAGTGGTCCACCCCCTCTGGGAACATGTGTCAAAGGACACCGTCTAGCAAGTGGGCAACCCATGCAAGAGACACCTGGCAACTCATGGGTGCACGTGTGATACCCTCTAGGGGACAACCCACTGCAGGTATCCCGATGTCCCCTGATGTGGTGGCATCTACCATGCCATACGCCTCCATGATAGCATCTGGCACCCTTTTGGCAGACCTGGGATATCCACTCCCCCGCAGAAATTTTCTCAGGGTAACTAGACACAGCTGTCCAGTATGATAGTGGAAACCCCGTAAATGCTGTTGTTCTGCCCTGGCATGTGTGATGCCGTCTGGAAATTACATTGCAGACATCCAGGATGTCCACTCCCCCGCAAAAAATTGCTCAGGGTAACCAGACGTAGCTGCCACCAATCTGGACAACTCCTAGGGAGCTCGCCCTACCCATAGTACCATGATGCTAGTGGGAACAACACAAATGCCGTTGTTCTCCTCCCCACCAAAACCAAACCACCATACACGTGGGAGGAACCAAAGCTCAACCTAGAACGCCTCCACTGTCATGATGCTCAACAAGAAAAGGAAGAGTTTCCCCCACAACTGAAACAAATGTTTGGCGACGCGTGAATTAAGGACGTGCCACAGTCCTTAAACAGCAAGGGTAGGCTGCCCATGCACCGAAGAAAAGGATCCTGAAAGATTGTCAAGTGAGTGCAAAAGGAACCTTGCGTAAAAAAGGCAGCCATGAATCCCTACTGTCCGCTCATCCGGAGCCACCCTCAAAAGACACGAGGTGTAACCTGAGCCACACCGTAAAAATGTCGTCAAAGAAAAGCAGCACCGGGAAAAAAAAACAACCTTAGACGGCGACGTCGTCAGGCGGTCGCGGTGGTGGTCGTGCGTGCAGCCGCAACCCGGAAACCGGGTGATAGGTGCCGTCGGCAGCAACATTGCGTCGGCTCAGCCATAACCCGTAGCGCCATGTCGGCCTGGCCGAAAACAGAGCCTGCAGGGAAAAAAGACAGCTCCTAGCAGGATTCTGGAGCCGGACCTGCTGAGCTACTGGCCCAACACTCCGCATGCCCTGCTCGAAACGTAGCAACACTTGCGTAATGCTAATATATAAAGATGTTTGGAGCTAGGCAGAGACTGCGGCGTCAGCAGCCACGACAGACAGGGCGGTGGTCGGACTTCAGCACGATGCGGCCAGCCAGCCGAAAGCCCGTAAGTAAGGACGCTTGTCAATGAAATATTGCACGAATTTAAAGAAAGGGACGGTGACTTAGTGGTGCGTTAATAATGGCTTATGCAACACCCTTTTCTAGGGAGAGGTGAAGGAGAAGAAGGTCGCCCACACCTGGTTCCGTAGGGATGAAGGTGATTGTGTAACCCGCCTCACTTCAGTCATAGAAGTACGATTGAAATTAAGTTGACGCCGTGGAGTATGAGTAGTTGTCTCAGCACCTTCCCTAGCAATGGGTTCCAGAGATGATGACGGATCTCCCAAACCTTGATTAGTAGGGGGTAAAGGTGATTGTGTCTTCGAACTACTCATACTTCCACATGGAGTCGCGATCGTCTGCCTAGTAGAGACAACGGTTACGGCTGACTTCTAGTGTTACAGAGCAAGACAGTCACATCAGGATGTGTCTCAGTCTGTAACACCGTAAGTTTTCCGCAACTCTATGAATCTTCTCGGATGACAGACATCTGATCAACGTTGTACTACCCGGAAGGTTGCGACTTCAAGAGAAACACCAAAGTAGAGATCCCCGATACCAATGTAACGACTAAAAATGATCATCAACATCATCCACAGTCCAATATGAAAGATCTTTTACCTGGGTTGCTTTCCTGAGTCGCAGAACTTCAAGTATCCGAGCAACGTTGAGATGGAAATTCCACAGCACGTGATTTAGGGAATCACAACCCCTTGTAGACACAAAGACAAGCTCGTGTATAGACGACCTCTGTGGAACTGAAGGACGTCTATAGCCAAGGGGCTCTTATGGATTGGACAACAAAGCCAAGCTTTATTATACCATGGTGAATCAAAACCAACGTAGCAACAATGGCGACCCCACGTCCTTGATATCGACGTGCTTGTCGAACTTGCTCCAACCTTAGCCTGAAGAGAACCAATCAGAACCATGGGATTCTATACAAGATCTTCGTATCCATCCTAGTCACACAGAACAGAACAACACCACACACAGCCTGGCAGAATCTTTCCATGAGATCCTAAATCTGTCGTAAGCACTGAAGTCCCAAAGGAGCATTTAAGACTCAATAGTACCAACTAACAAACTACAACCCCACGTGGATCAGGCCACGACCAATGAGGGCTCCTATCAGTAGTATCAGCCAACAAACTACAACCCTACGTGGATCAGGCCACGACCAATGAGGGTTCCTATCAGTTGGTTGACAAAGTATCAGCTCCAAGTACCGTCGTCTTAGAAACCTCATAACTTTCTCAATACTGATCCAAAAGTCCTCAAATAAAAGCCAAACATTCACAAAACAAAGGATGTAACAACAAAGTCATTTTTGCTTGTTACATTCGTTTTATTCGGGTACGTGGGAAGTCGGGTACTTTGGTCCAGGAAGGATCGTCTGGTGGGCAGTGGGCAAATGACTCACCTGGTTGACCTGGCAAAGCCGCAAAGGTGGCTGTGTGATTCCTAGTGCCTGGCGTAAAGTGATTGAGAGTTGATGAGGTCAGTGGCACAGATGGTCTTGGTGGACCAGTCTTGTATTCTCGCTTGCTTACATGACTTTCTAGCACATGCTGATAATATGAGCAGGGCATCAATGGGCGCCTGATAACGGGGTTGGCACTCCCCTAGTACATAATGTTCTGGCTCGTATTATTTTGTGTGGTGTGTGCAGATGATCTGTGCAATGTTGAAGCTGAGTATGCTGATGTGTGGTGGTGGCAGATCCATGTTGGATAATTGTCAATGCGTATGCATATATGATTTCTGGCCTGCGCTGGTTGTCTCCTTGATACATTTAGTGATGTGTAGTTGACAAGTGATACCGTTATAGCCAAGTGATGTTGATTTTGGTTATCTTGGTTGTCTCATTGATTCTCGCTTATTGTCTTTGTTTGGTATGCATGGTTGTGACCAACAGTGTTTATTTGTGGGTCTTGGTTTTGCTTGAGGAGTTAATGGTGTGTCATGTGACAGTTACATAGTGTTATGTCTAAGAGGTGATGACGAGTAGTTGTTGTGAAATGGCATCAGTTGTGGGTGCGGACAGGCTAAGTGTGGTTCTGATTGAAAATCACATGGGGATGTGACTGCTCGGGAAAAATGGGCTGGTGTTGTCTTTTATGGCTCGCAGTCACATTGGTGGGTAACCTATAACAACCTGTGTTGATTGGTGCATTAACCAACTGGTGGTAATTCATACAAGTTTGTGTTCACCCATCTTGTCTGTGTTGATTGGTGTTGGTATTTGATGAGCTGATGTGGGCTATGTGTTGATATGGTATTGTGACTAATCGAGTGGGCGGAAGTCTGTCAGTGATCGGAAGTTGCATAGTACTTTCGGCTGTGGCCGATGTGTGTGGCGCCACGCCGGTACTTGTGCAGTTTTACTACTTGCGGTGGTATCGCTCTATTTCTGGGTACTTTGTGGCGTCGCGTTGATATCTTCAGTTCGCGGTATGTGTGTCTTGTGGTTGAGCTGATGCGTTGCGGTGATGATCCACAAAGGCAGCCGTCATTACATTTTGGGGCGCAATCACCATGTGAGCGCGCGCACCTACGGGCCTAAGGGCTGCGGGCTATGGATCTGAGCACAATACCCACTACCATCATCTTCGAGGATCTTCGCCAACTCCTTAAGCTTGTAATTGATGCTTTATTTAACAATCGTCCCCCTGGACCACATCATCTCCGTTGCCGCCGGCCACAACGTCATTCCCTGTGCCTCCGTACACGAAATCATTCCCGTCGCCTCCCTGCAGGTCATCATCGTCCGCCCCTCCAAAAAGGACGTCATTATCTGCTCCGCCATCCAGGGTGTCCGCCCCGTCATACCCGTACAAGCGATCATTCCCGCTGCCACCCTGCAGGGTGTCAGCACCGGCGCGTCCAAGAAGGATATCATTACCGGGTCCGCCGTCCAGGGTATCATCCCCATCCTCCCCATCCAACTTGTCGTTTCCATCGCCACCCGTTGCTACGTCATTCCCTGTCCCTCCGTACACATTATCATTCCCGTCGGGCCTCCCTGCAGGGCGTCATTACCGGTGCCTCCAACAAGGATATCATTACCAGCGCCACCGTCAAGTTGGTCATCCCCATCGTCCCCCCTAACAAAATCATTTTGGGCCCCGCCGGCCATAACGTCATTCCCTGTGCCTCCGTACAAAGAATCATTCCCGTCGCCTCCCTGCAGGTCGTCATCGTCCGCCGGCCCCTCCAAAAAGGAGGTCATTATGATCTCCGCCATCCAGGGTGTCCGCCCCATCATACCCGTACAAGCGATCATTCCCGTCGCCTCCCTGCAGGTCGTCATCGTCCGCCCCTCCAAAAAGGAGGTCATTACCGGGTCCGCCGTCCAGGGTATCATCCCCATCCTCCCCATCCAACCTATCGTTTCCATCGCCACCCGTTGCTACGTCATCCCCTCCGCCAGCATAAACAACATCATTGCCGTTCCCTGCGTCGATGGTGTCGTTGCTCCCCGTTCCATTGAGGCGATCGTTACCCGACGTCCCGAATATAACAGCTGCTCACGCGATCAAGGAGAGAGGATCGAGCAGCCACAAGAGATCCCAGACATGCAGAGGCCGTGGAAGCGATTGAATGAACTTATTGATCAGGGATGGTTCAGGGAAGTACACAGTGCACGCAGCTTGTGTGACCCCTTGGACTGTTCACGGATGACAGTACACGTCCATGCACACAGCATGCGTGACCCCTCGGATCGACTGCTCAGGGATGACAGTACACCATGCATGCATGCGTTCGACCCCAGCTTGGACTGTTCGGGCCGATGATGTCAGTACACCGTCCACACAGCATGTGTGACCCCTTGCCATCGCCACGGTGGGTTATCAATGTCCTTACTGTCAGCGCAGGCTCCCAGTTTCACTCCTACACATGCAAACGCTATACAGATATTAAACGCATCGATGCCAAATAGATATTACTGCGCGGCCACTCTAATCTTGGGACTTCATCCCGCAATGGAGGCCGGCAGCTGGCTAATTGGATGCATGGGGACAGCATGCCACCAAAGAAAGGAGCAAAAACAGAATCTATGAAACGAGGGAGGTACGTCCGCCACCACCAAAACTCGTACAGCTGAACCCACACAGCACACAGTCATCGATGCTCATAGATCGAGGCTCATAGAGGCTAATTTAGAAACTGGATACTCGTGCAAGTAGTGTAACGATGAGTGAAGAGAAAGGCTTGGGAGATGACGAACAGCTAATGCAGCATGATTCCGCAGGTGCACGACAGAAACAGTCGCAAGACATGAAGGATTCATGATGAGAAGCAACTTTGTGGCATTAAGAATTAGAAGGGCCTGTAACTGAGCCAGCTGCACTTAAGCTGATAATACATCACAGATATCTAGGTATAGCTGCCAGGCTGCCGCTAGTAACTGTCACCAAGCCCTAGTGTCAACGCTCATAGATAGCTCTCACCTGGCGGTACTGATTATTAGCTGATGGCAGATTACTAGCTGTCGGTCAGAGATAGCTATAGCTGTCATCTGCTGCATGGTACTGGCCAACCATGATGATAATAGCTGCTATCTAGCACTGTAATACATGTTAACTATGGCTCTATATAAGTTGCAATATTTATTTAATGGACTACGGTTCTATAGTTACCCAGAGCTATACTTAGTTGTCGGCTGGTAGCGAGCGCGGCACTTACAACCGGTACCACTAGCTGCAACACCCACGCAGTGCCGTCCCTGCACACACGCAAATAACACCGAGTCGAGATGCAAAAGCAAGAATCTTCATTAATGTTGGCATTCGAAATTTAGGCGCTGAGGCGTGATACATACAATAACCCGGCCCAGTCGATGCTTCCTTACTATACTATCCTGCATGAAGCCACCGTTCCAAACTATCCCGCAAGAGGTAATTAAAGGCCGGGTCTAATTGCCACGGCGCATTGTACGTATCTTCCACGGCCGGCCACCGAGGGCACTCATAGGCCAACACTATAATCTACACGGCCTGCGCCGCTAGCGCTGCAAATTAAATTCAAACCATACATATATAGCTGTAGGTTATGAATTAGAATGCAGAGATTAAAAACCACCTGTACAGCGGCTAACTTTTGTATCTGACACGTAAAATTAAAGTCCGCGGGCCGGCCGGGTTCTATCAATGTATACCCAGCCGGCCGGTCAGTCGAGGATGTGACGTGACGGACTTCCCACGTCGGTACGTACGCCACATTAATTAGAACACCGCAAGAAGAATTTAGACTGTTTTGTATAATATTAGAAGCCCCCATGCATATACGCTTGCCACGAGCCACGAGCCACGAGGTAGCCATGGCTGACGGCGGAGCTCATAACTTTCACGTTTGAGCCCCGAATTTAGCCGTGAATATCACAATCGACGCGTCTTTTTATGACGCACATGCTGATATAATTTTCCGAAGCTATTACGCAATATACGATGAGCAAACGCCTCTCGACGCAACGCAGCCTGGCGGCTGCGCTTAGCAATGAAAATACGTCTGCAGCCCCGGCTGCAGCTTCGCCAACCGGTCCAGAAGGCAGCGGCGCCACTAGCCAAGCTCTAGTGGTCGCCCAGCCCCCGCTGGCCGCCTCGCCAGCAGCGTCGCCTGAACCCAAGCGCAGTCGCCCTGCCGAGCCGACCTGGGAGGAGTTCGACTTTGACGCCAGCCAGCCCGGCTTTTTTGACAAGCTCAACCCCGACAAGATCCTGAGCTACGTGTTTTTCGGATCGTATGCCTCGCTTCTCGAGATGTGCAAGCAACTCTTCCATCAGGGCCGCCTCACCGATGCTTTCCAGAGACGCACCCACAACTTCGACCAAATCCTCAAATGCCGCCGCCCCAACCTTCAGATTCGCGTCCTTTTCTCCCTCCTCGGCCGCTCCCTCGAGGAGCTTTGGCCCCCAAAGCCCCTCACCACCACCTTAACCGAATCCTCCATCCGCTCACTCCTCAAGGAGGCCCTCGAGCAGCACGTGGCCCCCATCGCAGCAGATGTGGCGGTCGATCATGGGCAGCACGTTGGCTGCCGAGCTCCCCCTCCTCTCCACCGCCACCTCCACCATCTCCACCGCCACCTCCACCCTCCTCGCCTCCTCCACCGCCACCACCTCCACCTCCGACGCCATCACCGCCCAGCTCCGTGACATCGACCAGCGTCTTAAGGACAACGCCATTGCTATCGAGGTTCTGCAGAATACCGCAAGCCTCACCGCCCAGGCGGTGAAGGACATTGCCGCCAAGCCAGCCTCGGCTGGCCTGGCCGGCGATGCTCCTCCCATCACCACCTGGGCGGACATGCTTAAGCAACATACCACCTCCACCACCTCCGCCGTCGCAGCCCAGCTCCAACGGCAGACGCTTGACCTCCGCGAGGAGGCCGAGCTCGCCAAGCGCAGCCTCAACGTCATTGTCAAGAACTTCAAGATGGAGGAAGGTGAGAATTCCGAGAAGCTTTTACGTGCGTTTGAGAGAGAAATCCTTGGTCGCATGGGCCTTAACGGTGAGATAGAGCTGGCTGCCCACCGCCTTCCCCGCGCGCGGGGTAAGGCAGGGCCGCCCCCGCTCCTCCTCACCTTTAAGACCCCGGCGGACAAGATTTCTTTTCTCAGACGCCGCAAGCGGCTCGAGAAGACTCTCTTCACCCTTGATGACGACTTGACCCTGGCGCAGCAACAACGGCGACGGGAGCTATGGCCGACCTACCTCCAGCTCCGGCAGACCAAGGCGGGGCAGCCGGTGTACTGGAAGGGGGCGGCCATCTACGTCGGCCACAAGCCCTGGCAGGCGACCCCCCCCCCCCCGCGGCCCCAGCGACTCCAGACGCCCCAGCTTAGGGGAATACAGCAGTAGTAGTGCAGAATAGATAGACCATGGCCATGTACATGTACGCCTCCTAGAGGCACTATCCCAGCTAAGCCCCGCGCTTTATTTAATCATGTACATGTGTGCCTATGATGTGCCACACTCCAGACGATGCCTAGCCTTATTTAGTAATGTTGTGCCCATGCAGGGAGTCACTCTCTGCCGAGAAGCCATGCCATAGCTCTTGTATAGCCATGATGATCTTCCCCCTCACAGGCATGCTCCCCCCTTACCCGGGCATAGCGTGATAGACCATGAGGGTGCGGGTGCCCTGGTGCACCTAGAGCAAGTGTTGTTTACATTCCCACCCTTGCAGGAAGTAGCTTAGAATGTATTATAGGCTCATATGCCCCTTCTCAGGGCTATGTGCTACATATACTCCCAACGGAGTTATGTTCCTAATTAATTAATTAATTAATTAATTAATTAATTAATTAATTAATTAATGCATATATTATATGACAGCAAACTACGTTAAGTCGACCTGCAACTAATTCAACCCTACATATAGCTACTAGCTATATACTAATATAATATATATTATATTAGATAATTGTAAATTGAAAAGCTAATTAATTAACTCCGTTTGATCGTGCGCATGCAGCAGCTTATTCGTGTACATATATAGGTCCGATATATGGTGCTTGATATATGATCGACGTACCGGATATTGCACCTTTAGTCCCATTCAACAAGAGATCTCAGTAATATGACCAGACTGTCCTATATATTCATTGAGAATGATAGATTACGGAGGTGAGATAGGCATGCAACATAAGGAAAAAACCGATGACTGGGAGAATAACCCTGAAGAAATTAATAGTAATCTGACACAGACATCCAAGGATCACGCCAGCGGCACAAGGTACAACTAACTATACATCACAAAACTACACGCAGCAACAGCGCTGCCGGCCCACCATGCAGGCCTGGAAGGAATCTAGACCGCGTGGGTCGCGACAAAGTCGGCCCGGGTGCGGCGGAATAACACATCAGCCACGGTGCGAGTGAGGGCGAGTGACAGACGCTGCCGCCAATACGAGGACCACGTGCGGGCCGACCACGGGGCGGTCTGACCCTCGAGGTCGAGGCGGTCTTCACGGCGCTGGCAGCACTCGTGGAAAAACTCCGCTGTCGTGGGGCCCATGGCCCCGAACTCCTCAAGGACAAAGGGGATGACCCGGTGGGGCCCCACATTGCCGTAGGAGGCAAACTTGTCGCGCTCAGCCACAGCGGCAGCAGCGCCGGCATCCACAGCCGCCCGGAGGATGTGGCGACCGGAAAGCGGCCGAGCCACGGAGACATCGATGAGCAGGTGGCAACCCTGCCCGTCGTAGTCAAGCACGGTAATGTCGGGGCGGTGGTTGGGTGAGTAGAGGGCGGCCCCATCCGCGTCCTCGCACTTAATGGTGGAGTGGGGAAAGACCGACCGAACCATGGCACACACCACCCGGAGGAGAGCGGTATGGAGATAGAGGAACCAGTTCTGGTTCTGCTGGCCACCCATGCACGCGATGTAGTGCGTCCCCGATTACAATTCGTTCAAGTGGCCCGCCGGAGCGGCTGTACAATTTTTCCCAGTGAGCGCGCTGCCAAGTGTACTTGTGGGCAAATTTTTAGGTGCCCCGTCACTTCGAGGTACTAAAAATTAGGCTACGGTACGAATTCAGCGAATTTCAGCGAATTTTCAGTCGAACCAAAGGAAGTGACGCCAACTACCAAAAAGTTTCCGTTACGAATTTTCAGCCCAACACTCGCGCAAAATGAAGTGACGGCAACTACCAAAAAGTTTCCGTTACGAATTTTCACTCCCACACGTTTGCACAAGAGGAAGTGACGGCAACTACCAAACAGTTTCCGTTACGAATTTTCAGTCCCACACTTCGCGCAAATTTTAGTAGGGCTGCACGCAAGCTACCTTTCAAAATTTTGCGCTAGTATGGAACGCATTTCATTCGTCTGGAGGAACGCTGCCCGCCAACTACCCCCGTTCAGAATGTTCCGCCGAAATTTACTTGAGATTTGGAAATCTGAACGTGCGCGCAAATTTTAGTAGGGCTGCACGCAAGCTACCTTTCAAAATTTTGCGCAAGTATGGAACGCAATTCATTCGTCCGGAGGAATGCTGCTCGTCAACTGCCCCCGTTCAGAAAGTTGCGCCGAACTTTACTTGAGATTTGGAAATCTGAACGTGCGGTTGGAGTTTCGCGGGGAAACCCAAGTTCCCTAGTAATTCACCAATGACGCGCTTCGAACACTTGTCCGCTAAAACCTAAGCAGCCGCTCCGGCTGGCCACTTAAACGAAACTTGATTGAGTACTGAGTAGTATCCAGAGCAAGCCCGCAGCTGCCGCAGGACGCACCCGCCGTGATCAGAGGTTGCGGGGCAAAGAGCTGGTGGCGGAGAGCGATGGCGTAAAGGGCCGGAACCAGTGTGAACAAAGGGCTCATGGGGAGGGCGCGCAGGAATGCGGACCCCACGCTCCCCTCAAGGGAAACGGAGTGAAGCCAAGCCTTCCCCTGATCGTTCAAGCTCGCATGCAGACCCATCCAGTCGGCACAGTGTAGTATACCCGCGTAGGTCTTTTGTTGTTTTTCATGAACGCAGGCAGGGAAGACACTAGGACTGACGACAGTGGACACGCCGGGCGTGCCCCGGGGCAGGCGACGGTGGACGGCCTGAGCGGGGCGGACGAGGTCGCAAGCCTGCTGGATCCCGAGGTAAGAATCCTGCACAGCCTGCACAAAGGGGAAGGGGGATGGGGTGACCAAGTCGGGAATGGCGCTGACGGCGCTGGGGACCAACCGGCGGATCTCCGCCCAGGCCTGAGCAACAGAGCCAAGGAAGGCGGCGGGGGCGAGGCGGGCGGCGCGGGTGAGCCCACACCCGCCCATGCGGCAGGGGAGGGTGGCCAAGCGCATGGAGTGAGCTGGCAGGCTAGGGCCGGGGAGGAGCACCTGCAAGGCGGCCTGAATGCGCTCGTCATGGCCTTCCGCGGCAAGCCGCACCAAGTGGGGGGGAGCGCCACGGAGCCAGTGAACCACCCGCGGGTGGGCGCAAAACCACAGGAGGAGCCCTTTGGTCTGGGGGTCCTTGAGGCGCGCCCAAGTCTCAAGGACATGGGTGCGCTGTTCCACGGTGGCCCGGAGCTCCTCTTCGACGTAGTCAGGGTCACCCACAGGGACGCCCAGGCACGAGAAACCACGCGCCCGCGCCAATGCCCCCGGGATAGCCGCGGGGAAGCCAGAGCAGTCCCCCTGGGGCGAAAAGACTGCACACTTGGGGAGGGTGAGCCGAAGGTTGATGGCCGCCATGGCCACTTCAAGGGCAGCCAGGGCGGCAACCACAGCGTCGGCCGGGCCAAGGGCATGGATATCGTCCATGTAGGCGAGGAGCACGACATCCGGGTGCGCAGCGTGGACACCTTGGAGAGCCTTGTGCAGCGGGGCAGACAGGTAAAAGGGGCCGAGGGGGTCACCTTGCTGGGTTCCCGTGCGGGAAGCGATGTCGGCGAACGTCCCATCCTCCATGAGGAAGGAGAGTTGAGTGGGTTCGCCGTAGCAGGCTGCTGTCCACGCAAGAAGGTCAGGGAACGCCTCGCCGACGGCCTCAAAGATGCTAGCCTTGGTGACAGCATTGAACGCATTGTGGCAATCCACCTTCAGCGCCACATGGGTCGGATGCGTCTCGAGGTAGGCCTGAACTGTGTGCACGATGATGTCGCTGCCCCCTTTGGTGGCGACGCCAAGCTGGGCCGCGACGGACTCCTCAGTATCACTCCGGTTGGGGCAGAAGTAGGCGCGAAACTCGGGGGCCTTTTGGCGACAAATGACCTTACTCACCAGCTTGCGTAGGACCTCGCCGCAAGCAATGGGACGAACGCGGCCAGCAGGCGGGGGGACGTCGTCTTTCAGGAGGGCAATGAGGCGTGCCCCAGCCAGCCAAGGGCGCGCCGCGGGGGCCAGGGACCCCGCGGCCAAGTCGGCGGCAGCCTCAAAGAGTGCGGTCGCCCCGCCATGGCCCGCCATCACGGAGAGGTGCTCGTAGCGCCAGCCTGAGGGGCCGGTGGAGGAGGCGTTCGGCAGATCCTTCAGCACAGCCGTGAAGATGTCCAGGTCCAGGACAATAGGCGGGGGCGGGGGGGTGGCCGGGGCGGGCACCGCAAAGGCCGGTTCGTCGGGGTGAAGGTCGCGCAAAGCCTGCAGGGTCGGGGGAGTGGAGGGAGCCAACGCGGTCAGTTCAAGCTTTTGCATGGCCCGGCTCAATTCACCTACCTTCACCAACCGCATGACGTCAGCTTCCACCCGGGCAAAGGAGGCGGCCCCCGACACCCGGGTGGAGGCCGGAGGCTGCAGCGCCCACAGCCCTTCCCAATCCCCGAGGAGGAACCGCCGGCAGCGAGCGATGACCGCACCCTGTACGCCACGCACGCCCCGCTCCAACGGCGCTAAGAGGAGCCGGGGGGTGACGAGAAACAGCTTGTGGCCGAGTTCGTCGAGAGGGTGACTATGCATCCGGGCCAGGGAAAGCAGGGCGCAGCGCGTAAACAAGCTCCGGGCGCGGTGAGGGACGTCCGGGAGCGTCATGCAAGGGTTGCGCGCACAGGCGGCAAAAGGGAGCGTGGCCAGGAATGCCCAGCCTGCCGAGAGGTCCCCCGGATCGCTCGTACCCTGCGATGCCGGTGGAGGGGCAGGGGCCGACCGAGGGGCCGCCCCGGACCGGGAGGCCGGTGCGGCCGCCGGGCCGCCGGGCAGGCCGTTCTGGGGGGTTTGGCGGCGGCACTGCCGCTCATGCTGGTACCGCCCGTGGATCGAAAAAATCCGCTGGCAATGGGCTGCCGGGCAGCGGTAGCAGTCCATGGCGCGCATGGCGGCCTCCGTGATGTGGGGGTGGGAAGCCCGAATGTGCACCAGCAACGAATTCCGGTTGGGCAGGCGCGCGCCACACGGGTCACCAAGGGGACCATCGACTTGGCAATAATGGAAGCCATCTGAGGGGTGCGCCCACCCGGTTGGGCCGGCCCGGGTCGAGAGGGGGAGGGGTCGGGAGCACCCTCAGCCAGAGGAACTACAGCTGCAGCGGAACCCAGGGCGGGGCCGGCCGCCGGGCGGTCAGCAGGGCTCGTGGCAGCCGAGGACAAGACCGGCGCGGGGACGGCCCCCACGGCCGGGAGGGGGGCGCTGGAGGAGGCAGCCAAGCCGGCGCGCGACCCACGACCACGCACAGGGGAGGCAGGTGTCGGGGCAGGCGCGTGGGACTGGCGGCGCACGGACACGGGCGAGGGCCCCAGCGGGAGAACGCCAGGAGGCAAGGGGGAAAGGACCGCGGCCCGGCAAAGGGGGCAGGTGGCGGAGGTCGTGTGCAAGCTCGTGGCGATGCAAGCTTGATGGAAGACGTGGCCGCAAGCAGGGAGGCGGCAGAGACCGTCACCAGGGCGAGGCAGGTCCAAGCAGATGGGGCAGGAGGGGCCGCTGGCAGTGACATCCACCATATATATTAAAAATATAATTACTTATAGCAGAGTGAAATCACTCAAACCAAAGCAAACGCCCAGCTATAAACCTATATACAGAGCCATGTCAAAGCTCTATACTACGAAGTACGATAAGACCAATGGAAACGCCTAACGGGAGGAACCTAATAGCCCTGCTGCACCGCAAAATCAGCCCGCGTACGGCGGAGCATGATGTCCGCCATGGCCCGAGTCAGCGCCACCATATATATATTAAAAATATAATTACTTACAGCAGAGTGAAATCACTCAAACCAAAGCAAACGCCCAGCTATAAACCTATATACAGAGCCATGTCAAAGCTCTATACTACGATAAGACCAATGGAAACGCCTAACGGGAGGAACCTAATAGCCCTGCTGCACCGCAAAATCAGCCCGCGTACGGCGGAGCATGATGTCAGCCATGGCCCGAGTCAGCGCCACCGACAAGCGCTGACGCCAATATGACGTCCAGGTCCGCGCCGACCATGGGGCCCGCTGGCCCTCCAGGTCCAGCCGATCCTCCCGGAGCCGGCAACACTCCTTGAAGAAGGCGGAGGTCAGGGGCCCCATGGCCCCAAACTCCTCCAGGACAAAGGGCACCACACGATGGTGCCCGACGTCGCCGTAGGCCAGGAGCTTGGCCCGCTCCGCCCGGTCCGCCGTGTAACCTGCCGTGAGGGAGGCCCCAGCCACGTGGCTAAGAGCCAAGGGCCGCGCCACCGAAACGTCAATAAGCAGATGCCGGCCACCCCCTCAAAGTCCAGCACCACGATGTCAGGCCGGTGGTTGGGGGAATAGAAGGCAGCGCCATCCGCATCCTCGGACCGGATGTTCGCGTGGGGGAAAACCGACCGAATCATGGCGAGCACCACCGTCAGGAGGACAGTGTGCAAATACAAATACCAATTCTGATTCTGTTGGCCCCCCATGCAGGCAAGGTAGTGAGTCCCCGTGGGATCCAGCGGCTGCCCACAGCTACCACAAGGCCGCCCGGCCGGAACAAGAGGCTGCGGGGCAAATAGCTGGTGCCGGAGCGCCACCGAGTAGTGGCTGGGAGCCAAGGCGAATGGGGGGGCCATGGGAAGAGCACGAAGGTACGCCGAGCCCACACTCCGCAAGGAAAGCGAGAACAGCCACGCACGTCCCTGGGCGTTGAGGTCCGCGAAAAGAGCAATCCAATCAGCCGTGTGCAGAATACCCGCGTAGGTTTTCTGGTGTTTATCGATGACGCGAGCAGGGAATGCGGCGGGAGATTGAACGGAGGCGACCGAGGGAGTGCCGCGAGGGAGGTGGCGCTGTACCGCCTGAGCGGCACGGACGGGAGAACAGGCCTGCTGGATCTCAGCATAGGCCTCCTGGATGGCGGTGACGAAGGGCAAAGGGCTGCTGGGGTCCAGGAGGTCAGGCGCTGCCGTTGCCAAAAGGGGCAGGAGCCGGCAGCTTTCCGCCCACGACTGAGCGACGGAGCCCAAAAATGCTGCTGGGGCCAGCCGGGCGGCACGAGTCAGACCGCAGCCACCCATCCGTGCAGGCAGGGAGGCAATGCGAATAGCATGTGGCGGGAGGTCGGGGCCCGGGACCAGCTGCGCCAAGGCCGACTGGATGCGTTCGTCGTGGCCCTCGGCGGCCAGCCGGACCTGAGACGGAAGAGCGCCCCTGAGCCAGTGAACGACGCGAGGGTGAGCGCAAAACCACAGAAGCAGACCCTTGGTCTGCGAGTCATGAAGGCGCGCAATCAAGGGCAGTACCTCAGTGCGTGCCTCGAGGGCGGCCCGCAGAGCATCGATGACAAACGCGGGGTCGCCAACCGGAACGCCGAGGACATCCAACCCATGGAGGCGCTCGTCCCGGCCCAAGAGCTGGGGCGGAAAGCCGGAGCAATCACCTTGGGGCGAGTACACCGCGCACTTGGCAAGGGTCAACTGGAGGTTGATGTCGGCCACCGCGGTCTGCAGTGCCAGCAGAGCCGCGGTGGTGTCCGGCACAGGGCCCAGAAGGTAGATATCATCCAAGTAGGCCTGAATAGCGACCGCCGGGTGGGCAGCATGGACCGCTTGGAGGCAACCCTGGAGGGGGGCGGCAAAGTACAGGGGTCCCAGGGGGTCCCCTTGTTGGGTGCCCGACCGCGACAGCAGGCCGCCGCGAGTGCCGTCCTCCATGATGTGAACCAGTTGGCCGGGCTGGCCGTAGCACACGGCTGTCCAAGCGTACAAGTCCTCGAAGGACTCCATGACGGCCGCAAACATGCTGGCGCGGGACAGACTGTTGAACGCGTTGTGGCAGTCGACCTTGACGACAGCGTGGGTGGGGTGGGCCTCGAGGTAGGCCTGCACCGAATGGATGAGGATATCCGCCCCGCCTGGAGTCGTCACCCCCAGCTGGGCCGCCACCGAGGTCTCACCCGCTGCGAGGGGCGGGCAGAAAAAGGCACGGAGCTCGGGCGCCTTTTGGCGGCAGATCACTTTGCCCACGAGCTTGCGGAGCACCTCACCGCAGGCGATCGGGCGCACCTTGCCCTCGGGGGGGGGCAAGACACCCTTGAGCAGAGCGAGGAGGCGAGCGCCCGCTAACCACTCGCGCGCAGCGGGAGGAACGCGACCAGCCGCCAGGTCAATGAGGGTGTCAAAGAGAATGTCCTCGCCCCCATGCCCCACCAGGACCTCCAAGTGCTCGTAGCGCCAGCCCGACGGCCCGGTAGAGGAAGCCCGCGGGACCGCCACCATATATAGGCCGCCACCATCAACGTGCGGTTTGAGGCAGGGGAAAACATGCGTGGACGATAGGAATTATAGCACCGGCGGGCTTCAAAGTGCCGGACGGCAGGCGGTACCGCCATTCCGTGGCAGCTTGGCCCAGTTTGCTACCGGCTGGCACACGTTTTCAGTGAATTTTGGGCTCCAGATTTAAATGCAACGTGCGGTTTGAGGCAGGGGAAAACATGCGTGGACGATAGGAATTATAGCACCGGCGGGCTTCAAAGTGCCGGACGGCAGGCGGTACCGCCATTCCGTGGCAGCTTGGCCCAGTTTGCTACCGGCTGGCACACGTTTTCAGTGAATTTTGGGCTCCAGATTTAAATGCAACGTGCGGTTTGAGGCAGGGGAAAACATGCGTGGACGATAGGAATTATAGCACCGGCGGGCTTCAAAGTGCCGGACGGCAGGCGGTACCGCCATTCCGTGGCAGCTTGGCCCAGTTTGCTACCGGCTGGCACACGTTTTCAGTGAATTTTGGGCTCCAGATTTAAATGCAACGTGCGGTTTGAGGCAGGGGAAAACATGCGTGGACGATAGGAATTATAGCACCGGCGGGCTTCAAAGTGCCGGACGGCAGGCGGTACCACCATTCCGTGGCAGCTTGGCCCAGTTTGCTACCGGCTGGCACACGTTTTCAGTGAATTTTGGGCTCCAGATTTAAATGCAACGTGCGGTTTGAGGCAGGGGAAAACATGCGTGGACGATAGGAATTATAGCACCGGCGGGCTTCAAAGTGCCGGACGGCAGGCGGTACCACCATTCCGTGGCAGCTTGGCCCAGTTTGCTACCGGCTGGCACACGTTTTCAGTGAATTTTGGGCTCCAGATTTAAATGCAACGTGCGGTTTGAGGCAGGGGAAAACATGCGTGGACGATAGGAATTATAGCACCGGCGGGCTTCAAAGTGCCGGACGGCAGGCGGTACCGCCATTCCGTGGCAGCTTGGCCCAGTTTGCTACCGGCTGGCACACGTTTTCAGTGAATTTTGGGCTCCAGATTTAAATGCAACGTGCGGTTTGAGGCAGGGGAAAACATGCGTGGACGATAGGAATTATAGCACCGGCGGGCTTCAAAGTGCCGGACGGCAGGCGGTACCGCCATTCCGTGGCAGCTTGGCCCAGTTTGCTACCGGCTGGCACACGTTTTCAGTGAATTTTGGGCTCCAGATTTAAATGCAACGTGCGGTTTGAGGCTGAGGGGAAAACATGCGTGGACGATAGGAATTATAGCACCGGCGGGCTTCAAAGTGCCGGACGGCAGGCGGTACCGCCATTCCGTGGCAGCTTGGCCCAGTTTGCTACCGGCTGGCACACGTTTTCAGTGAATTTTGGGCTCCAGATTTAAATGCAACGTGCGGTTTGAGGCAGGGGAAAACATGCGTGGACGATAGGAATTATAGCACCGGCGGGCTTCAAAGTGCCGGACGGCAGGCGGTACCGCCATTCCGTGGCAGCTTGGCCCAGTTTGCTACCGGCTGGCACACGTTTTCAGTGAATTTTGGGCTCCAGATTTAAATGCAACGTGCGGTTTGAGGCAGGGGAAAACATGCGTGGACGATAGGAATTATAGCACCGGCGGGCTTCAAAGTGCCGGACGGCAGGCGGTACCACCATTCCGTGGCAGCTTGGCCCAGTTTGCTACCGGCTGGCACACGTTTTCAGTGAATTTTGGGCTCCAGATTTAAATGCAACGTGCGGTTTGAGGCAGGGGAAAACATGCGTGGACGATAGGAATTATAGCACCGGCGGGCTTCAAAGTGCCGGACGGCAGGCGGTACCACCATTCCGTGGCAGCTTGGCCCAGTTTGCTACCGGCTGGCACACGTTTTCAGTGAATTTTGGGCTCCAGATTTAAATGCAACGTGCGGTTTGAGGCAGGGGAAAACATGCGTGGACGATAGGAATTATAGCACCGGCGGGCTTCAAAGTGCCGGACGGCAGGCGGTACCGCCATTCCGTGGCAGCTTGGCCCAGTTTGCTACCGGCTGGCACACGTTTTCAGTGAATTTTGGGCTCCAGATTTAAATGCAACGTGCGGTTTGAGGCAGGGGAAAACATGCGTGGACGATAGGAATTATAGCACCGGCGGGCTTCAAAGTGCCGGACGGCAGGCGGTACCGCCATTCCGTGGCAGCTTGGCCCAGTTTGCTACCGGCTGGCACACGTTTTCAGTGAATTTTGGGCTCCAGATTTAAATGCAACGTGCGGTTTGAGGCAGGGGAAAACATGCGTGGACGATAGGAATTATAGCACCGGCGGGCTTCAAAGTGCCGGACGGCAGGCGGTACCACCATTCCGTGGCAGCTTGGCCCAGTTTGCTACCGGCTGGCACACGTTTTCAGTGAATTTTGGGCTCCAGATTTAAATGCAACGTGCGGTTTGAGGCAGGGGAAAACATGCGTGGACGATAGGAATTATAGCACCGGCGGGCTTCAAAGTGCCGGACGGCAGGCGGTACCACCATTCCGTGGCAGCTTGGCCCAGTTTGCTACCGGCTGGCACACGTTTTCAGTGAATTTTGGGCTCCAGATTTAAATGCAACGTGCGGTTTGAGGCAGGGGAAAACATGCGTGGACGATAGGAATTATAGCACCGGCGGGCTTCAAAGTGCCGGACGGCAGGCGGTACCACCATTCCGTGGCAGCTTGGCCCAGTTTGCTACCGGCTGGCACACGTTTTCAGTGAATTTTGGGCTCCAGATTTAAATGCAACGTGCGGTTTGAGGCAGGGGAAAACATGCGTGGACGATAGGAATTATAGCACCGGCGGGCTTCAAAGTGCCGGACGGCAGGCGGTACCACCATTCCGTGGCAGCTTGGCCCAGTTTGCTACCGGCTGGCACACGTTTTCAGTGAATTTTGGGCTCCAGATTTAAATGCAACGTGCGGTTTGAGGCACCCTACCAGCCATTAAGAATGTACTCCAGCACGCAAAATGTACTTCGTACCGAAGTTTGTCTTTTTATGCTGAAAATTGTCATGCATGATGTTTGCAACCAAAATAGACCTCGTACAAAGTTTGGTATCGATCGGACGTCATCTTGGTGACATTTGCTAGCAATACAGGTACATTTTTGTCATTTTAAATTAAATTAAATAGTAATAAATAGGAAACAGTACTAAATCACGTCAAACCATCATGGATATTTGCAAGCAACCTAATTACCACTAGAATAGACCATGCACAAAGTTTGGGGTCAATCTGAACTCAAAATAGTGACGTTTACTAGCATAAATACTGCATTTTTTGCCATTTTCAAGCATTTTGCTCAGTGTAAGCTACTAAACAATATCAAACTACGTCATAAAGCTATGAAATATTGGAAGCAACCTAAACACCACTAGATTAGACCATGGGCCAAGTTTGGGCTCAGTCTGACGTCAAAATAGTGACGTTTGCTAGCATAAATGGTGCATTTTTTGCCATTTTCAAGCATTTTGCTCAGTGTAAGCTACTAAACAATATCAAACTATGTCAGAAAGCTATGAAATGTTGGAAGCAACCTAAACACCACTAGATTAGACCATGGGCCAAGTTTGGGCCCAGTTTGATCTCAAAATAGTGACGTTTGCTAGCATAAATGGTGCAATTTTTGCCTTTTTCAAGCATTTTGGTAAGTATAGTTGCCTCAAACTATGTCAGAAAACTGTGAATTGTTGTAAATAACCTGTTTGCCACTACATTAGACCATCCTCAACTTGTAAGGTCAGGCATAGGTAAAGGTAGTGACATTTGCTAGCACTATATATGAGCAGATTATGCCTCTTTTCGCATATACACATTAAAAATAACAAGACAATCATAAATCATGGCCTTAATACAAGGTGTGCAAATGCAAATCACACCAGATCGGATGACCAATGATGGGTGGCTGCATGCCAACACATCTACCAGGCTGCAGGGTGAGAGGCCACATCGCTACAAGACAGGAATCCTCGCAATTGCACACCGCTAGTACACTGCACATACCCCAAGAGGATTTGGCTACAAGCCATAAAAGTTTGGCCATGCTAACACATTCTTCATCCAAGCAAAATGCAGCCTCTCCAAACTCAACTCATTGATTTAAATTCAGCTAGGCCAGGCGTGCATGCTCTACTTGCCGATAACCATGAGTAAACTTGTCTACCACTTCATTCCATGCGCCGGTAGATGGCACCGTCTCATCTACCAGTCATCCCCGGCTCCCATTCCGCATCCTCCTCTCCTCTCCCTCTCCCTCTTCCTCCTCCCCCTCCCCCTCCCATTCTCCCTCCCCTCTCCCTCCCCTCTCCCCCTCCTCCCCTCCTCCTCCCTCTCCTCCCCCTCTTCTCCCCCTCTTCTCTCCCTCTTCCTCCTCCTCCCCGCCTTCACTGTCACTGTGCACAGCAGGGACGGCATCGTCTATGTGGGTGCCATCACCTGCGTTCACGGTGCCAGCCTAGCTCCTGTGGAAAGAAGCGAGCGCGGCCAAATGCCTCGACTGGGTGTGGGCAGCCGCACACGAACTGCGTCACCTCCGCCAGGGCATGATAGTCCTGCCCATCAGCCCACATCGCCTTGATGAGCAGGTGACCTCCCCTTTCCTGAACCTTAGTGACCCAGCCATGGAAGCGCTCCCTCTTCCTCGCTATCCCCGGAAACAGGGCACACAGGCGCATCCCGATAAGCGCACGTGCTCCATGCTCGGCAAAGTAGGCATTGCAGTCATCCTTTGCTGCTGCCCTGGCGGCGGTGGCAGTCTTGTAATGCTCAAAGTCAATCTGCGGGTGCTCTTTCAACGCCGCCACCGTGGCAGCTGACAGTTTGCCGGTACTGATCAGCTCAGGCTGGTGCACCTCTGCCGTACCGCCCACTGTCCAGTGCTGCAGGTGTACATCAGAAATGGGGACCGTCATCCCTGCGCTGCCGCCACCTAATGTCACTCTAGAAAACTGGCCCGTCCACGACGGTGCGTAGTAAGGAGAGGCGACAATGCTGTCACGCTCCGTGCGATCGCCTTCCAGATCAAGGACCTTCACCAGCATGTGTGGTGCCCACGGCATTCCCTGCCCGCAGGTGACGGCTGGCCGCTTAACAACGAGTAGGTCGCTGCGTCGTATGAGGCTTCCATTCACCTTGAAGGTGTGCCTGCCGGAAATCAGTGTGCGCAAAGCGGGCGTTGCCGTTGATGTGCTCCCTCGCGCAGCGGGCGCACATGCGCGGTTGATCTGCGCTTGAATCTCGCGGGCAGGGCAAGCGACGTGTGAGATGACTTGTTTTATGGGCAGCCTCAGTGCTCGTGTTGCCCGCGCAACCGACTGGTCGCCTGCAGATCGCAGCGGTAAGGGTACCGCCTTGTTCGCTTGCAGTTCACGCTTCTCTTTGAGCTTTTGCTCCATGATGTCGAACAGATTCTCGTTGTTGGCACGCACATCCTCCACGGACTTTGGCACCTGCTCAATCCATCCGTCCAGCAACTGCTGCTTCTCAGCGGCGACGATGTCAGGAAAAAGGCTGTGAAGGCTAGCGCAGGTACATCTCCTGGCACCGCCCTCGTCCCATTCAAAAAGCGGCACTAGACCAGGACTTCCTTTGGGGGCCTTGCCACGCTCTATGAGGAGGCACCCATAGACAGGATCTCCCTGCGGGGTGTACCCAATGGGCGTGACCCCGTCACAAGCCTCGCCATTAGGCCCTGTGGGCTGCCACTTGTTCACCGGTGCATTTACCAACGTCTCCGATGCGGCTAGGCGCCAGCGGACATACACGGTCATATCCGGCCCCAAAACACTTCGAGATCGAACACCTTCGAAGAGCGGTGCCTCTCCCTCTCGGCTTCGGTTGCTGGCTCATCATCCAAGTCGGCGGTGGCGCCCGCGCCCGCACCCGCGCCGGCGCCTGCGCCCCCACCCCCGCCCGCGCCCGCGCGCGCGCCTTGGGTGGCGCCCGCGCCCGCACCCGCGCCGGCGCCTGCGCCCCCGCCCCCGCCCCCGCCCGGGCCCGCGCCCGCGCCCGCGCCTTGGGTGGCGCCCGCGCCCGCACCCGCGCCTTCTCCCCCGCCCCCGCCCCCGCCCGCGCCCACGCCCGCGCCATGGGTGTGGCCCGCGGCTGGCTTCTTCGGAAATGCGTCCATCGATTTCACCCACCGGCCGTCGCGGTGGATGCACCCTTTCGGCCACGTTGTGACATCAAGCGCGGCGTCCCCAATAGAACAGTCATGCAATATGAATAATCATTAGTATCAACGATGCGTTCATGCAGGCGTGAACTGTGAAATACAACAAGCATGCAACAACGACTCCAGCACACTTAGTAAATACTGCTCATAATATCTGTGGCACATGCAACATGGTTAAAACACACATGGATGACCTGTATGGCTGCACATGAACTGTCCACCTAGAGAAGTCTAGAAATTCAGCATGATATCAAGAGCCATCCACACAAATATATGTCTTACCGCAGCTTAGGGCTTCTTCGGGTTGAGTTGGCGAATCGAGCTTGTTGAGCCCTGCTCGAAGTAATGCTCAAATGCGATGCCCAGGCCCGCCAGCACATCATCAAATGTGATTAGTTTCACAGGTGGTCCGAAGAGTTCCAAACGTGGTTGCTAATTTTCAGGCAGTGCCTGAAGGCCGCCTCGAAAGTGAAACGCGAAAGTGAAAAGGGGTCACAAACCCTATGTTCATATCCTTGACTCCCCCGTCGAGAACGAACCGAAAACCAGCGCCATGAACGAACTTGTGACGAGTAGATGACGACATCGTGGTTATGGCGTCGTACCCCCCCTGGTGCAGCTGCTGCTTTATCGCCGCCTTCCTGTCCTCTTGCTTCCGCCCGGGCGAAAACCAGGCGCTTCGCAATGCCTGGAGATGTGATATTCTAATGGGCTTCATGCACTCGTGGCCGCACTTACAGTCGAACGTCTCGTCGGTCACTAGGCTGCCGGCATGGGTGCTGCCGCTTAGCACTATGGCTGCGAACTTGCGCTTCCCATGGTGTCCCATCACCGTGATAGCGAAAGCCAGGAAGCAGATAGCCACGATTATGTCCCAGCAAAGCCATAGCACACCTTCCGTTTCGACCGCCATGTCGGCCACTAGTCCGGATAGCTCAATGTGCACCTGACCTTGACACTAATCGCACAAACAGCCACAAATTTGCAAGCAAGAAGACATGGCTACACCGGCATTTCATGAAAGAGTTTTTGTAAACATCAGTCACTGATTTCTTCAGACGATGCGCAAGGCTGGGATGCGCAAGGCTGGGAATGCGCAAGGCTGGGCGCGGCGCAGCGTGCGCAAGGCTGGCGTGCGCAAGGCTGGGGAGTGCGCGGGCGTAACAACGTTAAGGCAGGCCAGGCGCAGGCACGTAAAAACACGGGCGACGGGCCATGGGCCACGGGCCACGCGTCGGCCGTCGGCCCAGCCATTCCTGCATTTTAGGAACGTTGCCGGGCACAAAATTCAAATTCTGGTGCGGCATGGCTGCGGCAGCTACCTGGCCCGGGCTGGCCGACGTTGGCATGGACGACTGTCAAGAAAGAGTTCATCTCGCTTGGGTAAGCTGCGGTTGTTTCGTCTGGGCGCTCTTCCCATTTTATTGCTAACGGGTCGATTTACTTACCCAACGTTTCCATCCAGGGCAGAAATGCCAGCGACTTTTCAGTCGGCCACTTCCATTTTTTACCCACTTCGAGTCGTAACGTCATCCAAGGAATACTTTACCCTCTGTATTCCGGCCTGTCTCCTTCTATTTCGCAGGAACCCTTCGCTTCTGGTTGGCGTTCCTGCACTGCAGGCAGGCTGCAGTCTCTACCGCTGCATTTTTTTGTAAGTACTTCGGTTGGGAAGTTCGTCTAACGTTTTTCCATCGACTGTCCTGCTTCCAAGCCAGGCCGCGTCTCTACACTGTGTTTCCGTCAGCAACGGGATGGAGGTCCGGTTTTTCATGATCGGCAACCGTTTTGGTCACGTCATTTTCAGCAACACGCAACTGCCTCTGCCTTACACGCTGCGCTTTGTCGTCCTTCCGTCGGTTCGGGAAAGCTTCTTACGTCTTTCCATTACATCATTACCGTCCAGGTAGTTTCTTACCATTTGCTTTCGGTCGGCAACGGGTCGGGAGCATATACAGTGGGTCATTATCCGCAATGCAGCTTCCCCCCTGTTTTCCCCACAGGCTCTCCCTGTATTTCCTTGGGGAACATCTTTGGATTAGCTCCCGTGCATCAAACGTGCATCAAGAACACATTTTTTAGGGAGACTTTGGCTGTTCGTGGGATGGGAAGCACTACTGTGCCCATGTTTTCCACTGCTTGATCTTGACTGCATACCCCACGCACCTGTCACCCACCTGACTTTTGCTAGTAGTTGCTGGATTTTTTCTTATAGCAGGTGCTGCGTGCTGGTGATTGACATTACGGTCGCCATTGCTTGCCAGTAATTCAAAGTTGCTTGAAATGGTCAGCATCACGGCCAAGTCTACGTTCAGATCCTGCTTGGAATTTGTGGCGGGCGTTTTCTGTATTGGATGAACGCCAGTTTTTGTGACAGTGTGATTGTGTATAGGAACAAGTTTGAAGCAACAGCACACGTAGCATATTCATACTCATATACATGCGCTTAATGTGAACGATGTAGCCTAGGGCGAAGAGCGTTGGTTTACACGACGACGTATTCAAAGTATAACTTCTGTAAACAAGTATCCATCTGCGTGTTTTAATTCATTTTGGCAGCCATGCATGTGCACAAGAGTACCAATTAATTATTCCTACACTAGGGGTCGATGTATTTAGCATTCACTTTGGCATTTACTGCGGCAATGCCATTACTCCGTGGCTCCCCAATGGGACATGTATGTGTGTCTTGTTGTGTTGACAGCGTGTAATAAGTGTTGCAACGAACTAGGCAAGGGCTAATGGACTAAACTGTGACGGGCAGCACATTGATTGCCGCATCGAAGCCAAGAATCATTTAGCACTCGCAGTTAGGTATCGCCATGATGCAGAGAAATTGTTGTGGCCTGACCACTTGAGGCAGTGAGACAAGGTTGGATGCCCTCCCAATCAGTGTATAGGGGTTGAAGGTTGTTTTATTGCCACCCATGTGACGCAATATACGTGTGCTTGATGAGTGGATGGATGGATGGATGGATGGATGGATGGATGGATGGATGGATGGATGGATGGATGGATGGATGGATGGATGGATGGATGGATGGATGGATGGATGGATGGATGGATGGATGGATGGATGGATGGATGGATGGATGGATGGATGGATGGATGGATGGATGGATGGATGGATGGATGGATGGATGGATGGATGGATGGATGGATGGATGGATGGATGGATGCATGGATGCATGGATGCATGGATGCATGGATGCATGGATGCATGGATGCATGGATGCATGGATGCATGGATGCATGGATGCATGGATGCATGGATGCATGGATGCATGGATGCATGGATGCATGGATGCATGGATGCATGGATGCATGGATGCATGGATGCATGGATGCATGGATGCATGGATGCATGGATGCATGGATGCATGGATGCATGGATGCATGGATGCATGGATGCATGGATGCATGGATGCATGGATGCATGGATGCATGGATGCATGGATGCATGGATGCATGGATGCATGGATGCATGGGTGCATGGGTGCATGGGTGCATGGGTGCATGGGTGCATGGGTGCATGGGTGCATGGGTGCATGGGTGCATGGGTGCATGGGTGCATGGGTGCATGGGTGCATGGGTGCATGGGTGCATGGGTGCATGGGTGCATGGGTGCATGGGTGCATGGGTGCATGGGTGCATGGATGCATGGATGCATGGATGGATGCATGGATGCATGGATGCATGGATGGATGGATGCATGGATGCATGGATGCATGGATGCATGGATGCATGGATGCATGGATGCATGGATGCATGGATGCATGGATGCATGGATGCATGGATGCATGGATGCATGGATGCATGGATGCATGGATGCATGGATGCATGGATGCATGGATGCATGGATGCATGGATGCATGGATGCATGGATGGATTATTGGCTAACAAAGTAAGTGCTTGCGTGTCGTGCGCATGGTCATGTTAGTCCTCCTTGCCTCCCTATGAAACTAAGGGTTGAGAAAGCGTGTTTGGGCTCGGCGGCTGCCATATCGTAGTGGCATGCGCACACGGGCTGTTGGGAGCCACGGGGAAGAGAATATGAGAAATCGGTTTAGCCAGTGCTTCGATTGCCAATTTGTAGCCATCCACTAGGCTGCTGTTTAGAATGGTAGGTACTTTTACACACTTTATACAGACGTCCACTTAAGCTAAATTTGGACTAATTGAGCTCTGAGACATCATGGTGGTCCCGGTGCCCTTGGTGCACCTAGAGCAGGTGTAGTTTACATCCTACCCTTGCAGGAAGTAGCCCAGAATGTATTAAAAGGCCAAAGCAAGGAGACAACCATATGCCCCTTCTCAGGCTATGAGCCACATGTACTCCCAACGTAGTCGTGTTCCTAATTAATAATTAATTAATGCCTCTTGTCAGGGATATGTGCTACATGTGTTCCCAATGGAGATGTGTTCCAATTTAATTTAATTTAATTTTTTCCTTGAGAAGGGGGATATGGTTTTTAAGTAATTCTCGATCTTGCTCAGGGATATTGAATTGAATTGAATTGAATTGTAACATAACTCCGTTGGGAGTATATGTAGCACACAGCCCTTGAGAGGGGGGCATATGGCCTATCATACATCCTAAGCTACTTCCTGCAAGGGTGGGGATGTAAAGGACCCTTGCTCTAGGTGCACCAGGGCACTTGCATCCCATGATCTTCAAGCTATGCCCAGCGAAGGGGGAGCCTGTCATGGGGGGAAGAGCAGCATAGCTATACAAAGAAGCTAGGGCATGGCGTCTCAGCAGAGAGTTACTCCCTGCATGGGCACAACATAACTAAATAAAGCTAGGCATCATCTGGGGTGTGGCTCATCATAGGCACACATGTACATGATTAAGGAAAGCGCGTGGCTTAGCTAGGATAGTGCCTCTAGGAGGCGTACATGTACATGGCCACGGTCTATCTATTCTGCACTACTACTGCTGTATTCCCCTAAGCTGGGGCGTCTGGAGTCGCTGGGGCCGCGGGGGGGGGGGGTCGCCTGCCAGGGCTTGTGGCCGACGTAGATGGCCGCCCCCTTCCAGTACACCGGCTGGCCCGCCTTGGTCTGCCGGAGCTGGAGGTAGATCGGCCATAGCTCCCGTCGCCGTTGTTGCTGCGCCAGGGTCAGGTCGTCATCAAGGGTGAAGAGAGTCTTCTCGAGCCGCTTGCGGCGTCTGAGAAAAGAAATCTTGTCCGCCGGGGTCTTAAAGGTGAGAAGGAGCGGGGGCGGCCCTGCCTTACCCCGCGCGCGGGGAAGGCGGTGGGCGGCCAGCGCGATCTCACCGATAAGGCCCATGCGACCAAGGATTTCTCGCTCAAACGCACGCAAAAGCTTCTCGGAAGTCTCACCTTCCTCCATGGTGAAGTTCTTGACAATGACGTTGAGGCTGCGCTGGGCGAGCTCGGCCTCCTCGCGGAGGTCAAGCGTCTGCCGTTGGAGCTGGGCTGCGACGGCGGAGGTGGTGGAGGTGGTATGTTGCTTAAGCATGTCCGCCCAGGTGGTGATGGGAGGAGCATCGCCGGCCAGGCCAGCCGGGGCTGGCTTGGCGGCAATGTCCTTCACCGCCTGGGCGGTGAGGCCTGCCGTGTTCTGCAGAACCTCGATAGCGATGGCGTTGTCCTTAAGACGCTGGTCGATGTCACGGAGCTGGGCGGTGATGGCGTCGGAGGTGGAGGTGGTGGCGGTGGAGGAGGCGAGGAGGGTGGAGGTGGCGGTGGAGATGGTGGAGGTGGCGGTGGAAAGGAGGGGAAGCTCGGCAGTCAGCGTGCCGCCGATGGCCGCCACATCTGCAGCAATGGGGTCCACGTGCTCCTCGAGGACCTCCTTAAGGAGTGAGCGGAGGGAGGATTCGGTTAAGGTGGTGGTGAGAGGCTTGGGGGGCCAAAGCTCCCCGATGGAGCGTCCAAGGAGGGAAAAGAGAGCGAATTGCTGGAGGAAGGGGCGGTGGAGGCTGGGAATGATGTCGAAAGAGGCGAGACGAACCCAGCGAGGGTCAAAGAGGCGACCTTGGTTGAAGAGCTGCTTGCATAGTGCAAGAAGCGAGGCGTGCGTTCCATAAAACACGCAGACCAGGATGCGTTCCGGGTTAAGCGTGTCAAGGAAGCCGGGCTGGCTGGCTTCGGCGACAAAGTCGAGCTCTGTCCAACTCGGCTCGGCAGAGCGACTGCGCTTGGGTTCAGGCGACGCTGCGGGCGAGGCGGGCTCAGCAGGCGGCTGGGCGACCACTAGAGCTTGGCTAGTGGCGCCGCTGCCTTCTGGGCCGGTTGGCGAAGCTGCAGCCGGGGCTGCAGACGTATTTTCATTGCTGAGCGCAGCCGCCAGGCTGCGTTGCGTCGAGAGGCGTTTGCTCATCGTATAGTGCGTTACAGCTTCGGAAAATTATATCAGCATGTGCGTCTAAGAAAGACGAAGCGATTGTGATATTCACAGCTGAATTCGGTGCTCAAACGTGAAAGTTATGAGCTCCGACAGCCATGGCTACCTCGTGGCTCGTGGCTGCGGTATGCCTTTGCGTATGCCTTTGGGATATCAGGGATATGTGCGACATTTACTCCCAACGGAGTGATGTTCCTAATTAATTGATTAATAGTGGGCTCAGGTCATGTAGGACTAGTGACTCCAGTGGGGAAGGGCCGGCGTGTTTGCAAACGGCGGATCGAAGCATGCTAGCTAGAGAAGACCCCTGGGGTAGAGCTAGGGCAAAATAGATATAGAATATATGACTTTTTTTTTAATAGGTGGACCCTTGTGCACACTAAATCTGTGGCCAACTCAATTTGATCAATGCAAGCTATTAAATTATAACATGCCTCCGTTGGGAGATCATGTAGCACATATTCCTTGATGGATGGGTGGGGTGGAAGGAGCCGCGTAATCGAACTAACCTAACTCTAATCTAGCTAGTCTAGAAAAGTCCTAACTACCCTACTCATCAAAACGCCTCCTCCGCTTGGGGGGAGGTGGTTTGCCCACAGGGTCGGGCGTTTCAGCCTTGACTATGCAAGCTATGGTGAGTAAATTTAATGAAGTAATTAATTATGGCCAGTGCCTTGATCCGCAAGTCCATTTGTAATTGGATCATTTACATGCAGTTTCGGTCAGAAGACGCAAAAAGGGTGGCATCAACCGTGGGTGCATGAAAACCAGTGTGCAAAGAATAAGAGCACAGCATTATGACTGATTACACCCCCCCCACCTGCAAGTAGCATAGCGCGATACATCATGAGGGTGCAGGTGCCTTGGTGCACCTAGAGCAAGTGTTGTTTACATCCCCACCCTTGCAGGAAGTAGCTTAGGATGTATGATAGGCCATATGCCCCCTCTCAAGGGCTATGTGCTACATATACTCCCAACGGAGTTATGTTACAATTCAATTCACCTGCAAGTGGTAGCTAAGGATGTATTAAAACCCATATGCCCCCACTCAGGGCTATGTGTTACATAAGCTCCCAACGGAGATATATGTTGTTAATTAATTGTTTAATAAATTCAGACTTATGGCAGATGATAAATGATTCCTTTTATTCGTTACCCCGATATTCACAGTCTCCTTTCCCACACAGCAAAATATGGTGTTGTTCTTTCTCAGTTACATCGTTTTTCCCGTCTTTGTTCCGTATCGTGTTGATTTCATCACGACTCTTGTTGAACTCTTGCAGCGTTTATTGGTCAAAGACTATGACCGAGCCATTATGCTCCGTCAAGTCCGATGTTAGCACGGGTTACCGCCTGGCTGACCTGATTTACGCGGACGACACCACCCTCATCGCGCGCCCC
This sequence comes from Mesostigma viride, assembly GCA_009746045.1. NCBI lineage: Eukaryota > Viridiplantae > Streptophyta > Mesostigmatophyceae > Mesostigmatales > Mesostigmataceae > Mesostigma > Mesostigma viride. The sequence continues at coordinate 19,318 of RPFO01000430.1, read as the reverse complement.
GAGCACATTCAGACCTGGCTGGACTGTCTGGGCCTGGAGGCGAGGGCGGTGGGGTTGGAGATTAGTGTCAAAACTGAGGCGATGGTGATTGGGGCCTCCAGTCGCCCACCGCTGCCGCGCCTGCTAGACGGGACGGAGGTCCCACTCCGCGACCGCTTCAAGCTGTTGGGGAGTTGGCTTCCGGACACTGCCGACGATGTGGACACCCGCATCGGCCTTTCCTGGGCCAAGCTCCGTTCGCTCAACACCTACTGGCGCTCCAAGGGCCTGGACGAGCACCGCAAGCGCATGCTCTTCAAGGTCCTCGTCCTCACGGTGCTCACGTATGGCGCCGAGGCATGGACACTCACGGCAACACTGGCAGCCAAGCTAGACGGCACGGTAACCCGGATGCTCCGACAGGTCCTGAATGTCGGGTTTTCTCAGCGTAGGTCCTTAGAGTCTTTGTATCACGGTATGCCGCGTATTTCGGACGAGATTAGACAGCGTAGGATAGCATTTGTAGGACATCTTGCTCGCACCAGCCAGGTCGACACCGCCCTTGGTCTGGCCGGTCCCCAGCGGCTCGGCCAACCGGGGCGGCACATTTTGACCTGGCCTGGCCCCAAGAACATTCCTAAAAAGGTAGGGAAACATGCCATGACCTATACCCAGATGTTGCTGGACGACCTAGTGGTCCCAGCCCAGTTTGAGTACCGCATCCACTCTCTCTCCCGTCTTTGGACTGCCATGCAGGACAAGGAGCGGTGGAAGAAGATTGTCAAGGCACACACGCCCGACCCTGTGGGCAAGCCACCTCCCCCCAAGCGGAGGAGGCGTTTTGATGAGTAGTGTAGTTAGGCTTTTCTAGATAGAGTTAGGATAGTTCGATCACGCGGCTTCCTCCACCCCATCCATCATGAAATATGTGCTACATGACCTCCCCACGGAGGCATGTTATAATTTAATTTAATTTTTTTAAGTCCGATGTTTTTTGCAACGTCACCCACATCTGTTCGGTGCTGCCCCTTGGCACAAGCTCTACAAACAGGTCGTGGACCGGCTGGATCGCATAGTATCTCCGCACATCTGAACCCTGTGATGCCAGATCTCCTTTGCGGCCGTTCCGAGCTTGGCACTGGATTCGTTGTCCACATCGTCGCGTCGCTGCCGCAACACGATGTTTTCTGGCATCCGCGGGCTTTTGGTTCCCGCCGCACATTTGAAAGTGCTGTCCTCCGGCTTTTTGCCTTTGCACCGTGTGCAGTTCTTGGACGTTTGGAATCATGGCATGGCTAACGTGATGACTGACTAGCTAGACCTTTTCAGTGGTTTTCCATTTGCGGGTATTTCCTCGTAAATGGTGGGAGAGCGATCGCAGCAATGGTGCTCACCACTAGACACTCCCGGCCAGTTAGGCTAGAAACACACGCCCTGATCAAGCATGCTGTTTCCGGCCCCACCGTCTAGGTCATCTAGTCGCTCCACACGTAAGCCAGCCATAATTTCAATGCACAAGGATACACATTTCCATCACCATTCATCTTCATCATCCTGAACGACTCGAAAACGCGGAAAAGATAACGGCAGGCTCGAGCTACCATGGTCCGGATTCTCCCGATTTCTGGCCTGCGCTGGTTGTCTCTTTGATAAATGATTAATCATTGTTTGGATACATGCTCACGTGACAAAGTTGCGTGCAAATTCATGATTCAATTAATTAATGCTCCCATAAATCCATAAAATCATTCATTAATTAATAGACATGAATCCATAAACGTACCCTTGCATGAAAAAGTCTTATTGTAACCTATACAATCCTACACTAGATGCATTGCCGGCCTCGACAACCTGGAGGCATGGCAAGTCGATATGGAATGAATGGAAGGGAGATCTCGCACAACAAGGAACAAAACTTGAGTAGTCTATGCAAACCAACATAACCAGTCAATATTAAATTAAAGTAAATTAAATTATAACATGCCTCCGTGGGGAGATCATGTAGCACATATTCCATGATGGATGGGGTGGAGGGAGCCGCGTGAACGAACTATCCTAACTCTAAGCTATCTAGAAAATCCTAACTACACTACTCATCAAAACGCCTCCACCGCTTGGGGGGAGGGGGCTTGCCCACAGGGTCGGGCGTGTGCGCCTTGACAATCTTCTGCCACCGCTTCTTGCTCTGCATGGCAGTCCAAAGAGGAGAGAGGGAGTGAAAAACCAGTCAATATAATTACTATTAACTGCACCAACATTGGTTTGCCCAAACAGGCATCTGCCTCTTGCCACCCATGTAACCCCACCGGCCAAAGACATGTCTGAGTGCCAGATCCTTGCCCACCCCCCGCCCACAACATCAACTGTCTTACTAGGTGATCTCAACCAATGTCATCAAGCAATAAAAAATAAAATGGTGTTCACCATGGCGTGAGTGTTGCCAAATGGAGGATCATGGCAGGTGTTTCTTGAATCCATAATGGCCAAATCATAACATAAGTGAGGTGTCTACACAATATTGATATTGCATCCAACAAAAAATGACAGAATGAGAAAAGCTAGAAATGATCGTGTAGACCGGCACCACCATGATGTCTCAGAGCTCAATTAGTCCAAATTTAGCTTAAGTGGACGTCTGTATAAAGTGTGTAAAAGCATTCCTACCATTCTAAACAGCAGCTTAGTGGATGGCTACAAATTGGCAATCGAAGCTAACCCGATTTCTCATATTCTCTTCCCCGTGGCTCCCAACAGCCCGTGTGTGCATGTCACTACAATATGGTAGCCGCCGAGCCCAAACCTGCTTTCTCAACCCTTAGTTTCATAGGGAGGCAAGGAGGACTAACATGACCATGCGCACGACACGCAACCACTCACTTTGTTAGCCAATCATCCATCCATGCATCCATGCATCCATGCATCCATGCATCCATGCATCCATGCATCCATGCATCCATGCATCCATGCATCCATGCATCCATGCATCCATGCATCCATGCATCCATGCATCCATGCATCCATGCATCCATGCATCCATGCATCCATGCATCCATGCATCCATGCATCCATGCATCCATGCATCCATGCATCCATGCATCCATGCATCCATGCATCCATGCATCCATGCATCCATGCATCCATGCATCCATGCATCCATGCATCCATGCATCCATGCATCCATGCATCCATGCATCCATGCATCCATGCATCCATGCATCCATGCATCCATGCATCCATCATCATCCATCCATCCATCCATCCATCCATCCATCCATCCATCCATCCATCCATCCATCCATCCATCCATCCATCCATCCATCCATCCATCCATCCATCCATCCATCCATCCATCCATCCATCCATCCATCCACTCATCAAGCACACGTATATTGCATCACATGGGTGGCAATAAAACAACCTTCAACCCCTATACACTGATTGGGAGGGCATCCAACCTTGTCTCACTGCCTCAAGTGGTCAGGCCACAACAATTTCTCTGCATCATGGCGATACCTAACTGCGAGTGCTAAATGATTCTTGGCTTCGATGCGGCAATCAATGTGCTGCCCGTCACAGTTTAGTCCATTAGCCCTTGCCTAGTTCGTTGCAACACTTATTACACGCTGTCAACACAACAAGACACACATACATGTCCCATTGGGGAGCCACGGAGTAATGGCATTGCCGCAGTAAATGCCAAAGTGAATGCTAAATACATCGACCCCTAGTGTAGGAATAATTAATTGGTACTCTTGTGCACATGCATGGCTGCCAAAATGAATTAAAACACGCAGATGGATACTTGTTTACAGAAGTTATACTTTGAATACGTCGTCGTGTAAACCAACGCTCTTCGCCCTAGGCTACATCGTTCACATTAAGCGCATGTATATGAGTATGAATATGCTACGTGTGCTGTTGCTTCAAACTTGTTCCTATACACAATCACACTGTCACAAAAACTGGCGTTCATCCAATACAGAAAACGCCCGCCACAAATTCCAAGCAGGATCTGAACGTAGACTTGGCCGTGATGCTGACCATTTCAAGCAACTTTGAATTACTGGCAAGCAATGGCGACCGTAATGTCAATCACCAGCACGCAGCACCTGCTATAAGAAAAAATCCAGCAACTACTAGCAAAAGTCAGGTGGGTGACAGGTGCGTGGGGTATGCAGTCAAGATCAAGCAGTGGAAAACATGGGCACAGTAGTGCTTCCCATCCCACGAACAGCCAAAGTCTCCCTAAAAAATGTGTTCTTGATGCACGTTTGATGCACGGGAGCTAATCCAAAGATGTTCCCCAAGGAAATACAGGGAGAGCCTGTGGGGAAAACAGGGGGGAAGCTGCATTGCGGATAATGACCCACTGTATATGCTCCCGACCCGTTGCCGACCGAAAGCAAATGGTAAGAAACTACCTGGACGGTAATGATGTAATGGAAAGACGTAAGAAGCTTTCCCGAACCGACGGAAGGACGACAAAGCGCAGCGTGTAAGGCAGAGGCAGTTGCGTGTTGCTGAAAATGACGTGACCAAAACGGTTGCCGATCATGAAAAACCGGACCTCCATCCCGTTGCTGACGGAAACACAGTGTAGAGACGCGGCCAAACGTTAGACGAACTTCCCAACCGAAGTACTTACAAAAAAATGCAGCGGTAGAGACTGCAGCCTGCCTGCAGTGCAGGAACGCCAACCAGAAGCGAAGGGTTCCTGCGAAATAGAAGGAGACAGGCCGGAATACAGAGGGTAAAGTATTCCTTGGATGACGTTACGACTCGAAGTGGGTAAAAAATGGAAGTGGCCGACTGAAAAGTCGTTGGCATTTCTGCCCTGGATGGAAACGTTGGGTAAGTAAATCGACCCGTTAGCAATAAAATGGGAAGAGCGCCCAGACGAAACAACCGCAGCTTACCCAAGCGAGATGAACTCTTTCTTGACAGTCGTCCATGCCAACGTCGGCCAGCCCGGGCCAGGTAGCTGCCGCAGCCATGCCGCACCAGAATTTGAATTTTGTGCCCGGCAACGTTCCTAAAATGCAGGAATGGCTGGGCCGACGGCCGACGCGTGGCCCGTGGCCCATGGCCCGTCGCCCGTGTTTTTACGTGCCTGCGCCTGGCCTGCCTTAACGTTGTTACGCCCGCGCACTCCCCAGCCTTGCGCACGCCAGCCTTGCGCACGCTGCGCCGCGCCCAGCCTTGCGCATTCCCAGCCTTGCGCATCCCAGCCTTGCGCATCGTCTGAAGAAATCAGTGACTGATGTTTACAAAAACTCTTTCATGAAATGTACTTCGTGAAATGCACTCCGTGAAATGTACTAAGGAACGTGATTGGCCGGCGTTCGCTCGCCAAATCTCGCAAAATGTACTAAGGCACGTGATTGGTCCCGCAAAATGTACTAAGGAACGTGATTGGCCGGCGAAGATTCTGTAGGGAATTTTAATTGCAGCAAACAGAATCTTCGCCGGCCAATCACGTTCCTTAGTACATTTTGCGGGACCAATCACGTGCCTTAGTACATTTTGCGAGATTTGGCGAGCAAACGCCGGCCAATCACGTTCCTTAGTACATTTCACGAAATGCATTTCACGAAGTACATTTCATGAAATGCCGAGGTAGCCATGTCTTCTTGCTTGCAAAATTGTGGCTGTTTGTGCGATTAGTGTCAAGGTCAGGTGCACATTGAGCTATCCGGACTAGTGGCCGACATGGCGGTCGAAACGGAAGGTGTGCTATGGCTTTGCTGGGATGATTATCATCGTAGTACATCATATGTATTACAGTACATTTCACGAAGTACATTTCATGGAGGCAGAGGGAAAGTTCCTGTTCATGGTGAGTCGGGGTTAGCAATCACGGCAATGTCGATACATGTACTTGCAGTATATACAAATGCCATAATGTCCTTAGATGCAGCATGAATGTCTATTGTTCGGATTTCTTTTATCACGATGCTTAGGATGCCTTCCGACAGAAATCTGCTGCGCTACAGGTCGGGAATACCTGAACTTGATATGCGTGGCCAGTGGCCATGGCAGCCGGGGTCGGTAAGAATTAACTTCGATAGCCATGAATAATGCGGAAAGTGAACGTTGTCCACCCGCTGCACAGGGAAAATGGCTGCACAGGAACGGCCTGACGTGATACTGTCGCAAAGCAGTTCTCATAAGCCGACAATTACACATTCGACTTATGATCGATAATCGGCGCAGGCCTTCGACATTCAAGCGCGCATCGAAACGTCGTGAGGATTTCGGACATTTAGATGAAGTTGGATTGTTTTCGGCCCTCGTATTTGCCATGATCTTGGCCATCCAATCTTTTTGCTTCGTGCACAGTTTGCGTTTGCAGTTAAGCGTAGGTACATGACAAGCTTGCGTTTGCGTTTGCGTTTGCGTTTGCGTTTGCGTTTGCGTTTGCGTTTGCCTTTGCCTTTGCCTTTGCGTATACATTTGCATGTGCGCTTGCGTTGCCGTTTGCTTATGCGTCCCAATGTATGTCTGGCTTTGGGCAATTCTATTTCCTTGTCGTTGGGATATGAGTGGGTGCTGGCGGTGGTGTTACTGTCGGCAGGTAGAGTGGCAGTGGCTTCAACTTCTGTTGCTTTTTCATTGCATTTGCATTTTCATTGGGTCTCTGTAGTTAACAACTGCTTTAAATATCTTTGTTAATAGCCGGCTTCAGCTGTAATTTCGATTGCATGTTGCTTTTGAATTGCATTCGCACTGGGCACATGCAGTGGGCATTAGGCATTGGTAGTGCAATTACACATGCAGTCACACTTGCAATTGCAATGAAGTTGAAATTGAAGCTGCAGCTAAAATTTGCTACGTGCCTACTGGTACAGTCGCATGTGCAGTCAACTTTGTGCTTGTTTATTATTATTATTTCTTATTATTATTATTATAATTTCTTCTTGCTTTTCGTAATGTGTGGTGGTTAGAATGGTGATGGCAGGGGCAGGGGCAGGGGCAGGGGCAGGGGCAGGGGCAGGGGCAGGGGCAGGGGCAGGGGCAGGGGCAGGGGCAGGGGCAGGGGCAGGGGCAGGGGCAGGGGCAGGGGCAGGGGTAGGGGCAGGGGCAGGGGCAGGGGCAATCATGAGTTGCTTTCGGCCTGGCATGTGCACCAGAACTGGCATATGTGCTCGCAATGCAGCTTGCTACTCTTGTTCCTTTTGTTTGCCTTTTCTTTTGTTTGGGAACTGTTCGTGCAGGGGGGTGGGATGAGGCCGCGAGTCTCTGGGCAGGGGCATTGACGTGGGTAGGTGTGTGTCTGGGCTAAGTCTGCAATTGTCGCTGCTGTGCTGTACTTCTGGCTGTGGCTTACGGTGCATTTGTGGCTTGGAGTAGGGGTGAGGCTAGGGTGGGCGCAGGCGCGGGCGTGGGCGTGGGCGTGAGCGTGGGCATGGGCGCGGGCGTGGGCGTGGGCGTGGGCGTGGGTGTGGGCGTGGGCGTGGGCGTGGGCGTGGGCGTGGGCGTGGGCGTGGGCGTGGGCGTTGGCATGGGCGTGGGCGTGGGCGTGGGCGTGGGCGTGGGCGTAGGCGTGGGAGTGGGCGTGGGAGTGGGCGTGGGCGTGGGCGTGGGCGTGGGCGTGGGCGTGGGTGTGGGTGTGGGCGTGGGAGTGGGCGTGGGTGTGGGCGTGGGCGTGGGCGTGGGCGTGGGCGTGGGCGTGGGTGTGGGTGTGGGCGTGGGTGTGGGCGTGGGCGTGGGCGTGGGCGTGGGCGTGGGCGTGGGCGTGGTCGCGGGTGTGGGCGTGGGCGTGGGCGTGGGCGTGGGCGTGGGCGTGGGCGTGGGCGTGGGCGTGGGCGTGGGCGTGGGCGTGGGCGTGGGCGTGGGCGTGGGCGTGGGCGTGGGCGTGGGCGTGGGCGTGGGCGTGGGCGTGGGCGTGGGCGTGGGCGTGGGCGTGGGCGTGGGCGTGGGCATGGGCATGGGCGTGGGCGTGGGCGTGGGCGTTGGCGTGGGTAGGTGTGTGTCTCAGCTACGTCTGCTATTGTTGCAGCTGCGCTCTACTTCTGGCTGTGGCTTTGGGTATAATTGTGGCTTGGAGTAGGGGTGAGGCTAGGGTGGGCGTAGCCGCGGGCGTGGGCGTGGGCGTGGGCGTGGGCGTGGGCGTGGGCGTGGGCGTGGGCGTGGGCGTGGGCGTGGGCGTGGGCGTGGGCGTGGGCGTGGGCGTGGGCGTGGGCGTGGGCGTGGGCGTGGGCGTGGGCGTGGGCGTGGGCGTGGGCGTGGGCGTGGACGTGGGCGTGGGCGTGGGCGTGGGCATGGGCGTGGGCGTGGGCGTGGGCATGGGCGTGGGTGAGAATGGGCGGGTGCGGGGGCAGGGGCATGGGCATGGGCGGGGGCGGGGCGGGGCGGGGGCGGGGGCGGGGGCGGGGGCGGGGCGGGGGCGGGGGCGGGGCGGGGGCGGGGGCGGGGGCGGGGCGGGGGCGGGGGCGGGGGGGGCGGGGGCGGGGCGGGGGCATGGGCGTGTGCATGGGCGTTGGGGGGTCAGGGGGGCTGGGGTTGGGTTTGGGTGGGTGGGTCATTGGTGCAATGTTTGGAGTTGGGGCTTGTGTGTGTGTGGGGGGGGGGGGCATGGGGATTGCCATGCGCGTGCACGTGGGCGTCCGCGTGATCCTCTGTTCGTGTACATGTTCATGCATGTGCCATGACGGCACAATGCATGTCAGATTCGTGACTTTATCGTGTGTTCCCTAGTTGCAAGTATTACTGCTAAAATTCATTGCAGCATTCCATTCCTTGCATAATGCTTGATTGCTTGCATCAGTTCATTCTATACTTCGATCATGACCTGAAGTGCTTAAGTATAACCAGACTCTCGCACAGTGTCAGAATGTCCAATTTTTAGCACACATGCATGTTTGCACACCAAAGCCCTCATTCCCATGTTGATAAGGCTAAGTAAAACATTTTTTTTTTGTGCGGTGATCCACGAAATGCAGCTGTGAATGGCTCTAGGAGGTCACCAATGGTGGCCAGACCTGTTATTGAGCATTGGGAGACGTTACAGGGGCATCAATCACAGTTACATTTAGTTCAGATGCAGTTCAATTTAGTACATTATAGTATAAATGTAGTAGAAAATAGTACAACCTAGTATATTGTAGCATATACTAGTTCAACTACCTCCAGATGAGATCCAGGGGCTATGGGGACACTTTTTATGCAAAACTGAACTTGAAACAAGCAAAAAACAAGAAACTTGGGAAAACTCAAAATGTACTTGTGCTGGAGTACATTCTTAACGGCTGGCAGGGGCAGGGGAAAACATGCGTGGACGATAGGAATTATAGCACCGGCGGGCTTCAAAGTGCCGGACGGCAGGCGGTACCACCATTCCGTGGCAGCTTGGCCCAGTTTGCTACCGGCTGGCACACGTTTTCAGTGAATTTTGGGCTCCAGATTTAAATGCAACGTGCGGTTTGAGGCAGGGGAAAACATGCGTGGACGATAGGAATTATAGCACCGGCGGGCTTCAAAGTGCCGGACGGCAGGCGGTACCACCATTCCGTGGCAGCTTGGCCCAGTTTGCTACCGGCTGGCACACGTTTTCAGTGAATTTTGGGCTCCAGATTTAAATGCAACGTGCGGTTTGAGGCAGGGGAAAACATGCGTGGACGATAGGAATTATAGCACCGGCGGGCTTCAAAGTGCCGGACGGCAGGCGGTACCGCGACCGCAGCGCGTTGGGGGGCTGCCGCCCCCCAAACCCCCCGCGTGGGGGGCTCCGCCCCCCACACCCCCCGCCCCCCCCTCGGTGGCTGCCACGCCTGCCCTGATTGTTCATGGACGACCCACGACCCCCTTCGCCCAACGGCTCCCCCGCTCCCCGGTTGGCGCCTCGGCGGTCCTCTCGGCTTGCGGCCCTTCTTGCGGAGGTGGGCGACCCGGCTGCGGGGGGCTCGGGCGCCCCGGTCTCCCCCTCCTTGGTCTGCGAGGTCTGCCGGAGCGGGCACCGCGGGCACCACATGTTAGTTTGTGATGCTTGCAATTCCGGGTGGCACTTGCAGTGTCTTACTCCCCGGCTCTACCGGGTCCCGCCGGGCTCCTGGACGTGCCCGCGCTGTCCCCCCCGGCGGGCCCCCGGGCTGCCCTCCCCGCTGGGTGCTCCGGCCCCCTGCCCCGTGTGCCCCCCTGCCGAGGCCCTCGGGGCGGGCCGTGGCCTGCCCGATGGGGCCGCCGTTGCTCGGGCCCTGGCGCCCTCGGCCCCGGGGCCCCACCCGTCGCCTGGCCCCGCCGACGGGGGCGCGGCGCTGTCGCCTGGGCTGGCCCGGCCGACCCCCGGCGGGCCTGGCGACCCCGGCGCCCGCCCCCGGCCCCTCGCTCCCCGACGCTCTGGCCTCCCTTCCCCCGGCCGCGGTTGGCCACCCAGCCGCCACCCCCGTCCTTGCCGCGTGGGACGGCGGCCCCCGGGCCCACGCGTTCACCTCGTGGCCGCCCTCGCACATTGTCGGCGTGGTGGGCCGCGCCACCTTTTCTTGGGCGTACTGCCCTTTGTTGCTGGACGCGGTCGGGCTCCAGGCCGCCTTCCCCTCGCTCCCTAGGCCCCCGGCCTTCCTGGCCCTAGTTGCGCAGGTGCGGGCGACATTTCTTTCCGCCGCCCCCCGGTGACGGCCTCGACTCTTTGGGGGTATGTCTTGGAAGGATATCACGCCGGCTGCCGGCTGCCGTGGCATCTCCCGGCCGCCCGGCAGGAAGAGCTGCTTTCCCTGGACGAGCGGGTGGGTCAGGAGGTGGTCGAGTTCGTCACGGCGGTGGCTCGAGACGCACAGGTCTCGGTGCGGGCGGCCTACCTCGCGGGCGGCGCCGACCTGGGCCTCATGTCCCCGCGGCAGCTTCGCCTCTTCTTGGACGCCCAGGCCCCGCCTCCCGGCCCGGTTGCCAGTGGGGGCTTTCTCATCACCTCCCTCAGCCTGGCGCAGGCCGCCATGCTGCGTGTGGAGTTCGGGGCCCCCATCGCGGTTCAGGGCGGCCAGGCCATCTTGGTGGACTCGGCCGGGCGCGCCCAGCCCCTAACCGCGGGGACGCCTGTTTCTGCCTTCCTCCACGACATCCTGGAGTTGGCAGGCATCCCGCACGAATGGCACCCCGCGGCTGACCAACCGGTCGGCATCCTCTCGCGCGCCCAGATTGCCGCCTCCCGGGTTGCTGGGAGGCCGGCTGGGACCCGCCCCCCCTCATGTCCGGTCCCTTCTGGAGGGGGACGACCCCGAGTCGGGCTCCTGTGCCATCTGCCTTGAGCCCTTCCGGCCGGGGGATGGCTTGTGTCGCCTGCCCGCGTGCGGCCACACATTCCATCAAGCGTGCATCGCGCGCAGCTTGCTCCACTCCGTGCCGCGCTGCCCGTTGTGCCGGGCTGTTGTGCCGCCCCCTGGGACTGCGCTTCCTCTCGGCCCGCCCCCGGTCTCGCTGGGTCCCCTGCCGGGTCCCCACCGGGCCCCGGGGCCAGCTGCCTCCCCGACCCCTCGGCCTCCGCCCCCGGCCTCGTTGCCGGGGCCTGGGGTGGTCGCGGGCGCGCTGGCGAGTCCCCCTGGGAGGGGCGCCGGCGTTCTCGATCCCCCTCCGCTGGGGGTCTCCCCGGTGGGCACTGCCTCCTCCGTGGCCCCGGCGGGCCTGCCGGGCGCTGGTCGGGTCGTGGTGCGCGCGCCTGCCGGCCCGGCTGGGGAGACGCCGCAGGCCCCACGTCCTGCCTTTGCTGGCGCCGCTCCCCGCCACTCAGCGCCCGCCGACGGCCTTCACCGGTGTGCCGTGCTGCTTCCCACGGGGTCCCCGTGTGCGGGTGTGTTCCACAACCGTAACCTCCTCTGCCAGCACCTTCGCGCTGTGCACCCCGATCTCGGCGCGGCGGATCTGCAGGCCATGAGCTGTTACCGGTGCCCGGAAGCTCACTGCCAGCGGGTGTACTCCATTCACGGGCGCGCTCAGCACGCGCGCGCCTGTGTTGCTCAACGGCCCCTCAACCGGCCAGCAGTCCCGGCCCCCTCCCCCCTCCCGCCTCGGCTCCCCCGGCTCCCAGCCCCCGCCGCCCGACTACTCGGCCAGTTGGCGTTGGCTTGACACGGTCCCTGGGATGCATGCGCCATCAACCCGACGTCTACCCTGACCGACCTCCCCCACCGCGCGCGTAGCCTTTTCGCGCAATGTGCAATCGTTTCTCTCCGGCGCATGCACGCCGCTCCGGACGACCCGCTGGGCTTTAAACTGCACATGGTGACCCCCCGCCTGCTCCTCACCCCTCTCGGGCGTGGTGTGCGCGGCCTCCAGGGTGCGGTTATTGCCCGTTGCCGACGCTTTCTGCAGGGGGACTGGGAGGGGCTGTTTGGCGTGCCGCCCCCGCGCACGGCCCGGCTGTCGGGGGAGGTCAACTTCGAGCGGGTGGCCGCCGACGTCATCCGCCTCGTCCGCGAGGGGCAGCTCAGCCGGGCCATGACCCGCTTGGAAATGGCCAAGCTCGCCCCCGCCAATGCGGCTACCCTGGCGGCCTTGGAGGCTCTTCACCCTGCGGAGCCCGGATTCCAGCTGCCCGTGCCGGACCCCCTGCCGGCCCCCCTCCGGCTGGACCGCGACTGCTTCCTGGAGGTGATGCGTGAGGTCCCGCGGGCTTCCTCTACCGGGCCGTCGGGCTGGCGCTACGAGCACTTGGAGGTCCTGGTGGGGCATGGGGGCGAGGACATTCTCTTTGACACCCTCATTGACCTGGCGGCTGGTCGCGTTCCTCCCGCTGCGCGCGAGTGGTTAGCGGGCGCTCGCCTCCTCGCTCTGCTCAAGGGTGTCTTGCCCCCCCCGAGGGCAAGGTGCGCCCGATCGCCTGCGGTGAGGTGCTCCGCAAGCTCGTGGGCAAAGTGATCTGCCGCCAAAAGGCGCCCGAGCTCCGTGCCTTTTTCTGCCCGCCCCTCGCAGCGGGTGAGACCTCGGTGGCGGCCCAGCTGGGGGTGACGACTCCAGGCGGGGCGGATATCCTCATCCATTCGGTGCAGGCCTACCTCGAGGCCCACCCCACCCACGCTGTCGTCAAGGTCGACTGCCACAACGCGTTCAACAGTCTGTCCCGCGCCAGCATGTTTGCGGCCGTCATGGAGTCCTTCGAGGACTTGTACGCTTGGACAGCCGTGTGCTACGGCCAGCCCGGCCAACTGGTTCACATCATGGAGGACGGCACTCGCGGCGGCCTGCTGTCGCGGTCGGGCACCCAGCAAGGGGACCCCCTGGGACCCCTGTACTTTGCCGCCCCCCTCCAGGGTTGCCTCCAAGCGGTCCATGCTGCCCACCCGGCGGTCGCTATTCAGGCCTACTTGGATGATATCTACCTTCTGGGCCCTGTGCCGGACACCACCGCGGCTCTGCTGGCACTGCAGACCGCGGTGGCCGACATCAACCTCCAGTTGACCCTTGCCAAGTGCGCGGTGTACTCGCCCCAAGGTGATTGCTCCGGCTTTCCGCCCCAGCTCTTGGGCCGGGACGAGCGCCTCCATGGGTTGGATGTCCTCGGCGTTCCGGTTGGCGACCCCGCGTTTGTCATCGATGCTCTGCGGGCCGCCCTCGAGGCACGCACTGAGGTACTGCCCTTGATTGCGCGCCTTCATGATTCGCAGACCAAGGGTCTGCTTCTGTGGTTTTGCGCTCACCCTCGCGTCGTTCACTGGCTCCGGGGCGCTCTTCCGTCTCAGGTCCGGCTGGCCGCCGAGGGCCACGACGAACGCATCCAGTCGGCCTTGGCGCAGCTGGTCCCGGGCCCCGACCTCCCGCCACATGCTATTCGCATTGCCTCCCTGCCTGCACGGATGGGTGGCTGCGGTCTGACTCGTGCCGCCCGGCTGGCCCCAGCAGCCTTTTTGGGCTCCGTCGCTCAGTCGTGGGCGGAAAGCTGCCGGCTCCTGCCCCTTTTGGCAACGGCAGCGCCTGACCTCCTGGACCCCAGCAGCCCTTTGCCCTTCGTCACCGCCATCCAGGAGGCCTATGCTGAGATCCAGCAGGCCTGTTCTCCCGTCCGTGCCGCTCAGGCGGTACAGCGCCACCTCCCTCGCGGCACTCCCTCGGTCGCCTCCGTTCAATCTCCCGCCGCATTCCCTGCTCGCGTCATCGATAAACACCAGAAAACCTACGCGGGTATTCTGCACACGGCTGATTGGATTGCTCTTTTCGCGGACCTCAACGCCCAGGGACGTGCGTGGCTGTTCTCGCTTTCCTTGCGGAGTGTGGGCTCGGCGTACCTTCGTGCTCTTCCCATGGCCCCCCCATTCGCCTTGGCTCCCAGCCACTACTCGGTGGCGCTCCGGCACCAGCTATTTGCCCCGCAGCCTCTTGTTCCGGCCGGGCGGCCTTGTGGTAGCTGTGGGCAGCCGCTGGATCCCACGGGGACTCACTACCTTGCCTGCATGGGGGGCCAACAGAATCAGAATTGGTATTTGTATTTGCACACTGTCCTCCTGACGGTGGTGCTCGCCATGATTCGGTCGGTTTTCCCCCACGCGAACATCCGGTCCGAGGATGCGGATGGCGCTGCCTTCTATTCCCCCAACCACCGGCCTGACATCGTGGTGCTGGACTTTGAGGGGGGTGGCCGGCATCTGCTTATTGACGTTTCGGTGGCGCGGCCCTTGGCTCTTAGCCACGTGGCTGGGGCCTCCCTCACGGCAGGTTACACGGCGGACCGGGCGGAGCGGGCCAAGCTCCTGGCCTACGGCGACGTCGGGCACCATCGTGTGGTGCCCTTTGTCCTGGAGGAGTTTGGGGCCATGGGGCCCCTGACCTCCGCCTTCTTCAAGGAGTGTTGCCGGCTCCGGGAGGACCGGCTGGACCTGGAGGGCCAGCGGGCCCCATGGTCGGCGCGGACCTGGACGTCATATTGGCGTCAGCGCTTGTCGGTGGCGCTGACTCGGGCCATGGCGGACATCATGCTCCGCCGTACGCGGGCTGATTTTGCGGTGCAGCAGGGCTATTAGGTTCCTCCCGTTAGGCGTTTCCATTGGTCTTATCGTAGTATAGAGCTTTGACATGGCTCTGTATATAGGTTTATAGCTGGGCGTTTGCTTTGGTTTGAGTGATTTCACTCTGCTGTAAGTAATTATATTTTTAATATATAGGCCGCCATGCTGCGTGTGGAGTTCGGGGCCCCCATCGCGGTTCAGGGCGGCCAGGCCATCTTGGTGGACTCGGCCGGGCGCGCCCAGCCCCTAACCGCGGGGACGCCTGTTTCTGCCTTCCTCCACGACATCCTGGAGTTGGCAGGCATCCCGCACGAATGGCACCCCGCGGCTGACCAACCGGTCGGCATCCTCTCGCGCGCCCAGATTGCCGCCCTCCCGGGTTGCTGGGAGGCCGGCTGGGACCCGCCCCCCCTCATGTCCGGTCCCTTCTGGAGGGGGACGACCCCGAGTCGGGCTCCTGTGCCATCTGCCTTGAGCCCTTCCGGCCGGGGGATGGCTTGTGTCGCCTGCCCGCGTGCGGCCACACATTCCATCAAGCGTGCATCGCGCGCAGCTTGCTCCACTCCGTGCCGCGCTGCCCGTTGTGCCGGGCTGTTGTGCCGCCCCCTGGGACTGCGCTTCCTCTCGGCCCGCCCCCGGTCTCGCTGGGTCCCCTGCCGGGTCCCCACCGGGCCCCGGGGCCAGCTGCCTCCCCGACCCCTCGGCCTCCGCCCCCGGCCTCGTTGCCGGGGCCTGGGGTGGTCGCGGGCGCGCTGGCGAGTCCCCCTGGGAGGGGCGCCGGCGTTCTCGATCCCCCTCCGCTGGGGGTCTCCCCGGTGGGCACTGCCTCCTCCGTGGCCCCGGCGGGCCTGCCGGGCGCTGGTCGGGTCGTGGTGCGCGCGCCTGCCGGCCCGGCTGGGGAGACGCCGCAGGCCCCACGTCCTGCCTTTGCTGGCGCCGCTCCCCGCCACTCAGCGCCCGCCGACGGCCTTCACCGGTGTGCCGTGCTGCTTCCCACGGGGTCCCCGTGTGCGGGTGTGTTCCACAACCGTAACCTCCTCTGCCAGCACCTTCGCGCTGTGCACCCCGATCTCGGCGCGGCGGATCTGCAGGCCATGAGCTGTTACCGGTGCCCGGAAGCTCACTGCCAGCGGGTGTACTCCATTCACGGGCGCGCTCAGCACGCGCGCGCCTGTGTTGCTCAACGGCCCCTCAACCGGCCAGCAGTCCCGGCCCCCTCCCCCCCTCCCGCCTCGGCTCCCCCGGCTCCCAGCCCCCGCCGCCCGACTACTCGGCCAGTTGGCGTTGGCTTGACACGGTCCCTGGGATGCATGCGCCATCAACCCGACGTCTACCCTGACCGACCTCCCCCACCGCGCGCGTAGCCTTTTCGCGCAATGTGCAATCGTTTCTCTCCGGCGCATGCACGCCGCTCCGGACGACCCGCTGGGCTTTAAACTGCACATGGTGACCCCCCGCCTGCTCCTCACCCCTCTCGGGCGTGGTGTGCGCGGCCTCCAGGGTGCGGTTATTGCCCGTTGCCGACGCTTTCTGCAGGGGGACTGGGAGGGGCTGTTTGGCGTGCCGCCCCCGCGCACGGCCCGGCTGTCGGGGGAGGTCAACTTCGAGCGGGTGGCCGCCGACGTCATCCGCCTCGTCCGCGAGGGGCAGCTCAGCCGGGCCATGACCCGCTTGGAAATGGCCAAGCTCGCCCCCGCCAATGCGGCTACCCTGGCGGCCTTGGAGGCTCTTCACCCTGCGGAGCCCGGATTCCAGCTGCCCGTGCCGGACCCCCTGCCGGCCCCCCTCCGGCTGGACCGCGACTGCTTCCTGGAGGTGATGCGTGAGGTCCCGCGGGCTTCCTCTACCGGGCCGTCGGGCTGGCGCTACGAGCACTTGGAGGTCCTGGTGGGGCATGGGGGCGAGGACATTCTCTTTGACACCCTCATTGACCTGGCGGCTGGTCGCGTTCCTCCCGCTGCGCGCGAGTGGTTAGCGGGCGCTCGCCTCCTCGCTCTGCTCAAGGGTGTCTTGCCCCCCCCGAGGGCAAGGTGCGCCCGATCGCCTGCGGTGAGGTGCTCCGCAAGCTCGTGGGCAAAGTGATCTGCCGCCAAAAGGCGCCCGAGCTCCGTGCCTTTTTCTGCCCGCCCCTCGCAGCGGGTGAGACCTCGGTGGCGGCCCAGCTGGGGGTGACGACTCCAGGCGGGGCGGATATCCTCATCCATTCGGTGCAGGCCTACCTCGAGGCCCACCCCACCCACGCTGTCGTCAAGGTCGACTGCCACAACGCGTTCAACAGTCTGTCCCGCGCCAGCATGTTTGCGGCCGTCATGGAGTCCTTCGAGGACTTGTACGCTTGGACAGCCGTGTGCTACGGCCAGCCCGGCCAACTGGTTCACATCATGGAGGACGGCACTCGCGGCGGCCTGCTGTCGCGGTCGGGCACCCAGCAAGGGGACCCCCTGGGACCCCTGTACTTTGCCGCCCCCCTCCAGGGTTGCCTCCAAGCGGTCCATGCTGCCCACCCGGCGGTCGCTATTCAGGCCTACTTGGATGATATCTACCTGCTGGGCCCTGTGCCGGACACCACCGCGGCTCTGCTGGCACTGCAGACCGCGGTGGCCGACATCAACCTCCAGTTGACCCTTGCCAAGTGCGCGGTGTACTCGCCCCAAGGTGATTGCTCCGGCTTTCCGCCCCAGCTCTTGGGCCGGGACGAGCGCCTCCATGGGTTGGATGTCCTCGGCGTTCCGGTTGGCGACCCCGCGTTTGTCATCGATGCTCTGCGGGCCGCCCTCGAGGCACGCACTGAGGTACTGCCCTTGATTGCGCGCCTTCATGATTCGCAGACCAAGGGTCTGCTTCTGTGGTTTTGCGCTCACCCTCGCGTCGTTCACTGGCTCCGGGGCGCTCTTCCGTCTCAGGTCCGGCTGGCCGCCGAGGGCCACGACGAACGCATCCAGTCGGCCTTGGCGCAGCTGGTCCCGGGCCCCGACCTCCCGCCACATGCTATTCGCATTGCCTCCCTGCCTGCACGGATGGGTGGCTGCGGTCTGACTCGTGCCGCCCGGCTGGCCCCAGCAGCCTTTTTGGGCTCCGTCGCTCAGTCGTGGGCGGAAAGCTGCCGGCTCCTGCCCCTTTTGGCAACGGCAGCGCCTGACCTCCTGGACCCCAGCAGCCCTTTGCCCTTCGTCACCGCCATCCAGGAGGCCTATGCTGAGATCCAGCAGGCCTGTTCTCCCGTCCGTGCCGCTCAGGCGGTACAGCGCCACCTCCCTCGCGGCACTCCCTCGGTCGCCTCCGTTCAATCTCCCGCCGCATTCCCTGCTCGCGTCATCGATAAACACCAGAAAACCTACGCGGGTATTCTGCACACGGCTGATTGGATTGCTCTTTTCGCGGACCTCAACGCCCAGGGACGTGCGTGGCTGTTCTCGCTTTCCTTGCGGAGTGTGGGCTCGGCGTACCTTCGTGCTCTTCCCATGGCCCCCCCATTCGCCTTGGCTCCCAGCCACTACTCGGTGGCGCTCCGGCACCAGCTATTTGCCCCGCAGCCTCTTGTTCCGGCCGGGCGGCCTTGTGGTAGCTGTGGGCAGCCGCTGGATCCCACGGGGACTCACTACCTTGCCTGCATGGGGGGCCAACAGAATCAGAATTGGTATTTGTATTTGCACACTGTCCTCCTGACGGTGGTGCTCGCCATGATTCGGTCGGTTTTCCCCCACGCGAACATCCGGTCCGAGGATGCGGATGGCGCTGCCTTCTATTCCCCCAACCACCGGCCTGACATCGTGGTGCTGGACTTTGAGGGGGGTGGCCGGCATCTGCTTATTGACGTTTCGGTGGCGCGGCCCTTGGCTCTTAGCCACGTGGCTGGGGCCTCCCTCACGGCAGGTTACACGGCGGACCGGGCGGAGCGGGCCAAGCTCCTGGCCTACGGCGACGTCGGGCACCATCGTGTGGTGCCCTTTGTCCTGGAGGAGTTTGGGGCCATGGGGCCCCTGACCTCCGCCTTCTTCAAGGAGTGTTGCCGGCTCCGGGAGGACCGGCTGGACCTGGAGGGCCAGCGGGCCCCATGGTCGGCGCGGACCTGGACGTCATATTGGCGTCAGCGCTTGTCGGTGGCGCTGACTCGGGCCATGGCGGACATCATGCTCCGCCGTACGCGGGCTGATTTTGCGGTGCAGCAGGGCTATTAGGTTCCTCCCGTTAGGCGTTTCCATTGGTCTTATCGTACTTCATAGAGCTTTGACATGGCTCTGTATATAGGTTTATAGCTGGGCGTTTGCTTTGGTTTGAGTGATTTCACTCTGCTGTAAGTAATTATATTTTTAATATATATAGGGTATATATCATAGTCCGAGGGCCGCCGGGTATACATAGTAGTACTAAATTAGGGTTTAGCCGTTTAATTAGGCAGCCTGTGACCACGG
>RPFO01001043.1:15000-88483 GCA_009746045.1 Mesostigma viride | reverse complement strand
CACGTACTCCTTCTCGGCGCCTGCGTATCGTTTGGTGGACGGAATATCCATAGTATATCATGTTCAGAGAAATTATTTTATCGAGAGAAATGTATTGAAGTTTCGACGAAACATTTTTTTCGGGTCGCGCTGGTCGAAGTCGACAGCGAAGAAGTCGTGAGGATCGTCCTTGACGGCGTGGTCCCATAGCGCGAGAAACTCGTCCGGCGCCACAGCCCCGCGCTCTCTTCCGCGATCTGTCGCGCGGCTCGATGGTCCTTCGTTCTGAACAGCGCAAGAAACGATATATTCGCTCGCACTGCTCGTGGTACGCCACCGCTTGTGTACGCCTGTGTCAGGAAAATCATGCTCGTGAGGAAGTGTCTGTGTTTGAACGCGAAAGCCGCAACAGCGTTTTTGCTAGAGCTCTGATAGAGGGCACTGCCTTGCATGTCGTCTATCAGAATGAGCGACGAAGGAGGACCGTGCTCGAACCTTGTCGCAGGTTTATCCCAGTTCATTGCATCAAGGCGTAGGTACATGGAGAGGTCCATGAGTTCTGCGTTTTTTTTCCCATCCACGTATTCGCGTTTGAACGTTTCCCAGACCTTGAGATCGTCCTTGTACCTCTCGTATTCGTGGAGGTCAGACTTTATATGATCTATCATCCCATCGAATGCCAGGTTAGAGTAGACTTCCATCGTCATAGCTGGTTCCGGGAGCTCCTTGTATTTTGGCTCCGTGTGGGCACTCCCTGAAATGAGGTACAGCTTGTCGAATGAGTTGTTAGCAAAGTAAGCCTTCGCCATGTTGACTGCCGATGTAGTTTTCCCAGACCGTCGAGCTCCGCAGAAGTTTGCGATGAAATGAAGACTCGGCATATTCGGTGGAGCAGGACGCTGTGGGGCGTATCGTTGCTTGATGTCTTTGTTCTCAAGTGAATGAATTCGTCGCTCTTCGATGATAGCCATTATCATTCTGAAGACATTTTAATCGTCCAGACTAGCAAGGAGAGACGCGCGGATGGCGGCCATGCGCATCTCGTATGGCGTCATCGCGACAGGTGGCGGTGGTGGAGGTGGGAGCTGTCGGGTCTTGATCGGGGGTGGCGGAGAGTCCGGCTCTGTCTCCTTGGGCTTTCGACCCCGTCTTGGTTTTGGCGTGTCGGCGGGGGTTGAGGCGACGGAATCTTCAGCGAGAAGGCGTTCAATCCGCGATTTGTTGCGGGCTTCTTGCAGCTCGAGTTCGACTAGCCTTTGCCGCTGAATCTCCAATTCCTTTGCAAGGACCTTTCGTTTCGTTATCTCTGCCTCCTTTTCTTCGTTTCGTCTCTTCTCCCTCTCGGCTTTTGCGCGTTGCTGGTAAACCCTCATTTTGTCGCGAAGGGCTTTTTTCTGTTCATCATTCAGCGGTTGTCCCTTTCGAATTGTCTTGACCAGGTCAACCTGCTCTTCCCGCGTCTCGGCGAAGGTTTCGTCTTGGTAGCTCGTTGGGGTCTCTGAAGCCTCAGAGGCCATGTTTATATTCTAGGTAGATAATAAATGGTCGTTCTAACAACATTGAGCAGACCGACCAATCTCGCCACCGGGTTAACGCTCGACCCTGAAATGGAGGAGCGTGTTTCTAACATCGAAACAGACATAGATGGGCTTCAAGCTAGCGTGACGTTACTTCTTGGCATTTCACATCCATTCGATGAGTCACTCGTTGTCGACGGATTCAAAATTTTCTACCCGAGCCAGCCGACAAATGTGCGACTCGGAGACAATTACGACGACGAGACCGCAAGCGACCCATCGGAACTTGCTTACAGTCTCGTCGTGAATGGGTATTCCTATTTTAAATCAGGGACTACTTTAGTCGACGATCTCACTCTAAATGAACCTTACCTTACGGCGAAAGTGGGAGCGACCCAGTACCACGTCTTCGACTTTAGCCCTGATACGTTGCTAGACCCTGGTGGCAGAGTCCTGACCCGCGCGCAATTGGACTACCTTTTTGACCAACACGGGGTAGGCAAAACGTCGATAGCTAACTTGAACGGGGATTTCGTCCTCCATCTCGAAGACGGGACGACCGTGTCGCACCAAAACGCGTTCAACGTCATCAATGACCAGGATGTGCGAGTCCAGCTGCCCTACAACGTTACGAATGGCGACGCGAGTGGAATCTGTAAGTTTACCTATCGCGACTACCACACGACCCAGGCGCGCACGGGGGAGAGCGTTGTGGACGGAGAGGTAGGATATCCATACTTTTCCGACTCTTTCTATGGTCTCGGCGGATCTCGATTTAACGGCCTCCCTCTCCGCGTGGAGTTGTTGTCTTTCGCCACGATTCGCGACGACAACCGCCGCCTTCCACTAACTGGGAGATCCTTCACCATCACGCGTACATACTCGCCACTGACGGACTGGCGAATGGGTCCGATTGACCCTGTGAACGCACTCTACTGGAGCACCAATCCAACCACCGCTAATTGGGAGGTCGTAGAGGGAACGACCCTCAAACAGGGCATAAAGATGACGACCCCCTTCGCATACCAACGCAAACTCCCCATCAGGTGGTACATGAATTCCACCCAGCTCACGCCGACCACTCCGACCATCGGCGGAGTCTCCCTCTCGCAAAACGGGGGACTGCGCGGGGAAGACGCCGTAATCACCGCGCCAGTCGCGGCAGATAGTAACAAGTATATGAACTACGAGATAGACGTCTACAACGACTCGACCCTCACCTCCTACACCACCCACAAAGGAGGGGTGATGGTATGCGTTTCAAAAATGAGCCAACTGCACTCCGGCATCCGGACACCAAGTTCCTACATTTCATATCTAAATCCTGTAAAAATCGCGATCAACGGCGTCTACGCGGACCATGATGTGGGGTGGGGAAAGTCGTTGCCTCCTCTCACCGGTTTTCATCTGTTGGCGAACGGAGTATCTCAAGGGGCCTTGGATGGGACGTTGAAGACAACGACGTTTCAAAATCCATCCGAAGGCGATGATGTAGAACTCAGATACAGGATCGTAACCGTAAAGGACTCGCCAAACCTGTCAGGAGAGACCGTGGAGATAGACGGCCCCGCTACGACGCTCCATTCTCTAGAATCATTCTCGCGCCACTCCGTGACCACGCTGCAAGCAGAAGCTTCGAAATACTACTTTGAAGGGTCTCCCGAAAAATTCTTTTTTGTAAAAACAGCCACTCCGGCACCAAGCAAATGTGTTGTTTTTTCAGAGCAGCTCATCGACGGCCCATTTCTATTGTGTTTTCGGCTATATTTGGGCAGCAACGATGCTTTCGTCTCGTTTGCAGAAAAACTATGTCTTTGACGAATAAATATCACCCGGCCACGACAGATGCCCATCAGAATTGGAGAAATGCGGCTACGACGCATTGGGGTATGCTGGGTATCAATCTGCACCATAGTGACTATGCACTCGACCTGTTTGACAATCTGAAGTCGAAGGTTCGATACACGTTAAACTCATCATGGAGACAACAAAACAGCTACTGGGTGGCATTTCGAAGAAAATCGGATGGGAAGGTGGAGCGTTATATATCCAAAACAACTCCTCAAGAACTTAGTGACATGACTAAAATCTCAAACTCGTCCGGTATATTTACAACCACTCCTACAGACATTCTTGACCCGTACATTCCGATGCCCCTCCGACCAGTCTTCCACTTGAGCGGAGAGTACCACGGCGCGTATGTCTGGCCAATCAAAGATGACCTACAAGACATAGAGTTCGACTCTCTAAAAACCAACAACCCATCCGGATCGTACACAGCCGTCGGAGACGTGTTGGAGCTGCGTCACAGGTCCACCTCGTCGAGGAATTGTAGCATTTTTGGCAAATATAGCGTCACAAAACCCGTACCGGGTGTGGCGGATACTTGGTTTAAGGAGCTAACACTCACGAATGAGAGTGTCATCCGCACGGTTGTTAAGTGTCCCGATGTTCAATACGGCGTGCAAATGAACCAATATACTGCCAAAATATATGGGATTCTACCAGCTCGTCAGTCGGTAGGAAGTTTTATGTAAGACTTGGATTTTCAAACACCAAGTTGAGCAATGATCCGTTGCTTATCAGCGTAGTCGTTGGAGAAGCGTGGACTGGCGGTTTTTCTACAACGACAATATCAAAATCCTCGTCGTACGTTGACATAACCTGTGATCATATTTCACTGGTTGATCCTCCAGTTACTGGTATGATCCATTTGGCGACCGTGACGTTCCAGGTATTAGATCCAACAGTATCTGGCCCGACCCGCTTTTATTTGCTTCTAGCCTAAGCTACTATTATGGTTCAAGCCTGTCGTCAATTGGCGGCAATCACGGGATGGACGTGGCCCTGTATGAAGATGTCCGAGAAACTAGGCGTATATCGCACACGATATTGGAAGCAGATTCTTTGGTCGGTCTGAGGCAGCCCATATACGACTACCCGCTTCCGCAATTTTGGCACGGCGCCCCTGTGGCCGTGATGTCTTTCCACGACCCGGCCACACAATCGGAACTAACTCTTCCGACCGCGTTGACCAATATCCTTGTCAGGTTAACATTTGATAACAACCCACCAACGATTCTCGACATATCAAACCCATATCGCTTAACGGCTAGCGGCCTGTCCGTCTGGCCGGTAAACGTTATAATTGGCAGCAACTGGAATGTTGTTTCAGGATACGAGGAGGATGACGGGGTGTTTGAAATCGCATTGCGGATTCCTCGCATCACCACTGACACGTCAACAAACATAGCGTCTCTACGGCGTTTTGCAAGTCGCGCGCTGGAAAAATGGCCGTGTCGACTAACAAGACCCTCACTTGGACGTTATAAAAATCTATGATTATATGCAGAAATGGCAAGGCGTCAGAAATCAGCACGGCGCCGTCCTTCAAGTAAAAGGGGAAAACCGAAGCGTAAGGTCGCACCCCAGTCGCAGGTGACCGCTTCATCGACCAACACCATTGTCATCCACAGCGCGCCGGTCCGAAGAGCGGTGAACAAAGGGAAGGTCGCAGAGGCGCGAGGGTTCAAGGATGCCCTTCTCATGGCGTCAGTGATGGCGAACTCTAGACCGGTCGCGTACCCCCCATTGTCCGCGTATGCCCAACCGGCCCCTGTCGCGCCGGCTCCCGAACCGGTTGTCGTCGATGAAGCAGTGGCGGCACCCCCGGAGCCTGCGGGTGTACCTGTCGGGAAACGAGTCCAGGTGGGAGGCGCGAGGTGGAAATGCCCACAACCCGGGTGTAAGAGCACGTTCGCAAACGAAAAAAACCTCCTGCTGCATCTCAGGAGGGTCCACAACACGGTCGTGGGAATTCCAAAAGAAGGCGCTGAAAAAAATCTCACAGAAGAGTAAACATGAGCAGCCCGCTGTTCACTGACGCCGAGATGCTCGAGATCTCTCAATGGATGACCCTCCATCCAAATGTCCCGAGAGTTCATTGAGGCAGCCATGCTCTACTGTAAGAAGAAGCCACTCACAGGGAAGACGAAGCGCGCCATGAAAAGGGCATCGGCGAAAATTGAGGAAGGCGTCGTCAAGGTTTTTGGGACAAACGAAATTACTTCTGAGCTATTGTCAGAAGAAGTGGCCGATGAAGGAGTTCATCCAGGAAACGCTGACACTCACTCTTCGCACGGAGAACCGAACTCGCGGGACGCTAGTGGATCCGGTATGGGACATCCCGGCGGGACTCCTTGACGATTATCACGACGTCGGGCTTACCCTCATGACCATCCCGTTTGAACAGACTCACATCAGCGAAGGAAACCGATACTTCACTGTCCGTTTGTCTGGCAGCGAGTCCCCTACGAAGGTGACCTTGCCGCTCGGCTCGTACACGACTATCGAAAACCGAAAAAACATAGAGGAAGCTTTGAAGGCGGTAGATCCTGGGTTCTCGGTCACGTACAACAGGGCGACTAGTCTTTTACCGTGACAAATGCCACCGAGTTCTCTGTCGCGGTGGATGAGCCCACGGGCCGGGTGTTGGGGCTCATGGAAGGATCATATCCTTTCACAGGTGTCCTCGCTAGCAACCGGCCAGCAACGAATGGGAGACTGAGAATGGTGTATGTATACAGCGACATCGTTCGAGGAAACGTGATATCATCGTCGACAGGCACGGGATATGGAGGCCTTTTGGCCGTCTGTCCCAACATGTCGCAGTTCTTAGAACCCATTGTTTGGCAGGCAGCGACCCCTTTGTGGCAGCATCTCAAGGACTCTCCCAGCAACATCACGATCCGACTGCTCGACGAGGACGACGCTCCTATAACTGTCTACTCGGATTGGGCTCTTCAGCTCTCCTTCCGCATAAGCCCTCAGAAGGCGATGGGAATAGAGGCGAGGAAGATCGGGAGCGTTTTGAAGTATATGGCCCTTGACAGGACCGTCCAGCCACAAACCAGATTTATTTCTCAGCCATCTAGTACTATCGAGGACGATGAAAGTTAATTTTGGAGCAATCGGAAACGTGGCTAGACGCGTGGGAGAGTTTGCCGGCAACGCTATCAAGAGGGTCGGCGACGGGGCGGCCATCGTGTCAGCTGTCAAGAAAGCCGGGCACGTCGCTGGCGAAGTCATCTCAAAAATTGGCGACGGGGCGCGGGCTGCCAAACAGGCGGCGGGCATTGTCGATTCCGCGCTCGGACACATCCCATCCAACATGATCGCGAAGAGTACGCTGCTCGGGAAAGCGTACTCGGTCGCAAACACTGGTCTGAGCGCCTTGTCCAACCTCGAAAGACGGGTTGATGGAGCGAAGGTAAAAAATCCCATACTCGGCCAGCTTCTTCAGTAAAAATATCTCATTCGAATGTATACACAATCTATGGCTTCGGACAATTCCTGGTACTCGCGCGCTATCCCCAAGTCCATGCAATACCTCGTGAAGGCGCTGGGTCAGCACACGACTCAACGAGTCCATCTCAGCACCCTCTCAGCAAGCGACGGCATCAAACAAGGGTCTGTGGTCGCGGTCCGCCTCCCCACGTCCGGGTTCGTGGACTTGCACTCCTTCGCAATGTTTTTCACGGGGACCCCCACGACCACGGCGGGGTTCGCAAAGTTCCCCGCGTACACGTCCTCCATCATCAGGCGCCTCGAGGTACTGGCAGGAGGTCAGACCGTCGACAGCATCAACGACTACTCCCAGCTGTTCCATACGCTGCTCTCGGTGCACGGCGGTGTCGAGTACAATCTCGCGCAGGCTCCCGCTGGTTGGTCGAAGAATAACAACATCGTCACCGCTGACGTGGCTGGCACTCTCACAAACAACGTGAAGGCAAACACCGCAGTGGACGGCGTCATTGACCACTTTTTGGGATTCCTGAGCGGCGAGCCTCGGATCGTGGATCTGAGTCTCTTCCCCCCCATCGAGATCCGAATCACACTCATGGACGGAGGGGTGATGCTCCTAGCGTCGCAGGCAGCTGCTGCTGGCGATGGCATCGTGGCCGTTCCAGCAGCGACAGGTGTTGGTTTCGAACTGAGCAACATCCACTTTAGCATCGACACGTACAGGTTCCAAGAAGATATCGTGGGCCAGATTTTCTCGTCCAGGCTTGCCGAGGGTGGAACTCTCTCCTTCAAGTGGCGGACGTGGCAGTCTACCAAACAGTCGCTCGGGACTCGCACTCCCTATGCCATCAAGGCGTCGCTGTCTTCCGCGTCCGCCAGCAAACTCCTGGCGATTCAGGTTGCTGCCGGCGCGGACGTGACCAACGCATCTGGCAATACGATGTTCAATCACATCGCGGATGGTATGACTTCCTACCAATACGACATCAACGGATCCAACCTGGCGCCTGGATACCGTACGAACGCAACGGAGGCGTGGATCAATCTGTTGTCTGCGTTCGGTGACCAAGGGAATGTTTTGTCCTGTGTCCGTGAGGGCATGACTCCTACCACGTGGCTAAACAACAACTTCACGATGGCGTGTCACCTTAATATGCCATGTGCCGGTCCAGAGTACATGAGCGGCCTTGACCTTCGTGGCACGGCATCGGTGGTCACGCTGCGAGTCGAGAAGGGAGCAACGGACTGTATTTCCTACATCTTCACGGAATGCGAATCAAAGATGGACATCGCTGCAGGCAGGCAGGCAGCCGTGTACCTCTAAAAAATATATACGTGTGTAATGACAAACGATGGACTACTTTCGAGACCCTAGCATCACAGCTAATCCGTTTAACAGGTTGAAGTTGATTTTTGACATTCCTGAAATGGCAGATTCTGGTCTGTCCATGACAATGCCAGCTAGACGAGCATTGCCCCTTCTCCCCACCTTCAAGTATCCGCTACCAAACTCTAAAAAATAATGTGACGATGATATTATATTAGCTCCATGTCGTTTGATTATGGTATTTGTCCTGCTTTGATTCGCAAGAAGCGCAAACCGGCAAGGACAGCGCCGTCAATCACGTTAACAACTACACACGGACTGTATCCTAGCGCGGTACCGATTACAATGACAGCAACATTCAGCGAAACAGTCACCGGGTTCACCTTGGGTGATATCGTTGTCATAAATGGTACTGCATCTGGTTTAACGGGTAGCGGCGCCTCTTACACATTCTCTGTGACTCCAGCTGTAGCTTATTCACTGACAACAGTCACTGTTGGAGGGAACGCAGCAAGCAGCGTGCTAGGAACCGGCAACACCGCAGCAACTCCGTTAGTCTTCACGTATTCGCCACCTCCAACGGTAACCCTCGCGACGACCGCGGGCTTGACGCCATCCTCATCACCCGTGGACGTGACAGCCACGTTCAGCAGGTCGGTGACGGGGTTCGCGTTGGGCGATATCACCGTGACCAACGGGACCGCCGCCAACCTGACCGGAAGTGGGGCGTCGTACGCCTTCCAAGTGACGCCAACCATCGCCAATTCCACGAACGTTAGCGTCGGGCCGGAACTGTTGTGGACGCATCGACAGGGAACGCCAACGCGGCATCTAACACACTGTCGTTCACGTACTCGGCAAATCCGTCGGTGACTCTTGCGTCCGGAACCCCGACGGGTGCTATTTACCCAGTCACGGCCACTTTTAGCATGTCGGTCATCGGTTTCGCGTTGGGCGACATCGCCGTCACCAACGGAACCGCGTCCAACTTGCTGGGAAGCGGCGCCACGTACACATTCGATGTGACCCCTACCATGTCGGACTTTGTGACGACGGTAAGCGTGGGCGCGGGCACCGTGACGAGCGCAACGTCAGGGCTTGGAAACGCAGCATCCAACACGCTGTCATTCACATACTATTACAACCCGGCAACGGACCCCGCATTGTTTGCGTGGTACGACCCGTCCGACAGCTCCACAATGTTTGGTGACACGTCCGGCACAACCCAGCAAACCACGGCAGGCGGGAACGTGATGCGCGTGAACGACAAGGGGCCGAACGGGTACCACGTGACCCAGGCAACTTCCACCAAGTGTCCTACACTGGATACGGCGGAGTTAAACTCGAAACGGTCCCTCCGGTTTATCAACTCGCGGTCTGGCTTGTTAGGGTCCGTGAACACTTTCTGGGGCGCGATCGGGGCCAATGCGAGTGTTTTTCTAGTCGCCAAACAACTAACGACTGCGACATATCCATCAATGGGGCCTGGGACGGGTATCAGAGGGTACATGCTTGGATCGACGGATGGCAGCGCTTATTTAAGGGGACGTGGCGCGCCGAATATTTTCCGCGCCAAAAAATTCGCGGTACCGTCCGTACGGTGTATAATGTGTGCCCGGACCGCTCAACCCTCGGGGAAGTGGCCATGGCGGCATGCCTTTATGCAATATTAATCGATATGGCACGTAAACAGCTAGAAAAAATGCTTGAATTTCGCAGAAGATTAGTCGATGACCTCATTTCATGGCGGAAAGTTTACGGTTTGCAATATCGCTAATTTCTCGAACGGCTACGGGCGCGGGGGTCCAGGATATAATTTCTCTTGCGGATCATGAAATTTAATGCAGGTTTACGGCAGCTATTGTGAGGCAACGTAGGCTCTAAAGAGCGATTATGAAGCTAACTTAATGGTGTTGTCGAGTTTGTGCCGAAGCTTCCCGGTTTCTTTTACATTTCCGGCATTCAAGGTAAGAACCTACGCAGGCCTGCGCATGTCGCCTTCGACGTATTCACGGAAGGCGCACCTTCCTTGTTCGCCTGATCAATGGATGATGTCTTTTATTGTTCGAGCTTGCGTGCCAGTTTATGCATGAAACATTTCCACGCAGGCAGGTGCATTAACGTCGGCCTTTCGCCTTTTTTTCGGGCAGTTTCCCTGCAGGAAGCGCTCCATTTCTTTCGGTTGCATCGTCAGATTCCTAGCTATTTCGTACAATTTCGTGTAGTTTGTGGCTGGCATGCTAAATGCGCCGAGGTCAAGTGGTTGGTAATGTGTTGACATTTGTTTTCCATAATCCTTTGGACGTGAGCTTGCTCAGACGCTTTGTTATGTGCCGGATCTGACACGCCTGTTTTAGTAACGACATCCGGCATGTGCCTACACGCTAACAAGCTGGCATCAGCTTCTTAGCAAATTGCCCTATTGGAAAGGAAGGTGAGAGTGGTTCTTTTGCTGGCCATACTGCATGAGTGGCATTGCATTAGATAGGTGTTTCCATTGCTTTCCTTGAGCTATAACCATTCAGACTTCCCTGCTATGTGTGCAGCAAGGCAAGCTGGATAGGATGTGAATGCTTGGCAGACAACATGTATGAATTGCTGCCAAGTTTGCAGCCTGCAGTTGCCTCTATTGCTTGGGCATTCTTTCTAAGGTTTTTACACGTATACTTGCTGAGTTCTTGGCATAAATTTACATGGTAACCTTGGGCTGAGCTTAGTGTATGCTCTCTTGGTGCGTGTATGCCTAGCGATGGTGTTGCTATGTGCACGCTGGCAAGGCTGGCCATGCTGAGGGCAGGGGAGGGCAGATGAGGCGCCTAGCCTTTTCTTATGTTGTGTGATCGAGTTGGGCATGTTTTTTGGCTTCTTGGATG
Source organism: Mesostigma viride (assembly GCA_009746045.1). Lineage (NCBI taxonomy): Eukaryota > Viridiplantae > Streptophyta > Mesostigmatophyceae > Mesostigmatales > Mesostigmataceae > Mesostigma > Mesostigma viride. Next base: position 77,483 of record RPFO01001043.1, on the reverse strand, counting down.
GAAAACATGATGTCTAGGTGGCCTTATACACAGAAAAACCTCATTTAGCGTATGTTCAGGTTTTAGCACGCAAAACCTTATAACTTGAGCTAGACTTGTCGGAATGACCTGGGACTTGGACCACTGCTGTCCCCCTGTTAGCCGGATTTTCGCTTGATTTTGTGGCCTTATCTGAAGTGTTGATGATATGTTTATTCCCAATGTCCGGTAAAAAAAGACCTGTTTTGCGGGAAAATTAATAACTGTTCAAGGTTTTGCCATTTCCATGATGTAAATAGCTCAGCAAGCTACACACTCAGGGAACTACAAATGGTTGATTTTTGGTTGCCAACAAATGTGTGCATTGGCTGGGGCATACCCAGCCCTAATTAGCGTCTTTTTCTATTTATAGCGCAATATTGGCGTATACTTGGGGGTAGTACCCCCAACAAGTGCATGGACAACTCACAAGAGATGTTATTTAGTGCCCGCAATCATATTTCAGCATTGTGCAAATGAATTTCAAGTGTTATTACCATACTTCAATTTTTAAGGGTTTTGGGGTGCCACCTCCCCTTAATGGCTTATCAATCAGAGTCACAGATTGTCCTCTTATTCGCTCCAAACATTGTATACGAAACCGTCAGCAACAGGGCTCAATTCTTTGACAACGCCGCACACGTCATGGCGATTTCGTGCAACAGCAGTACAAACGCATTTCTCACCCGCTTCGACGGAAGAGCTGGGTATAACAGAGTGGGATCGGATCCTACAACTGGTTCGGGACTTCTCTCTATTGGAGGAGACGCGTCCAACGCGAGTCGTGCTTTTGATGGGTGGATTGGCGAGATCCTAATCTACAACACAGCCAAGACTGCGGCCGAGCTTGAGCGGATCCGTGGGTACCTCGTGGCCAAGTGGGGCACTCCCGCCACCATCCCAGCGTAGAACTATTATCTCTTCCAATTTGTAATAAAGCAATGGAATACCCAACTTATTATCAAATAGTGCTAGATTCCAAGGCCTCTGAAAACGTGATTGACTCCACCACCGGGTTACGTCAATTTAGAATCAAACCAGACCCGAGGGCGCCCATCATTGACAGTACATGGCGCGGTGGTGTGCATTATGCCTACGTTGACGCAGTGCCTGTTGATGAGGACCGTGCTATTGTCGGGCTTGTTTCCCCGAGTTTCTCCGGTGGTGAGCATAACCAACAGGATTGCATTGTTTTATGCAACGAGACTGTCATGGGTGGATCAGACGGTGACATCCTTTCTTACGCCATGATCAACGAACACGCATTTTTTAACCTAAAGAACCCACACCTGTTCAGAAACGGAGGACATATTACGGTAGGAGCGTCGTACATTGACAGACTTGACGGAAACGAGACTCAATTCCCACCGGTGCAGACGGGTGGTTTTGTGTGCATCCTACGTTTTGAAAAGATTCGCGGGTTCAATAAGTGCAATTGTCATGGCAAGTAATTTCTACGAATTATATATGGGTGGTTGCTTCGGAAAATTCACTCTCGTGGACACTCTAGAATCTTCGTTCAGGCGCTTGACAAGTGACCCAGTTGATTACTCGCACGCTTACGAGTCTTTTTACCTAAATTCACGTCCCAGAACTCGCCACGTGGTAGAGGCCACCTTAGACTTGCATCGCTCCGAAATTTAGCCAAGTTCGACACTTGTACAAGTCCAGCCACCTTCACGTCCTGTCCAGGCCGTGCCAGCAGACGTAACGGACCTTGGCACATTGTGCACAAATAGGCAAAATCACGTGCAAGTCACGCATCTCACGTTGCCAAGCTCTCTGCCGGTAGCCATGGCTTCCCGAAACGCAGGGCCTTGCGAGAAAGCGCTGGCAATGCTTGGAAAAATCCTCGATGGTCTCGAGGACGGCCAGACAAAGATATCTGACCAGCTCGCACACCTGACGCACAAGGTCTCCCTTCTTTCCGGAAACGAAGGTGCTGTTGGAGGCACCGGACCTACCTGCGAGGTCTTCAAGATTCACGACGCCGGATATGACGATGTCGACCGCAAGACGCCAAAAATTTGCGTCGAGTGGGTCTACGAGAAGAATGCGGCAAGGCCGAGGAAGGTCGAGGACCGATGTGAGTGGATTCGCCTCGACCAAGCCGACGGATGCGTTAAGATGGTCGACGAATTCGTCGATGGCTTCTCAAAGTCCAAGCGCCAGCCAGGCATTGCCCCCGTTACCCTCTACAAGGCATGGGAGGAGGCAAAGAAGGGTTTCGAGGACGCAAAGACCGCCACTTCCCATGGCAGGAAGAGGAGCCGCGAGGAAGCGTCAAGCTCCCACGGCCATGTCTACAAGAGGAAGACCGGCTCGAACGTTGTGAAGAGCCAGACTGGAAACTCCAAGGACAAGGAGTAGAGTGTCGTCTTGTTGACGACGGCAACGAGCTTGCCATTTCGCTCTTGTTGAGCTGATAACGAATGTGAACGTGATATAAATTTTAATGAATTCGTTTATGCAGTATACAACGCGTCAATGCATGATGAAAACAATTTTCATTCGTCTCGAAATGCAGTTCTAACTATGGGTTAAACATCCAGAGTAAACCTCTCATGCATCGACGCAGGTCGTATGGGATTCTTGCATAGGTCGTCTGAGTTTCCAGATGTGTGTAGACCCAGTGACACTCTGCACACCCCGCCGCGCGGCCCTCGCCGGGTCCGCCAACTCCCACGCACTGCTCGACCCTCCAGCACCTTACTAAATTTACTAAGCTAACTACGGGTTTTGGGTTTTCTCTGCGGGAAATTATGCAAGCGTGTGCATGCACTCTCACTCACATCGAATAAAACCTCCATTTCCAACTGAAAATATCAATTTAGTAGTAAATATAGTTTCCCACGAGAAAACACAGCAAGCCCTCACAACCGAGGCCCACCACCACCTGGCAGTCCCGCCACTGCTTGGCAGTCCGCGCCCCTCCGCCGCACCCCCGCTGGCCGGCCCCCATGGCCTTTCCCGTGGGAGATGGATTTATTGGTCATTTTGCCGTGGGAAACTACGTTTTCATGACCATTTGTCGTGGGAGACTATATTTACTAAGTTTTTTGGGGGTTCTTTTTTTGGGAAATTCAGGTGTGTTTTTGGTGGTGCACACCTGAATTAATTTCCTAGGAATAAAACCCAAAACCCATAGTAAACTTAGTAAACATAGTCTCCCACGGGAAATGACTTAGTCCCATATCCCACATGGCCCTCACCCAGTTGTCACCACTTCGACCTCATGGCAGGTGGCTTGAATTTCCTAGAAAAAAAACCAAAAACCCATAGTAAACTTAGTAAATTTAGTCACCCTGGGATGCCAGCATAAGAGTCTACCACCATGGTCACTATAAGGTCACTATAGCTACCTTGTACCACACGGCACCTGTAGCACCTTGACCTCACGGCAGCTGGCTTGAATTTCCTAGAAAAAAAACCAAAAACCCATAGTAAACTTAGTAAATTTAGTCACAGTGGGAGGGTGATAGCCAGGGTGGGGGGATGCCGTGGGTGTCTGGAGACAGTGTTAGGGTTTAGGGTTTAGGGTTTAGGGTTTAGGGTTTAGGGTTTAGGGTTTAGGGTTTAGGGTTTAGGGTTTAGGGTTTAGGGTGATACCCCACCCTAGGCCGCGGTCACTATAGGGTCACTATAGGGGTGGCAGATGCCAGCATAAGGCTGGTGCCCTTCTGTGAGCCGCGATGACGGAATGATGACGGAATGATGATGGAAGCTACTTAATTAATTAATTAATTAATTAATTAATTAATTAATTAATTAATTAATTAATTAATTAATTATCAACATCACTCCTACTGCTACATATGCACTTTATAATTTCAGGGTCCTTCTGTCTTCTGCCATTGCCTAGATGGGACATGTGTACATGCAGTACTCTGTGTCTTGTGGTGGTGTCTTCTCTGGACACGCATTTGTGGGCATACTTTCCCTGGCTAATTTCGGCAACGAATGTCCAGCTGTTTCATTTAATTCTTGCTCTTTCCGTGTGCATGATTGTGTTGCCACGACATTTGCCTCTAGGTACTAGGGGGCAAGCACGTGTGCATGTCGCAGCCGTAAGTAAGGAAGTACTTGCATGTCATTACTTGCATGTCATGCGCATAGGCAAGCCACGGGGAATATACTAATCTCATTAGAAAAATAATTGCACAAACAGACAAATTTCATCTGCATCATACCCCAACCATTTAGTACAAATAATTAATTGATTTTAATTTACACGTAACTGCATGCGTTACGTGAGCATAAGTCCTCCGGGAAATGAACTATGCCGGGATGGCTTGGATGGTGTCGCTATCTAGTTCCTAAGTTACAGGTTTCCGGGCACCATGACCCGAATCGCTATGCCTGCCAAACTTGGTCACACGCGAAGCCCCCACCAGCTGGGGGGCGCTGTCCTTCACTACTGTCTGCATGCCACCTATCTTAATTTATGTGTCATCTGCCTCAAGTGACCGTATTTCCTCGTAAATGGTGGGAGCGCGATCGCAGCAATGGTGCTCACCACTATAGACACTCCCGGCCAGTTAGGCTCGAAACACATGCTCTGATCAAGCAAGCTGGTTCCGGACCCACCGTCTAGGTCAGTAGCTAGTCGCTCTACACGTAAGCCAGCCATAATTTCAATGCACAAGGCTACACATTTCCATCTCCATTCATATTCATCATCCTGAACGACTCGAAAACGCGGACAAGATAATGGCAGGCCGGGCTCAAGCTACAATGGTCCGGATTTTCCCGATTTCCATGTTCTTTTTTAATAAAGTAATTTTTTTTACAGAAAAAAAAAACTCAATAAACCCTCCCCTACAATGAGATGGCATGCGCTGGTTGTCTCCTTGATATTAGATTGGTCGATTCAATATAGTTCGTTTTCGGCTATAGACATAGGAGGCGTGGCCTTTGCATGACGGGCAAGAGGATTTCAGCCGTACGTGGCCAACCAAGATCACATGTCGTCGGGCTAGTCCGGCGAGTGGGCACGTGAACCGGCACTCCCGGTCACACACGACACCATAGAGAAAGTCAGCTGCTCCGGCGCCTCATGTCGGCGAAACCCACAGCTATAGAGTTAGGTTAATATTGTGCGGAAACCTTTTTGCCACTTGGGCTACTCAGGTTCCGCACAATATTACCGGCGATAACCACTCGCCGGACACTCAAGTTCACACCGGTGTGAACTTGAGTGTCCGGCGAGTGGTTATCGCCGGTAATATTGTGCGGAACCTGAGTAGCCCAAGTGGCAAAAAGGTTTCCGCACAATATTAACCTAACTAAAACCTAGCCTCTTGGGGCGAGGACGAATCACTAGGCTCGGAACACCCGTATGCATGAATATGATCGAAGATAAGCATCTCGTTGGTGCGAATATCGATATGAATATGATCGAATATGAGCATCTCCTTGGTGCGCATATGATTAGAGCCGGGTGCCAAATCGGAACGAATTATTCCCCAAATAATCCGCTTCCGAGTGGATTCGAACCTGCGCACCGGTGTGAACTTGAGTGTCCGGCGAGTGGTTATCGCCGGTAATATTGTGCGGAACCTGAGTAGCCCAAGTGGCAAAAAGGTTTCCGCACAATATTAACCTAACTAAGACCTGGATCCTTGCGGGGCGCAGGTTCGAATCCACTCGGAAGCGGATTATTTGGGGAATAATTCGTTCCGATTTGGCACCCGGCTCTAATCATATGCGCACCAAGGAGATGCTCATATTCGATCATATTCATATCGATATTCGCACCAACGAGATGCTTATCTTCGATCATATTCATGCATACGGGTGTTCCGAGCCTAGTGATTCGTCCTCGCCCCAAGAGGCTAGGTTTTAGTTAGGTTAATATTGTGCGGAAACCTTTTTGCCACTTGGGCTACTCAGGTTCCTCTTGGGCTCCGGTGTGAACTTGAGTGTCCGGCGAGTGGTTATCGCCGGTAATATTGTGCGGAACCTGAGTAGCCCAAGTGGCAAAAAGGTTTCCGCACAATATTAACCTAACTTATAGTTCCATCGGAATCGTTTCAGCCCGGCCAGCACTTCATATCTCCGCGTTTCCTCAACCTCGTTAATTTTCACGATCATACTCATCGTTCCTGCATGCATTTATATCCCCTTCCACGCAGGTTGTGGCTTTTTTGCAGAGTTAAATAGTACGCAGTACGGTAAAATACGGTCCCGGGGGGTATACTATGTATAACACGCTAGTACGGTGTATAATAATACGCTATAGTACGGGACAATGCTAATTGGCTTGTTTTTCTGTGTTTTTGGGAGGCTTACGAATATCTGAGCATGTACCACTTCAAACATGACAAAATGCATGTGTTTCCAGGCATAGTTGTCTCACTTCATGTACAACAGTGTAATGATATGAATTCCAACACGGCATGGCATCAACTGAATATGGGGGAGTACAATGTTCAAGCCCGGCAACCCCCCTTGACCCGGTGCATGCGCCAGGCCGCACTGCCCGCACAGCAGTTGCAATTGCATGTAGTGCAATTAATTAATTAATTAAACACGCGTGCTCCCGTTGGGGAGTCACGGAGCACCGAAGTGCTTTTAATCCCAGCTGTGCATACACTACAGGAGAAAGGGCAGAGACCCCCAGTCTCCTTCATGCCTAAGGCATGCCACAGCTGCATTCGGGCGCGCTAGCTAAAGGACAGGCTAACGATCCGGCAAACTGTGGGTGCAATAAGACCCATGTAAGCGTGGCATAACAAGTAGCGTGGGCAAGTAATCTGAACATAGCCAGGCGTAGCATGGCTGTACTAGAACTAGGCTAAGGCTATGGCTGCATGGTTGTGTACCGTGCGTTTGCCACGTGACTAGGTATGTTGGCACAGCTAGGCAAACAGTCTAAGCATGGCTGCCTTAGCGGCAGTGACTCCAAAGGGTACAAGCTAGGGCTATTGCTATTCTAGCGCCCGCTGGGGGCGTCCACATCTTGTGGTTGATCATCAGGTCCCCGCCCCTCCATGCAGTACACCTTGGGCTTCTGGGGGCCCTGCTTATGGCGGAGGTATTCCGGCCACAGGTCGCGTCGCTGCTGTTGCTGAGCGGGGGTCAGGTCGTCATCCAGCGTCCCTGGGTGAGGTCGTGTAGTGCAAGCTCTAGATAGGATGACACGCTGAATGGCCGGGGCCCTCAAAGGAGCGCCGGTGCTCTTGAACAGTGACCGGCCGAGCATGCACATCAATGCCATAATATACCCACCGCTGCCGCCCAACTCGTGGACCACAAACTTTGCTCTAATCAGATCCTTCGGTGGACTTTCCGCTCCCTTAATTATTAATTGAAGGATGGACCCCCAGTAGTTCATTCATTATTTAATTCGTGTTCCCATCGGTTGCCCGCCAGGGGAGTCACAGAGCACCGGTGCACAACGTACAGGAAGAAAGGGCAGAGACCCCCTTTCACCTTCATGCCAGAGGCATGCCACAGCAGCACTGAATCGGACACGATAGTCGATCCGGCAGGTTCTGTGGGTGCAATAAAACCCGCGTGAGCATATCATAACAAGGAGCGTGGGCAAGTAAGCGAATTAGCATAGCAGGATCGACGTAGCATGGCTGTCACGGACCCCCATGCATAATTATGCTCTCGGTCATCATGGCGGCTAGCTAATGCCCCACACGCTGCATGGGCACCCTGCCGAAGACCACGAAGCGTTTTTCAACCGGTTGCTCGATAGCGTGATGAACGATCGACCCACGCCAATACAAGCATCGTTGCCATCAATTAATAGTCAATGTAAATGGTGGATGCCACTGATGCGTCCGTGTCCGTGGGCCGCGGAGCCGGGCTGCTTGTACGCACCGCGCCTATATATAACCGATACAGCCATGCAAATACCCGGGGGGGCTTCTAAAGTAGCTCCTTGAGCATGACTACTCATGCACTGAGCTAGGTACGTGACTTAATTGACTGCTGCCAAATATATACGCTGTTTGCTAAGCCGCCCAGCCACTGAGGTGATGCGCTATAGATAGTGACATTTAATTGCATGTGCATGGGCCCCGTGCGCATGGCGGCTATATAGCTCGGTGACTCCCCGGGTGTGTTTGCAATTGGACTATACCGATACTTGTGCGTGCAAGTGCTGGCGGGTTCTTCCGTCATCGATGCTCGTACGCTGACCACCCCAAGAAGTGTCGCATCGGATCCGACTGCCATGGTCATCGCAAACTTGCGCCTACGTCTAAGTTCAGGTCCCGGTAAGCGCCGCCGCCCCCACCCGCACGCCCTGATTGGACCTGCCTACTACGCCCCGTCCGCGGGGGCGCCGGGCGGAGGTCGAGGTGGTCCGCCTGCATGAGGAGAAGCGCCGCGACGCAATCAGGTTTGCCAATCGGTGGCTGCATGCGCAACCTTTGTTTGATGTAGGCTCGATGCCGAACGCGGCCTGCATGGAATTAACTCACACCACCCTACGAACTGTAAATGCGATCTGTGGATCTTGGCTCCCTACTGCTGCTCGACCTGAGCGACCCCGCGCCCGCCCATGGCCCCGCAATACCTGCGCGATGCCCCGGGGGTGGTCGCTGACCGGCGGCTGGCGCTAGTGCAGGCCCGCCGCCGCGGGGAGGACCTGTACCCTTGATGTATACCATGAGCGCGGCACCCTTACTCAAGCATATACTGCACCGGCGGCACAGGCGCACACGCGAAGGAGGTGGAGACACTTGCCGCCGAGATCAATCGCCACACGGTCGCCAACCAGCACAAGGCGGCATGGCGGTCTCTCGACCATCTTGTGCCAGACGCCGGGAAACGCAACGGGCTGACATCCCGGGCACCCCCATGCAGTGAACGCCTTGAGCTTTGGTTCATGCAGTCAGGTTCCAGGCCAAGCTATCGAGGGTTCCTGGACCACCCCCGGCCTCGCTCGACCCCGGCGCTGCCGATGCACGCCCTGCGGCTACTACTATAGCCGCGGCGGACCTATATTGAGCTCCTGCAGGCGCCCGGCCACCGGTGAAACGGACTGTTTGCTTTTACTCCCACCGCTCTACGGCCCCCTGGTGGACGACCCCAACTACGATCTCGAGTGGACCCCCCGGGAATGGGCTGCTCCATGCCATCTCCACCCTCCGCAACGATGCTGCCATGGGAGTGCATGGACAATATTTCACCGGAGGTGGTTGGGATGTCTGAGCTTGAGCCTTTCCTCCCGGACGTTAATTGCAACCGGATTCTACGAGACGGATACGCCGATGGCCTCCCCCGGCCCGGCCCGCCGATGTATCGGAAGACCACCACATGTGTCCGGGTCATGCTCTATACAAGGGCTAGGGGTCCGCCGCGGATACCAACAACTAGTACCGCGGCGTCTGCCTCCAAAGCTGCGTGCTGAAAGTCTTGATGAGTCTCTTGCTGAACCGCATGCATGCATGCATGCCAGCCTCGATTTGGGCCCATGCCTAGGTGAGTCCCAGACTGTGAGCTTCAGGGCCTTCAAGACCGTGTTGGTCGCAATCAATTGTGTACGTTATGGTCACCATGACTGCGCGTCGCCTAATCGGTGAGGACGTGGCGGGGCTGCATGGCCCGGCCCCGGCCTCTTATTACCATTTGCTATTGATCTTCGTGGATTACACCAAGGCATTCGATCTGATACGGTTGTATGGGACGCCCTATTATGATGGGTGGTCCTCCACCGGCTGTTCCGTGTACTCCCATCCTGTACATTGTTGAGATCATCCGCCAGTTGTATGATGTCACATCATACAACACGACGGTCGGTTGGCCCTGCGGGCGGGCTTAGGACTGGCCAACCATGAACCAGGTAGACACCTCCTCCTATGGCAGGGTCCCCGCCCCTTGTCCCGTCGCAACCCACTGTCGGGCAAACTTGTGCGCGCCCCGCACCGAGGCGGCGCGGCCCAGACCTATGTGACACAATTCCTTGATGCATGATGATGCACGGCTCTGGGCCGGATTATCTGTACTCCGCGCCCGCATGATCATGATAGACAAGGAGAAATCATCATGGGCTCACTGCCGTCTGCGATAAGCTCGTACCTTCCTGAGGGGCATACTCCTGTAACCGAACTTGCCGTTTTCATCATGATGATCTCCCCCGCCACGGCGGGCCCCGCGACCTGATATTGCTAAAATGCGGGCGGGGTACAAGTGCAGGTGGAGGTTATATTGCCCCTGAGGATAGCCGCTATACTACCGCCTCGTCTGCCATCAGCCTTGCGTGTGGCATGAGGCCGGCCGGGGACTGGGCCGGCCGGGGGGGGCACTCTCTGCCCCGGCCTTCACTGTGCACACATGACTCAGTCGGTCAGGGATAAAAAGCACTCTTGGGTAGTTAGTGACTCCCCGCCTGGAGCACGTGTGTAATTAATTTATTTAGGGGGCGAGCTACCCTGTCTAGACGGAGCACAGTGGGTTGCAGGGGTCGTACAGTAGTGGGGAGAATGCTAACATCATGACATCACAGGGGCCCAGGGCCGCACAACCAGCCCAGGTCGCCGCCTCACGTGGTAAGGACCTGCCATTTTTTCCAGGTAAATAGGTGTACGTTTATTCCAAATATAGCCAATAGGTAATCCCTGCTAAGCCTAGGGTATCAAGATGTCAGTGGACCTGCCATTTTGCGCACGATGCCTGGCCAACGTGTACGGACCAGGCGGCGTGATCATGGGCAACATAGGTTTAAGTGCGGCACATTGGTTCATAGTGCAAACAAATAGGTAAACTTGACGAGCGCGAATGCGGTAAACTTGACCTTGACCAACGTCGGCGCGGGAACAAAACAAGTAAAAAACACTGGTGAGATAATGGGTTATTGGCTTATTGCTGCCTCAGGCTGGCTGCGACCTCTCGATAAGTCGCTGTTGACGCATTTGTCCTGTAGCTTGTAGGTAAACTCACAGCGTAGCGACTCACCGGATGATCAATTACCAGTTGCCAAGAGCCAGCTTACATTAGGGCAACAACCATGGCGGCCCAAAATGATGTAGCGCGCACGACCTTGGCGAATTTGGAAAATCTGCTTCCGGGTCTTGTGGTGAAGTCACCTACTGGTTTCCCGCTGACCGATTTGCCGGCTGCATACATGGAGCGTTACAAGCAGAAACTGGAAGCTAAAGGGGCTGGCTGGAGCAAGTTGCTGAATGGAGTGAAGCTTCTTCCTTGGGTTTGTAAGGTAACAACCCCGTGTGGGATATCGTCATGCCACGTTATGTTGAAAACTCCTGGTTGGACTACCGTGACATTTTCGCGATCGGATGCCACTTCGACGTTTTGTCCTCTTCTTGTGTGTGCGCGCGTGTGTGTCTTTAGATATACGATGTCACGCCGAGCGGCTTATGGAATGTCGTGTCGTATGTCTACTTGTGGGCCACTAAGGCGTGTTGAAAATGGACGTGCATCCATGACAACACGTTATAAAGACTTCGCAGAAAAGGCCTTCCGTGCAGGGCTGATGGGCTGCTCCCGTTGATGGCGTAATTAGACCGCTCTAATATCATGTGATCTCCGTGGCAGCTGTGATCTCTTGCCTGCCTTTCATAGACTAATGCCTGTCTGCCTGGGAAAGTGCATTGCAACCACCCAGCAATGCAAGGGCCAGATTGCTCGTACGTGCTGGAATATATAGCTTTTCGGGCCTCTGGTTTTGCGCTGATGAAAGTAAAAAATGAGAGTGCCGTTTGTACGACATCCGTTGGGTGACTCATATGTTGTGAGGTGCTTCTCACCAGAGATACGCACGGCTCAGCCAGCCAGCCGGTGACAATGAATAGCAAGGACATGCTTTCACAGACACCGACATGCTCTCTGACTGGCAGCCGCTATCATACTGGTATTCCGGGCACTCCTGTTTCCTCCGCTGGTCGTGACAACCCCCAGGCGGTGCGCATGCCTGGCGGCACCGCGGTCCACTTGTTCCCCCCCGACCAGACAACGGACTCGCCCAGCCCGTCCGCAGCAGGTCGGTAAACCTGATCGGTGCTTGATGGGCATGAGCAGGGAGTGTCCAGCAAACTACTTGTCAAAGGATGGCTTGAACCAGGATGCAGTGGTGCCTCGTTGGGGGGGCTTGGAGCATTGGGTATTTGTATGTAAGGACAGTAGTGATGATCTCTTTATCAGCTCCGACTCCTTTGTTATAGATTCGTTACAATCGATCGAATACTCGTACGTGGTGGTGCCGTGGTGGTGCCATCGGCACTATGGATGCACCCCTGCATCCGCCTCCTCGCAGGCGCCAAGAGACCACGGCCAGACGTGACCAGCACGGACGCCAGCCCTGTCAACAGCCCGGCACATGGCACCCAGCAAGCGGAGGCCGGGACACCGCAGGTATGCTAGCAACAGCACGGCTTGGTTGGATGTATGCGGGCGCTGCACACCATGCAATGGCAAGTCTTTTCGCATCCCTTAATGGATGACTAGAAGCCCCTTCTACACGTAGCAACGCGCTGTACTTGTGAGTTTTCTCATAGGTCAGCACTCGTGCATGTGCATTTTGCTGTCCATTCATTTATTGTAATGCCGTGGACCTTTGCATACCAGCAACAGTGTTGTGTCACCACATCAGGCCATGCCATCATGCCATGTGAGAAGGCCACACCCTGCCACACCCTTCCCTTCCCTCCCTTCCCTCCCTTCCCTCCCTTCCCTCCCTTCCCTCCCTTCCCTCCCTTCCCTCCCTTCCCTCCCTTCCCTCCCTTCCCTCCCTTCCCTCCCTTCCCTCCCTTCCCTCCCTTCCCTCCCTTCCCTCCCTTCCCTCCCTTCCCTCCCTTCCCTCCCTTCCTCCCTTCCCTCCCTTCCCTCCCTTCCCTCCCTTCCCTCCCTTCCCTCCCTTCCCTCCCTTCCCTCCCTTCCCTCCCTTCCCTCCCTTCCCTCCCTTCCCTCCCTTCCCTCCCTTCCCTCCCTTCCCTCCCTTCCCTCCCTTCCCTCCCTTCCCTCCCTTCCCTCCCTTCCCTCCCTTCCCTCCCTTCCCTCCCTTCCCTCCCTTCCCTCCCTTCCCTCCCTTCCCTCCCTTCCCTCCCTTCCCTCCCTTCCCTCCCTTCCCTCCCTTCCCTCCCTTCCCTCCCTTCCCTCCCTTCCCTCCCTTCCCTCCCTTCCCTCCCTTCCCTCCCTTCCCTCCCTTCCCTCCCTTCCCTCCCTTCCCTCCCTTCCCTCCCTTCCCTCCCTTCCCTCCCTTCCCTCCCTTCCCTCCCTTCCCTCCCTTCCCTCCCTTCCCTCCCTTCCCTCCCTTCCCTCCCTTCCCTCCCTTCCCTCCCTTCCCTCCCTTCCCTCCCTTCCCTCCCTTCCCTCCCTTCCCTCCCTTCCCTCCCTTCCCTCCCTTCCCTCCCTTCCCTCCCTTCCCTCCCTTCCCTCCCTTCCCTCCCTTCCCTCCCTTCCCTCCCTTCCCTCCCTTCCCTCCCTTCCCTCCCTTCCCTCCCTTCCCTCCCTTCCCTCCCTTCCCTCCCTTCCCTCCCTTCCCTCCCTTCCCTCCCTTCCCTCCCTTCCCTCCCTTCCCTCCCTTCCCTCCCTTCCCTCCCTTCCCTCCCTTCCCTCCCTTCCCTCCCTTCCCTCCCTTCCCTCCCTTCCCTCCCTTCCCTCCCTTCCCTCCCTTCCCTCCCTTCCCTCCCTTCCCTCCCTTCCCTCCCTTCCCTCCCTTCCCTCCCTTCCCTCCCTTCCCTCCCTTCCCTCCCTTCCCCCCTTCCCGCCCTTCCCGCCCTTCCCGCCCTTCCCGCCCTTCCCGCCCTTCCCGCCCTTCCCGCCCTTCCCGCCCTTCCCGCCCTTCCCGCCCTTCCCGCCCTTCCCGCCCTTCCGCCCTTCCCGCCCTTCCCGCCCTTCCCGCCCTTCCCGCCTTCCGCCCTTCCCGCCCTTCCCGCCTTCCGCCCTTCCCGCCCTTCCCGCCCTTCCCGCCCTTCCGCCCTTCCCGCCCTTCCCGCCCTTCCCGCCCTTCCGCCCTTCCCGCCCTTCCCGCCCTTCCCGCCCTTCCCGCCCTTCCCGCCCTTCCCGCCCTTCCCGCCCTTCCCGCCCTTCCCGCCCTTCCCGCCCTTCCGCCCTTCCCGCCCTTCCCGCCCTTCCCGCCCTTCCGCCCTTCCCGCCCTTCCCGCCCTTCCCGCCTTCCCGCCCTTCCCGCCCTTCCGCCTTCCCGCCCTTCCCGCCCTTCCCGCCCTTCCCGCCCTTCCCGCCCTTCCCCCTTCCCCTTCCCCCCTTCCCTCCCTTCCCTCCCTTCCCCCCCTTCCCCCCTTCCCTCCCTTCCTCCCTTCCCCCCTTCCTCCCTTCCCTCCCTTCCCTCCCTTCCCTCCCTTCCCTCCCTTCCCTCCCTTCCCTCCCTTCCCTCCCTTCCCTCCCTTCCCTCCCTTCCCTCCCTTCCCTCCCTTCCCTCCCTTCCCTCCCTTCCCTCCCTTCCCTCCCTTCCCTCCCTTCCCTCCCTTCCCTCCCTTCCCTCCCTTCCCTCCCTTCCCTCCCTTCCCTCCCTTCCCTCCCTTCCCTCCCTTCCCTCCCTTCCTCCCTTCCCTCCCTTCCCTCCCTTCCCTCCCTTCCCTCCCTTCCCTCCCTTCCCTCCCTTCCCTCCCTTCCTCCCTTCCCTCCCTTCCCTCCCTTCCCTCCCTTCCCTCCCTTCCCTCCCTTCCCTCCCTTCCCTCCCTTCCCTCCCTTCCCCTTCCCTCCCTTCCCTCCCTTCCCTCCTTCCCTCCCTTCCCTCCCTTCCTCCCTTCCCTCCCTTCCCTCCCTTCCCTCCCTTCCTCCCTTCCCTCCCTTCCCTCCCTTCCCTCCCTTCCCTCCCTTCCCTCCCTTCCTCCCTTCCCTCCCTTCCCTCCCTTCCCTCCCTTCCCTCCCTTCCTCCCTTCCCTCCCTTCCCTCCCTTCCCTCCCTTCCCTCCCTTCCCTCCCTTCCCTCCCTTCCCTCCCTTCCCTCCCTTCCCTCCCTTCCCTCCCTTCCCTCCCTTCCCTCCCTTCCCTCCCTTCCCTCCCTTCCCTCCCTTCCTTCCTTCCTCCCTTCCCTCCCTTCCCTCCCTTCCCTCCCTTCCCTCCCTTCCCTCCCTTCCCTCCTTCCCTCCCTTCCCTCCCTTCCCTCCCTTCCCTCCCTTCCCTCCCTTCCCTCCCTTCCCTCCCTTCCCTCCCTTCCCTCCCTTCCCTCCCTTCCCTCCCTTCCCTCCCTTCCCTCCTTCCCTCCCTTCCCTCCCTTCCCTCCCTTCCCTCCCTTCCCTCCCTTCCCTCCCTTCCCTCCCTTCCCTCCCTTCCCTCCCTTCCCTCCCTTCCCTCCCTTCCCTCCCTTCCCTCCCTTCCCTCCCTTCCCTCCCTTCCCTCCCTTCCCTCCCTTCCTCCCTTCCTCCCTTCCCTCCCTTCCCTCCCTTCCCTCCCTTCCCTCCCTTCCCTCCCTTCCTCCCTTCCCTCCCTTCCCTCCCTTCCCTCCCTTCCCTCCCTTCCCTCCCTTCCCTCCCTTCCCTCCCTTCCCTCCTTCCCTCCCTTCCCTCCCTTCCCTCCCTTCCCTCCCTTCCCTCCCTTCCCTCCTTCCCTCCCTTCCCTCCCTTCCCTCCCTTCCCTCCCTTCCCTCCCTTCCCTCCCTTCCCTCCTTCCCTCCCTTCCCTCCCTTCCCTCCCTTCCCTCCCTTCCCTCCCTTCCCTCCCTTCCCTCCCTTCCCTCCCTTCCCTCCCTTCCCTCCCTTCCCTCCCTTCCCTCCCTTCCCTCCCTTCCCTCCCTTCCCTCCCTTCCCTCCCTTCCTCCCTTCCCTCCCTTCCCTCCCTTCCCTCCCTTCCCTCCCTTCCCTCCCTTCCTTCCCTTCCCTCCCTTCCTCCCTTCCTCCCTTCCCTCCCTTCCCTCCCTTCCCTCCCTTCCCTCCCTTCCCTCCCTTCCCTCCCTTCCTCCCTTCCCTCCCTTCCTCCTTCCCTCCCTTCCCTCCCTTCCCTCCCTTCCCTCCCTTCCCTCCCTTCCCTCCCTTCCCTCCCTTCCCTCCCTTCCCTCCCTTCCCTCCCTTCCCTCCCTTCCCTCCCTTCCCTCCCTTCCCTCCCTTCCCTCCCTTCCTCCCTTCCCTCCCTTCCCTCCCTTCCCTCCTTCCCTCCCTTCCCTCCCTTCCCTCCCTTCCCTCCCTTCCCTCCCTTCCCTCCCTTCCCTCCCTTCCTCCCTTCCCTCCCTTCCGCCCTTCCCGCCCTTCCCGCCCTTCCGCCCTTCCCGCCCTTCCCGCCCTTCCCGCCCTTCCCGCCTTCCCGCCCTTCCCGCCCTTCCCGCCCTTCCGCCCTTCCGCCCTTCCCGCCCTTCCGCCCTTCCCGCCCTTCCCGCCCTTCCCGCCCTTCCCGCCCTTCCGCCCTTCCCGCCCTTCCCGCCCTTCCCCCTTCCCTCCCTTCCCTCCCTTCCCTCCCTTCCCTCCCTTCCCTCCCTTCCCTCCCTTCCCTCCCTTCCCTCCCTTCCCTCCCTTCCCTCCCTTCCCTCCCTTCCCTCCCTTCCCTCCCTTCCCTCCCTCCCTCCCTTCCCTCCCTTCCCGCCTTCCCGCCCTTCCGCCTTCCGCCCTTCCCGCCCTTCCGCCCTTCCCGCCCTTCCCGCCCTTCCGCCCTTCCGCCCTTCCCGCCCCCCGCCCTTCCGCCCTTCCCGCCCTTCCCGCCCTTCCGCCCTTCCCGCCCTTCCGCCCTTCCCGCCCTTCCGCCCTTCCCGCCCTTCCCGCCCTTCCCGCCCTTCCCGCCCTTCCCCCCCCCGCCCTTCCCGCCCTTCCCGCCCTTCCGCCCTTCCCGCCCTTCCCGCCCTTCCCCCCTTCCCGCCCTTCCTCCCTTCCCTCCCTTCCCCCCTTCCCCCCTTCCCCCCTTCCCTCCCTTCCCTCCCTTCCCCCCTTCCCTCCCTTCCCTCCCTTCCCTCCCTTCCCTCCCTTCCCTCCCTTCCCTCCCTTCCCTCCCTTCCCTCCCTTCCCTCCCTTCCCTCCCTTCCTCCCTTCCCTCCCTTCCCTCCCTTCCCTCCCTCCCTCCCTTCCCTCCCTTCCCTCCTTCCCTCCCTCCCTCCCTTCCCTCCCTTCCTCCCTTCCCTCCCTTCCCTCCCTTCCCTCCCTTCCCTCCCTTCCCTCCCTTCCCTCCTTCCCTCCCTTCCCTCCCTTCCCTCCCTTCCCTCCCTTCCCTCCTTCCCTCCCTTCCTCCTTCCTCCCTTCCCTCCCTTCCCTCCTTCCCTCCCTTCCCTCCCTTCCCTCCCTTCCCTCCCTTCCCTCCCTTCCCTCCCTTCCCTCCCTTCCCTCCCTTCCCTCCCTTCCCTCCCTTCCTCCCTTCCTCCCTTCCCTCCCTTCCCTCCCTTCCCTCCCTTCCCTCCCTTCCCTCCCTTCCCTCCCTTCCCTCCCTTCCCTCCCTTCCCTCCCTTCCCTCCCTTCCCTCCCTTCCCTCCCTTCCCCCTTCCCTCCCTTCCCTCCCTTCCCTCCTTCCCTCCCTTCCCTCCCTTCCCTCCCTTCCCTCCCTTCCCTCCCTTCCCTCCCTTCCCTCCCTTCCCTCCCTTCCCTCCCTTCCCTCCCTTCCCTCCCTTCCCTCCCTTCCCTCCTTCCCTCCCTTCCCTCCCTTCCTCCCTTCCCTCCCTTCCCTCCCTTCCCTCCCTTCCCTCCCTTCCCTCCCTTCCCTCCCTTCCCTCCCTTCCCTCCCTTCCCTCCCTTCCCTCCCTTCCCTCCCTTCCCTCCCTTCCCTCCCTTCCCTCCCTTCCCTCCCTTCCCTCCCTCCCTCCCTTCCCTCCCTTCCCTCCCTTCCCTCCCTTCCTCCCTTCCCTCCCTTCCCTCCCTTCCCTCCCTTCCCTCCCTTCCCTCCCTTCCCTCCTTCCCTCCTTCCCTCCTTCCCCCTTCCCGCCCTTCCCGCCCTTCCCGCCCTTCCCCCCTTCCCTCCCTTCCCTCCCTTCCCTCCCTTCCTCCCTTCCCTCCCTTCCCTCCCTCCCTCCCTTCCCTCCCTTCCCGCCCTTCCCGCCCTTCCGCCCTTCCCGCCCTTCCCCCCTTCCCGCCCTTCCCGCCCTTCCGCCCTTCCGCCTTCCGCCCTTCCGCCCTTCCCGCCCTTCCCGCCCTTCCCGCCCTTCCGCCCTTCCCGCCCCTTCCCGCCCTTCCCGCCCTTCCCGCCCTTTCCGCCCTTCCCGCCCTTCCCGCCCTTCCCGCCTTCCCGCCCTTCCCGCCCTTCCCGCCCTTCCCGCCCTTCCCGCCCTTCCCGCCCTTCCCGCCCTTCCCGCCCTTCCCGCCCTTCCCGCCCTTCCCGCCCTTCCCGCCTTCCCCCTTCCCGCCCTTCCCGCCCTTCCCGCCCTTCCCGCCCTTCCCGCCCTTCCCGCCCTTCCCGCCCTTCCCGCCCTTCCCGCCCTTCCCGCCCTTCCCCCCTCCCTCCCCCCTCCCTTCCCTCCCTTCCCTCCCTTCCCTCCCTTCCCTCCCTTCCCTCCCTTCCCTCCCTTCCCTCCCTTCCCTCCCTTCCCTCCCTTCCCTCCCTTCCCTCCCTTCCTCCCTTCCCTCCCTTCCCTCCCTTCCCTCCCTTCCCTCCCTTCCCTCCCTTCCCTCCCTTCCCTCCCTTCCCTCCCTTCCCTCCCTTCCCTCCCTTCCCTCCCTTCCCTCCCTTCCCTCCCTTCCCTCCCTTCCCTCCCTTCCCTCCCTTCCCTCCCTTCCCTCCCCCTTCCCGCCCTTCCCGCCCTTCCCGCCCTTCCCGCCCTTCCCTCCCTTCCCTCCCTTCCCTCCCTTCCCGCCCTTCCGTCCCTTCCCGCCCTTCCCGCCCTTCCCGCCCTTCCCGCCCTTCCCGCCCTTCCCGCCCTTCCCGCCCTTCCCGCCCTTCCCGCCCTTCCCGCCCTTCCCGCCCTTCCCGCCCTTCCCGCCCTTCCCGCCCTTCCCGCCCTTCCCTCCCTTCCCTCCCTTCCCTCCCTTCCCTCCCTTCCCTCCCTTCCCTCCCTTCCCGCCCTTCCCGCCCTTCCCGCCCTTCCCGCCCTTCCCGCCCTTCCCGCCCTTCCCGCCCTTCCCGCCCTTCCCGCCCTTCCCGCCCTTCCCGCCCTTCCCGCCCTTCCCGCCCTTCCCGCCCTTCCCGCCCCCCCCGCCCCTCCCGCCCCTCCCCCCCCCCGCCCCTCCCGCCCATCCCGCCCCTCCCGCCCCTCCCGCCCCTCCCGCCCCTCCCGCCCCTCCCGCCCCTCCCGCCCCTCCCGCCCCTCCCTCCCTCCCGCCCCTCCCTCCCCTCCCGCCCCTCCCTCCCCTCCCTCCCCTCCCTCCCCTCCCTCCCCTCCCCTCCCTCCCCTCCCTACCTCACCTGGTGTGGTGTGGTGTGGCGTGCTAGTGCAAGAAGCGCTGTATGTGTGGTAAGTGTCATGAGTTAGGCTTTCCTTTCCCTCCCGTAGTTTCGTGTTCCTGGCTCCACTCTCTCGATTCGTCTACTTCGCTTTACGAATCGCGTCCTGTGCGCGTCCTGTGCGCGTCCTGTGCGCGTCCTGTGTGCGTCTGAGCTAGGATCCTTCCATACTGGAATAGCTTTGGGGATCTCCTTGCCTAGAGGGAACTCTGTTGGTAACCCCCTGCCTAACTTCGGCTGTCTTGGGAATCGTGCTCCCTGCCCTGCGTCGGCCCACAATGTTGGCGCCCTCCCAGGTGCTTGCGGAGCCGCGGGTGCGTGCTCTGCTGGCGGACGCGGACGTTCCAGAGGAGGCAAGGCACCACCCTGCGCGGGTGGAGGTGGAGTGCGACGCCGCTGTGCTGGCACAAGCGCCACCAGATGCGCCGCCGTCGCGCGGTGACGATGGGCAGAGCCAGGTGGCACGGTCGTCTACGCAAGAGGCAGAGGACGGGGCAGGGGCCATGCAGGGGGTGCCGGCCGAGGAAAGGGGAAATGTGAGGACTCCGTATATGCACCTGTGGGATGCACCGGCGGTGTCCAAGTTGACAAGAAAGAAGCAGCGGCGCTCGCGGTCAAAGCGGAAGCTTGAACAGGCCGAGGTGCGTTGCCGTGGGAGCGGTGATGCGCCATTCCTGTCTGCGTTTGGGCACGCTCCCATGGAAGCATGCCTCTGTCAAGGCACGGCAGCCATCTGGTGGGGTGTCGCCCAGGAAGAAGGGGCCATGCCGCCTTTTATGCCAGCGACACATAGAGTTTTGTTAAACCACCACCCTGTTGGTTCTTAGGATGCCTGCCTGGTCACCTCTCGCCAGTGACGCGGAGCCCGTCCCTGCCAATACGGATGCAATGCATTGTGCTTCCCCTCCTCCTGCTTTCCTTCTTGTTCTTGCTCTTGTTCTCTACCTACTACCACTACTACTACTACTACTACTACTACTACTACTACTACTACTACTACTACTACTACTACTACTACTACTACTACTACTACTACTACTACTACTACTACTACTACTACTACTACTACTACTACTACTACTACCTCATCATCATCATCATCATCATCATCATCATCATCATCATCATCATCATCATCATCATCATCATCATCATCATCATCATCATCATCATCATCATCATCGTCATCATTTTTAGCGGAAGCGGCGTCGGCGTCAAATATTTTCACTGTTGTCATCATCATCATCATCATCATCATCATCATCATCATCATCATCATCATCATCATCATCATCATCATCATCATCATCATCATCATCATCATCATCATCATCATCATCATCATCATCATCATCATCATCATCATCATCATCATCATCATCATCATCATCATCATATATGCTCTAATGTCCACCACCAGCATCTTTTTCTTTCTTTTTTTATTCTTAGTATTGTATGATAACCTACTTGTCCTCGTTATTTTTTTTTAGTATTGTATGATAACCTACTTGTCCTCGTTATTTATTTATCTTGCCCCCTTTGTTGTGTTTTCTTTGCTTTCAATGCCGTGCACGGCAGGAGCAACGCCGGTTCAGCTCAGAGTTTGGCACGCACGTGGAGGATGAGGAAGGGATGCTGCTGCAGGCAAGCATTCGAGGGGAAGACGTTGACGATATGGCGGCGAAGGCGTGCAAGGAACAGCTGGACCGGGGGGGGGGAGGGAAGAGGTGGGGGGGTAGGGAGGGAGAGGGACAGGGGAAACGGGACTATGTGTGTGGCCGCCTGGCGTTGCTGGAGGGCGAGCGATTGGAGATGGGCATGAGGCTTGAGGTCGCGGAGCTGGAGTGCGCAAACCTGATGGAAGAGAATGCCAAGATGAAGGAGGAGTACGCGCGGATGAAGGAGGAGTGCGCGCAAGCACGCGCTTCGCAGGTCGAGATGCGGCGCGAGATGGGGCTGATGGAAGCGCAGGTGCTGCAGTTGCGGGGTCAGAACGCAGCGCTGCAAAGCCAGAGTGAGGTGATGCGGGGGCAGATGGAAGAGTTACAGGCCCACAACATGGAGCTGCGGGGGAGGCTGGACATCCTGCAAGGGCTGGTGGATGATGCGGAGAAGAACAACCGCGGTTGAGTTTCGATTCGGGCGGCTGTGCAGGAGAGCAATACGTGCCTTGTGAGTGCTGGTGGGCTAGCTTGTGAATGTCTGGGGTTGTCTGTGTACTTGGGCATCTGTGCGTGTGCGTGTGCGTGTTTGTGTATGGGTGCTTGCGTGGGTGTGTGGATACCGTTGTTGGAGCATGTCCCATTGGTGCAGAGCTTTTGCCATTTGTTCAAGAGGTGGCGTGCCGATGTGTATAGCAAGCTTTTTCATGCTTGACCAGTTGAGGCAGGACAAAATATCTTACGGTGGAGGTGAGCTGTTGTTCTTGTTTGATGAAGTTTGGATGGATTATTATGTGCTTGGTTGGTTATCCCTGCGCAAATAGAGCCTAGACACCGCAGACATCTCGAGGAGGTCTATGGAACCCGGACAAAGCTCAGGTAGCTCCCCTGTCACAAGCACTCTGCTCCCCTGTCAAAATCATAGTGTTGTTTACCTTCAGGCCCCCTGCGGGCGGCTGCACGCTCCCGGTCATCATACCAACATGGGTTTGCATTCTATCCATGATCAGCGCGAGGTATTTAATGCTTTGTGCGTGTGTATGTTGTCACCTAGCAATAGCACAAGGGAACTAGTGGTTTGTGGCCTTCAGGATGACATGGAAGCCGTGCCGCCGGTGGTCAACCCACGCAGGGCTACGAATCGTACACATATCTTGAACTCAATAGAACTATAGGACAAAAGAACTCAATAGAGAAATGGTACTTTTCTTGCTCATACCATAGATAGGTCAATTGAAGTACCCTTGCTTTTGGCATTCATTGCACATGCTAGTAGGCTGCTTGCTACCTTCCACCCGTGGCTTGGCGGTTGCTGATTCATTTCGTAGCGGCCATTGCCCTTGTGAATACTGATTATGTCTTGGATGGCCGTGCATAGGCCATGATGTAACAGCCATCTTGGAAAGTGCAGGCACATGGTCACAGCATGGCTGGCCCCTTGGATGGGCGTCGGGTTATTTTTGCCTTGGAAAATGCAAGATTGCAAGCTGCCTTGTTGATACACGTACAGCAGCAGTGCCTCGCACTTTCTCAATTTTACGGGGGTTCTCAACTCATTTTGCAGGACCTCTCTGTCTTTGGATTTTTTACTCACCATCACTTTGTCCCCGTGTGCCACGGGTCAGCCCTCTTCTTATTCATGTTCTCCGTGTTGTTTTGACTAGGCATAATGTGAGCTTCTTTCCAACAAGTTACACACAGCACCTTTGTGTGAAGGATACATGAAATGCTGCCTGCCCATTTGTTGCGCCATCGCCGTGATGCATCCTGCTTGACCCTCTCTTCTACTGGGCCGCCCTGTGCTCTTTGTCTTTGCATCCCATCTCTTGCCTTCAGTAGTAGAACTCCATCGCAGACCTCGCCACCGGCGCGCCACACTCCCTCAGTGCCGCACACAACGGCGGCGAAGTGCCAGCCACGCGCGATCTAGCTGCCCCGACTGCGCTGCCTGCTGGGCAGGGGTGCCACGTCAGCGTGCCCTCGCAGCACTTCCCATGTCCCGCAGGCAAGGGAATGGAGAGGCAGAGCCAGCACACGAGGTGGCTGCCTTGGGTTGAGACTGGCCAGGGAACAGGGACGATGCGGTAGCCCGGTGAGGCGAGCCGTGACGCCGTGATGCTGGCACTTGGCACACGTCAAGCAAGGGCAGCCATCCTCATCGGCGCATGCGCATGTCAAGAAGGAAAAGTCAACAGTTGGCACGCGGATCACATCGTCGGCGGATGCGCCATGCGGCAGCGGTGGCGGATCCCGAGGGAACACAGCGGGCTTAATGTGAGCACCATTTTCACGTCTGTGCCTTTAGGCCATTGTCTTCTGTCCAGTTTCACGAGCGTGTTTTCACGTGTGCGTTGCGTACTCACCTTGTTGCCATGCGTATCTCCCATCAAGTGGGCAACCTGGAAAGTCATGGGCGATGGAAGCAAGAAGCAGGATATGTGGCAAGGAACATGGTAATATTTGTTAGTAGTATTATAGTTTGTTAGTAGTATTATAGTTGGTTAGTAGTATTCTTAGTTTGTTAGTAGTATTCTTAGTTTGTTAGTAGTATTCTTAGTTTGTTAGTAGTATTCTAGTTTGTTACTAGTATTCTTAGTTTGTTACTAGTATTCTAGTTTGTTAGTAGTATTCTAGTTTGTTAGTAGTATTCTAGTTTGTTAGTAGTATTCTTAGTTTGTTACTAGTATTCTTAGTTTGTTAGTAGTATTCTAGTTTGTTAGTAGTATTCTTAGTTTGTTAGTAGTATTCTTAGTTTGTTAGTAGTATTTGTTTGGAATGGGTTCACCAGGGGTGCACACCGTTGGCAGAGGTGGAGCCTTATGTTTGGCCTGCGACGTTTATGTTCATGATGCTGGGCAGCATGGGCTGGCTGAACTTGGGTTGGATCAAATTTTGCTGGTATGCTTGGGCCATGTTTCAAGAATTGTTCGTGCACAACGAATGGTTAGGAGTGGCTGCCTCTTTGACGTTAGGTGGCCTTGTTGCTGCTGGCATGCACGGCATCCCCGCTGGCAAAGAAATGAGCGGGAGCCACCCGCGGAACCTTGATGTGAGTGCTTCCAATTCTAACAGGTGCTCGAGGGTCACCGCGCCGATGCGCCCAAAGTGAGTGTGTGCTTGGGACACTTTCTTAGACCAGTTATGTAGAAGGCATTAAGTGTTTGGCCTGCTCGCGGAGTGCATTCCAGTTTCAATGGTATTCTAATTTATGAATAGACTAGCTGCATCATTTCTTGGTTGGATTACGCATGCGCGGTTGCTACACAAGGCGAGGAGCATTGTTGTGCTGTATCTAGGCCCTTGTCCCATGCTGCCCGCTTAACTAACGTGATGCCCTCATTGCGTGCCTCAACCCTTTCATGGGCTTGTGTTTTGTATTTTCCGTGCCACCATTTTGCTGACGTGTCTCCCACCGTGGGTCCACAGGCGGGAAAGAATTTACCCCTTATCAGGCCCTTGTGCCTGAACAAACCGCCGGGGAGACGCCTGTCTGATCCCGCGTGGGAGGACGCCCCCTGTGCCACGGCTGCGTATGTGATGTACCAGTAGGTAACCTCCAAGTCCACAGCAGAAATCAATAGGGCGGCCAACCTCTTTCATGCTCGGTGTTTGCGTTCACTCTAGGGAAAATTGGACAGCGCAGAGTGGCGGGCTGGCACGTTCATGCGTTACTGATGTGTGACACGTGGGATCCAGCTAGTCCCGTGACCATTATGTAGACCAGTC
The DNA here is from genome assembly GCA_009746045.1 of Mesostigma viride. Taxonomy (NCBI): domain Eukaryota; kingdom Viridiplantae; phylum Streptophyta; class Mesostigmatophyceae; order Mesostigmatales; family Mesostigmataceae; genus Mesostigma; species Mesostigma viride. Next base: position 52,856 of record RPFO01001043.1, on the reverse strand, counting down.
CTGTAAACTGCAAAAAGGCGAACTTGTCATCAAATGGCAAATGTACAATTGTAAGTAGCGACAAGCAAATGATATTTAGTATAATAAACAGCAATAATAAGTAGATCACCAGCTATAGTATTCAATAAATAGAATATGGAAATGGAGATCTTTTGTTGCCGCTTCTGTGAGGCTTGGAATTGCTTTCAACTCAACCATCGTCGCATGAAGGTTGAGGGCAACGCGATATTTGTTCCCTTTCTGTGAGGTTATTCTTTGGCCATTTTCAGCTAAGCTTTATGGACACAAGGGTGTGTGCCGACCACTATATAGCAACACATTAACCAGGTCATGCGTATCTGTGTTCAGTTCCTACATGGGTGGCTGGCTACTTGCTGCCAGTTTGGTTATGGCATGAGATGTTGCAGGCGTCCCGCCAGCATTTGGGCTTTTTCTCCAATGTGATGGAATTGTGTGCTTTTGTGTGATTATTTCCTCTTTTTCCTTTGCCTGTGTGAAGGAGGACTAGTTTGGTTGACTTCTTCGGTTTTGGTCTTCTTTTGATTGAAGAAACAACTGGGAGATTTTTGCAGGGGCATAGTCCAGGTTTTACTGTCAGAGCCCCCGACGTGCTACTTATTTACTCGCGTGCATTTGCTGCTGATGGGCGCATTGTCGCAGAACACATGTGCATGTCTGAATAAAGGCAAGGGAAAATGTTCATGGTTGTGTCCTATGATAAATGACATGGACTTGCTATGCCAGAGATCGATATAAGGACTGTGGAGAAGTGAACGTGAATACAAATAATCTTTACAGGTTGTTTTGAATTAGATGTCAGAGATTAAACATATTCACTTCGAGTGCTCCTTTATATTCATTTTGAGTGCTTGCGCTTCTGCGTATATGACCTCTTGTCCAGGAAGCATGACCTCACACTTTACCTACATGGCATGCATGAAGCCAAGGACAGAGTCACCACGCCTAGGTCAACCGTGCAATGTTGCCTGCTGGTGGTAGCCTGCGTGGAAGGGGCTTGCCTTATCATGATTCCTTATCGTGATTTGCATCGCGGTAACAGATTAGCAGATTTAAGATACTATGTGGAAGTTAACTTAGAACTTGCCCTTTGCCGACACGGCCATCTTGGCATGCCATGGCGGGGTGTCTTGTAATTATTTGCATGTATCTTGCAGGCGCCCTACCGGCACTGGCTCAGAGAAGGAGGTGCAGGGGATAGGGTGTGGTACTTGATGGATCATTGTCGATCCAACACAAGGGATGAGAAATTGGACAATTGTCGTTCAGGGTTTCGGGAGGCACGGGACCATGCACGAAGGGAAACTTTACCAGTGTTTATTGCCTTGGCAAAGTGGGTGCGAAGATCAGGGTGGGAAGAATGTGAGTTTTCAAGAATGCGTGTTCTTGCAGTGCACAAGTAATGGAAGTAAAGCCGGGGCGTGTCCAAGGAGTACTATGCTGATCTGTATAAAACACAAAAATGAACAAATTGTGTCTGTATCGTGCCCCAGTCCTCCCTTTGAGCTTTCAGAGCCAAAGTGTATCAGGTTTCTCAAGAACATGCATGCTCAGGGTTCTCCGTGTCCCCGGGTTACTAAATCCCGCTAGTTCCTCCAATAGGAATCCGATCCCCACCCCGCTCACCTATCGAAGTACTTAAGTAAGTACTTGCGTGTCGTGCGCATAGGCATGCCACGGCCTGTACCCGGACTGGTCATGGGCGACTTACTCAAGCATATACCATGGTCCGGCCGGATCTTCCAGATTTCTGGCCTGCACGCTAGGTGTCTCTTTGATATACTGCCGCACACGCGGAGGAGGTGGAGACACTTACCACATATGATGTACTGCATGAGGCGCGAAATTCAAATTGATATGCTATGGCGGACATAACCGGCGATAACTACTGGTCAAGTTCGGTCTCCAAAGTAGGTCGGCTTTGTCACGACCGACTCGGGCCATGTTACAACGCATCGACCAAGTTCAGTGTCGACGATGGTTACCAGGTAATCAGGGCGCAAAGAATGACAGCCTACTGCAGTTCGTGCAGGCGGCGCCCCACAGGCGCCGGGCATCAGAAGAAGGAAGGGGCAACGCTCAGGTTATGGAATCTGGCGCCAAGAAACATGGGCATAAATCCCCCCGCCACCCGTACACTGGCACGGCCCGGGCCCTGTCATTCGCAGCCCCTGCCGGTCGCTCGGGGAACACCGCTACTGAAGTCCTTAATGTGCACAGCCTTCGACGCTGCGGCATTAATTGCTAAAGGCACAGCTAATGTGCAGGTCCTTCTGACCCGGCCTGTCTCGGCAGCACATAGTGGACTTGCTCACAGAGCTGATGCATGCGGCAATGCCACCCTCTACTTTGGCATCCGCCACCGCCAAGGAGAAATGGGCTGCCATCTGCGACAAGCACCTTCCTGAGGGGTGTGCTCCTGTTTTCTCCCCACGGGCCCCGCGGCCCGTTGCTCTAGCCATGCAGGGTAGAAGTCCGCAGGTGGAGGTTATTGGTCCTGAGAATAGCCGCTACACTACCGCCTCGTCTGCCATTACAGTAGAGGACAGCTCGGATGAGGATTACATCCCCATCTAGTGCTTAACGGTTGGGGGATGATGCAGACGATATTTGTTTAAACTTTTGTGTAATTATTTTTCTAATGAGATTAGCATAGTACTCCGTGGCATGCCTTGCGCATGACACGCAAGTACTTACGTACCGCCTAGGCTCTCCGCTATTACTCCGGCCCCCTACCCTCAAGACCTGGACTCGCTGAAGAAAAGTGAGTTGCGCGTCATTGCCACCACCACGCTGCTGGGAAATTCGGAGCTGCTGCCAGTATCTGGATCTGCGGCGGCAGCAGCCCTTGCCAGTACGGTGGCGCAGAACTGCAGAAGGATGCCACGGAGCTTATCGTAAATTCTGATTTCGCAGGCCACTTGGCTGCGGCGCTCGAGGCCAACGTGGCGGACAAAGCGGGCGGCCCAGGTCGCCGGCACACTGACGGAGACGGTCGCGCCGGCATCCCGGCTAGCGGCGCAGGTGGCCGGCGCAATTTAGCGGACAAAGTGGAGGCGCAGGTGGCGAAGGCGGCGAAGGCGGCCCCGAGCTATGCCTGCATGGCTAGCAATACCATTCAGGACATCGCAAATACCATCGCCCAGGCGGTAGTCCGCAGACCTTTGCCGACCGGGAGACCTTGAAGAGCGGCGCGGCCGCACCATTATCCTCCGCAATGTGGCGGCCCTGCCGGCCCCGGGAGACAGGGTTGGGCAGCTACGCCTCAGGGTTGAGAAGGAACTCATTAGCAACAGTTCCTCCTCGAGGACTGTGTCACAAACTCACAATTGACACCGTCCGCTCACAGTACCGGAGCGCGCGGACGCGCCGGTGGCGCTCGTGCTTACGCGCCCTGTCGGCAAGCACTCGAGCTATACTCCAACACCTGACCATGCAAGCTAGTACCACGGAGCTTGGGTTGCCGGGACCCTCGATCGATGACGGCTTGACCGGCCGGCCCCGGAGCAGCTTAGCGCCCGCAGGGGCCGGTTGGCACAGGAGGACGCGAAGAAGGCCCTCGCTGACCGCACGAAGAGGGTGCGGCTGCGGTGCATGGAAGGACAATGCATGGAAAATGGAGGTTGCCTCGCGGGTCGAGGTCCCCATGGCGGAGGGCGGATCGCGACACGCGGCGGGGTAGGGAGTAGGCCGGGCCACCCCACACCGCAAGCAGCTACCGGGGTCGGGTTAGCCAGATAAACCACCCCCCACACCCGCCGTCCAATAGCCGAGCGTGTCTTGGATAGCCCAATTCCACGGACGTCACAATGCCAGGAGTCAAAGCCGCGACCGTTATCGACAACTTCGTGAACAAGGAACGCCTCACTTGCTTTTGCCACCCGGCAATCCCAACAACGGTATGCATGCTGCATTCTTTGACCCCAAGACAATGCAGGCGAGCAAGTCGCGCCGCTCGCTTGGAGGGTGCCATATGCGCGTTGAAAAGAACTATAGATGTGTGTAGTACTCCTACACACAGATCTCGAGTGATTTATCTAGTACCAAATCCGAAAGGCTTGCATCATGCTCCCCGGACAGGAGAACTTTTGCGGATGACTGTAGGTGTAAGTTGGCGATGCCATGGTAACCGGAGACGTCCGTCCTATAGTCAGCAAAATTGGTGCGAGAGGTCGATCCCCAGTTCGATTCCGGTCGGATTCATTTGCAGATCGCGTTTTCCGCGTTTTCCGCGGCCCGGCACTGAACGCAAAGGTTTTCACCTTTGCGGAGTGCCTGATCAGAATAGATGTTATCTCACACCGCACACGTGACCCCGCCAGCCTCTCCCCATTCCCCAACAACCCCCTGCCGATACCGCGGTTCCCTGGCAGCGCCGCGCCCCGGGGGCCTTGCTGGCCGGGTCAACGCCGGCACCACTCGATCGCTGCATGGGCATCGCTAGCCACAATGTCCGCGCCGGCCAGGGCTCGATCAGCCCGCGCCGCGGCCGGGGGGATGCCCCCCCGCGGGCCAACGAGCTTGTCCACTTAGCTAGTTAGAGTACTGCCGGCCCGCTTATAGTACTGCCGGTCCACTTATAGTACTGGCGGCGCCTATATACCTAAAAATGGCCTTTTTTGTTACATGGGGTCATATCTCCCACACATATAGTCAGATCGGGGTGCCTTTCTGGACTTAAGCTCCCCCTAGGACCCTGTTCACATCACATAAATTGGGGGGCCAACTGACCTATTTTTAGCATCAAACCGTGACGTGGAAAAGTGCAAAAAACGATGTTCTCCAGGCATAAGGAGGCATAGCAGCCACACACAAGTAGTAAATGTAGTCCAGTTCAGCTGGAAATGGTCATGCTTATTAATTTACATCCAAAGACAAAAACCGCCCTTAAGTATGCAATGTAGTACCAAACTATGTGCTATAATTCTGGCATACATGAGCCAAAACACCGTTTTAGTGCATTATTTTCAAACTTATGAAGCCCCTGCCAGCACATATGTGGCACAATCATGCCAGAATTCGTCACATTAATAGCACAATACTTGAATTTACACTAGAACACAAGTTGGACATATTAGGACCACTGCCGGCCCACTGAAAGTGACGGATGCAAGCAGAGATAGAGCGATTTTTGCCAAAATACTCCATATTCTGCGCCATTGTCTTGTAAAACTTTGCATTCTTCACTCAATTATTGTCATGGCTGTCATGGGATTCATATACATGCCACTGGGGCTGGATACATTAGCCAACACAGACTAAAAAAGCGATCATCAAGGGACAAAATCACCATCAATCACAGTATATGCTGGCATTCGGAACAAGCACCGTAGTGCCTACAAGCCTCAAGAAGGGGAGCTTGGCTGACCAGTCGTGCCTGTCGGCTGACCAGTCTCTTTTCTAAACGGGCCCCGCTCGGCAGCACACACAATCTCCTTTGCAGTAATTGGCCCACTCTGCTGGGCACCCCTGCTGTGCGTGTCTTATAGCAGCTAATCCAAGTATATATCTGCCAGGTGCCTTTCTGCTACATGGAAATACAAAGCGCAATCAAGGACAGCAGTGGCTTGGGCTGCTATTCGATTGAGCTCAGCACCTAGCTGCTGTACAACATGATTCTGCATCAGTGCGTGTCCTAATTGCGCCCCCCCGCCCCCTTGCCATCATCGTCATGCTCATCATAGTCTTTGGAACGTGCCCTGAACTCCAACCCTTGGACAGTCCATAGGTCATTAAGAATCTGTGCATGTAATGCTAGCTCTTCTCAGTTGAACTCATCTACCACCCTCTCATGGTCGTGTCATCTCTCATGTAATCCACCTAGGTTTATCGTGGCCACTGATCTTTCAGCCCCTCCTGACATCAAAATCTGGGCAAACACACTGTTGACATCGCCCTTCCTTTTTAGCCTGCATGGCTCCTCATGTTTATCCTTATCTCATCCCTCATCACACCTAGAAATGTCTATTCATCCCCCTTGCATAGGCGATGCATAATTGCGGCGTGATGGGGGATTGCCAAAAATAGGTGTAAAATGCATGGGATGGCATGGGGAGGCTCACACTCATCGGTTTACAATCACACTCATGAGCTAACAATGTCCCTCTCTGCTTTTGACACTGCATGCACATGCATTTCCTACCGGCTAATAATATCAAGCCTTTAGTGTGCTTTGGTGCATCAAGAGAAATGGCAGGTCAGCTGAGTGCATCAGACCACATTTGTGTTAAGTGTACGCTTGCAACGCTGTTTGCCCACCGCATGGAGCTCCCCTTTCGGACAGTGGCACAAGTAGCACTTACACCTTACTCCCAGCCGCTCACCCTGCCCATGCTAGCAACAAGAACAAATGCATGGTCCCCATCCCAACGTAAGGTGCATCACATTGATTGCCCTGCCATCACCTAGCAGTGTGCCACCCCTCTCCACCTCAACCTAATCTGAAAGGCCAGGGCCCCAACAAACCTTTCAAGACATGGCACTCCTCAAAGAAGGCAACCCCTAAAAGAAGGCGAGGCAGTCTAGGTCTAGGGGGGCTTTGGGTAAGTTAAAAGATGATAGAGTTCACTAACACAGGCCACGGCAACGACAACCTGCTTCACCCGCTGCATCCATACATCACAAGCCATAAACTGCACAGCCTGGCATGATTGCCTAAGGGTCACGTGATCCAACATGCCCTTCAGGCTCACCCCAGCACACCGGTCGGCCCATCCTCACCACCCCACTGGTCATAGTCATCTACAGTGGCATCAAACTCCTCTAGGACAGAGTGCAGTAAAGGCAACATAGACGTCCTGACACAATTGAATAAGAACGTAGCTGCTACCTACTGCCCTTAAAAAAAAATGTCGATTGCTTGCACACATACGCATTCAATTCTTCAAGCAAGCATGCTAACACCTTCACAGCACATCCCAAGGTTGACATCCATCGAGCTTTGTCAACAAGCATGACTTCCTGATGCAAACTTAGCTGTCAAGCTAGGAGGAGGAAAGCTAGGTAAAGAGGTGAGATAGACCCCCCCACAGCACCTTCCTGCACCAAAACCATGACAATATCATCCAGAGCTTGCTAAATACGTACAGCTAACCGGTAGCGGGCGACCTTGCAGTCCAGGTTCAGCGCGAACATCTCGTGTCAGCACCAGGCGGAGATGGCGGACGCGAACCCACAATGCTATAAAAGCGAGTCATAAGACTATTTCGGGGAGCGGTGAACGGCTTGGAACACCGAAGGTATGCCGCGACAAAAGCCTGGAGTTTTTCTCGGAAATACACGCCTGGATGTGGATTTGGGCACCGTTGTCGTGCTTGTGCTTGCGTTGCGAGCAGGCAACCAGTGTTTCTTGCAGTGTCGAGCAGTAACAGATGGTGGCGCGAGAGCAATATGTGACTTTTAAATCATGGCTACACAGCTTACACCTCCGCAGGCATGTTGGAACAAGCCCCGCCATGCCGTGAGCCGAAAAAAAGGAAGAAACGCATCAAGCAAGGACGGTCGTAAACGTCACTGAAAACAGCAAAATCTGACCTGCCGGCAGGTAATGCAACAGCCTGGAAAATGTGATTCGTTTCTCGAAAAACTGATTAGCGCTCGTGAAAGTAGACCTGAAGCCCATTCGGATTCGACCTTTTGGGAATTGTGAGCTTCCAACAAAAAAGTTTCCCCCACAATTAATAAACATGCATTTTCGCTGCCAATTCCAGATCTGGCCGACACAAAAAAACAGCGTCTCAGTTTGCGAATTATTTTGACGCATGAACATACGCGAATAATATCTACCATGCATCATCGCAAAGCAGGAGAGTTTACGCGTCGTTTGCATCCATCGCAGCGACTTACCATGCATAATTGACTTTCGACTGATATTCCGGCGGACATAGGGTCGACAGCCATGCGGGGTGGAATTTTTCTGGTCCCGTCGTCCTCAACGCGACGCGTTCGCGCCAAAATTCCCAGGATCTCATGTAACCGGACGGACCGATTTTAATATGGCATATTTGATGTGGTCGGTGTTCAACAAGAGTGCTCACTGGCGCTCCTTTGACGGCCCCGCCGCCCCCGTTCGATCAGCGTGTCACCCATCGGCACTACAATCAGGCAACGCATCAGCAGTGTGCGGCCTGGCGCATGCAAGTGTGAGGGGACCGGGGTGGGCTTAAGTTGTGAGCACCCCCCCAACGCTGCTGCCCACGTACTCGTGGACCACAACCCCGGTTTGCTCCAATCCGATCCTTCAGTGCACTTTCATTCCGCTCCTTTGATTGAAGGACGGACCCCCATTACGCTCTCGGCCGGTCACTGTTGGCTATTATATGCCCCACATGCATGCATGGCCGCTGGGCACCCGGCCTGCCAAAGGGCCGCGAAGCGTAACTTTTCAACCATGTAGTTGCTCGACTTTGAGCGATCGACAGATTCCACGTCAACATATTGTTGCCATCGTTCAACCTATAAGTTGGTCCGGATGCCAAATTATGCCGACTCTGCCCGTGGGCCGCAGGGGCTGCATGCATGTATGATGCGCCGTGCAGGTAACCGATATAGCAATGCCAACACCCCGCCTCCTTGAGTTAGCATATTGGTGATGCAATATGCTAAGCATGTCATACTTGAAGTGGCCTTTCCAACGCCGTGCTACACGCCTCATTTGGACAAGGAACTTGAGAGTTATCAAGTCCCGAAGTAATGCCGCCGGACGCTACAGCAGTACCAGGACTAAGGACACGTGAGGGACAGGGCACGTGGCAGTGTTGGGTGAACCATCACACGTTACGTGTCACAGGACCGACTGTCACTAGGAGGTACTGTGGTCAATATTGGTTGATGGTACCAAGAATGTCACAGGACTTCAGGACTGGCAGTCCTGCAGGCCTGGGATGGATGGGTACTTGTCATGACGGATAAATCCAGAGCGTTACTGTCATTCATGGAAGGACAGACGTCCTGGATTGATGCAACCAAGGAAATTGACAGTGGCGGACCTGCCAAGGCGTGCAAGGCCTGGCAGCAATGGTGAGACCTAGAAAGGCTCGGACACAGCAGTGGCCAAGCGTCTTTTCCCAACACCGTCCGTGGGTGCTGCCGCCTCAGGCTAGTGACCACAGGGTAGTGAGGCAACTGTGGTAAAGGTTAAAAGCCGCTGGTTGAAACCATGGCTCCATTCATCACATCTTGGGAAGACCAGAAACTCACTGATCCGCGTTCATCTAAATCGTATTACAGTCTGGTCGACGGATATGTCGAATTCGGACTCTGAAGCTAGGACAAACACCTTTGCGCGTGCAGCAACGGTAGCGGCGTCCAGTCCAGTACCCGCAGGAGGGCACGAGGACTCGGAGGAAGTGCGCCGAAATATTCGTGCGGTGTCGGCACCGGGCGAGTACGTCCGAGGAGCAGCCGAGCAGCTGCTGAGATTTCGCGAGGACCTCGCGGAAATCATCAGAAGGCTGCCAGCGTCTTGGCGGGCTGGCCACACAAACGCATTCGCGTTTGAGCAGGTGGTCACTCTGCTTTTGCAGATAATTGCCATAAGCCTCGGGGGTGCCCGAGAGATAAACGACCTTGTCGCCAATCTCCGCCTTGGGGACGACTACACCGGCGTGCCAAACGTGGTGCAGGTCGCCCGGGACAGGCGGGAGGCCATCGTTCGTGGCAGTACGCAGGCGTTGGTGGCAGAGTGCCAGAATCTGGCGCACTCTGTCTTAGAGTTGACCAGAGGCGCTGCTGATCGTGTCTTCATTACTCTTAATCCCTTCTCCATCTACACTAGTCGGGATACTCCACATTCTCGCCGAGAGTTAAACCAGCTAAGTTTGACTGTCGACGTGGTTGGCGGTCGAGAGGTCTCAGCCGACGACGCCTTCTACGACTTCGTAGATCAGCCAGCAGGGGCGGTAGTACAGCCGGCCCAGAGGCGTCACGAGGGCGACGGCTCTCAGGAGGGCCGTGAGCAGGCGCAGCGGGACGAGCTTAATCGCTACCACATTGACGACAACGTTGGTTTAGGTGAGGCTCATTTGCTGAGGTGGGGGCGTTCTCGCTGGATACGTGATTACGCGTATGGTTTGAGGCTTCCGGTGGTTATTAGGCCTGTGCCTACTCACGACGACCAGGGGCAGCCATTGAATCCGGTGGAGGGACCGTTCCACGAGCCAGCACCTGCACCGGTTGCAGGAGAAGCTTCGTCTGAAAACGAGGCTTGAGGGGGTGGAGGATAGGTGGAGAGTTTGCTGTTTTCTTGTTGCAAAGTTGGTCGCAGCCATTGTATATAATGCCTAGGAGGGCAAGCCGGGGTGCGGCGACATTCGAGGAGCAACGGGAGCGAACGGCAGAGGAGGACATCGCCAGAGAGGAAGGGGAGGCGATGGAGGAGAGGGGCGTGGAGGCGCCAGCTGGGCAACCTATCCCAGAGATGGACCCCAGAGCCGGGAGAACACACAAGCGGTGGCGTGATGGGCAAGCTGAGGCGGAGAAAGTCAAGCGTGCCAGGCGACCTACGGAGGCAGTGGTGCTCACAACGCCTGGTGAGGAGGACGCCATCGTCACCCCAGGTGTGCGTGCTGCAAAGCAAGCTGCTGTTCACGATAGGGTGTCTGGTATGTTGCCCGAGCGTTTGGAGGCTAGGATTGACCCTCCCCAGGCACCACCAGTGCGTGTGGGGAGTGTGTTGCCTGGCACCCGTCCATTTTCTGATGCTGTGACAGTCATGAATGGGCAGAAAGCGCTCAACCCTCCCTTGAAGCAAGACAACCTGGATAAATGGCTTGATGACATGAAGCTAGTTGTGGGCTCTGTCGCAGCAGGTGTGGATATTGTCAGGGTGTTTCACTCTTCCACCGCAAACAAGGGGTCGTCTGAAAGGGTCAATGACATGGCTAGGCATGCTCTGAAAGAGGGGCACACTTGGCTGCAGTTCCTGGATGACATCAAGGAGGAGTTTTCTGACAGGGTTCACAATCTCACCATGGAAAAGAAGAGAGAATTTGATGAGTTTGAGATCAAGGGTGAGGTGGCTGCAGAGCTGGCCAGGTTTGAGTTGATTGTGGAGGCAGGCAAGAAGCAGGGCTTCAGTGTGACAGTCAGGGCAGCAGCAGACCACTTCTTTGATAAGATGGGCTTGTCAGAGGAAGGTAGGGCTACTGCTAGACAGCTCTGTGATCTCACTGATGGCACCTGGGGGGCTCTGAAGCGTGTGATACTACTAAACTTCAGGACCCGGGTCCCTACCTGCAAGGGTATCAGTTCTCAGGGAGGGTCAGCGTCTCAGGCTAGCCAGGGCAAGAACCGTACCCCATCTGGGACACGGTATGGTAGCAGGAGAAGGAAGCAGACCCAGAAGGAGCAGAACCAGGGTGGTGGAGGAGGTCAGCAGGGGAACCAGAATCAGGGGAACCAGTCTGGCAACCGTAACAGCCATCAGCAGGGTAAGGGTGGTGGCCAGGGGCAGAATAACAATCAGGCCTCAGGCAACCAGAACAAGCAGGACAGCAAGGCCCCAGGGGGAGGGTCTGGCAAGAGCAAGTGTTTTGCTTGTGGCAAGGAAGGTCACTGGAAGAGGGATTGCCCAAACAAGAAGAAGGGGCAGTCTGATCAGAAGTGACTAGTGAAGCAGTCCCGTGTACATAGTGAGACACCCTGTGGGGACACAGCTTCACATGTAAATAAATCTGGGCAGGGTGCCACCTCTGATCAGCACCAGGGGTGTACTGATGTTCTCATTCCACAAGATTGCATGCATGCTGCAGCACAACAATCCCCTCAACTGTCAACAGGTGGAGGGTCCCCAGACAGGGTTGGCTCTGGGAGCCTAGATGCTCTGCTGGGAGGGTCTGCTGGGTCCTCTGGATCCAAGATGCAGAAGGTGGATGTTGCGTCCTCACACGCAGGGCCCGTCCAGGCGTCTTCCCAGGTGCGTAATCTGGCTAGGCAACTGAGCTACACGGATGCTGGACGCAGGCTGCACAATATCTTTGGTCACACAGCCATGGCTGAGATGTTTGGTTGGAAGATTGGAGATGAGCCACTGAGGGAAGCATGCAGGGCTGCAGCTGAGCAATGTGCTTGTAAGGAGAATGCTGCCAAGAAGCCAAGGTCCCATGCTAGGGAGCCTGCCAGGGAGAAGGGGGACATCCAGGTAGACGTCCAGCATATAAGGGGCTTATACATTTTGGTGGCAGTGGACAGATTTAGCAGGTACAGGCTGCTCCAGATTCTGCCAGATATGAAGGGGAATACCCTGCTGCTGGGCTTGCAGACTCTCTTACCAGGCTTTGGGGTGTACAAGACAGTACAGGCTGATATTCAGTTTGAGTGCCTACTGTCACAGCAGGAGCAACTGCCATGCAAGCTGCTGGTCACGCCCAGGGAGAGCCATGGACAGCACACTAGGAACTCGGGGGTGGTAAATTTACCACTTTTTATCACTTTTTACCACCTTTTTACCACCTCGAGGTGGTAAAAGAGGTCTAAGGGTGGTAAAAAGTGATAAAAAGTGATAAAAAGTGATAAAAAGTGATAAAAAGTGGTAAAAAAGTGGGTATATTTTACCACTTTTTACCACTTTGTGGTAAAAAGTGGTAAAGTGGTGGTAAAAGGCTTGTGCAAGTGGTAAAAAGTGATAAAAAGTGGTAAAACCGAAGAAGTGATAAAAAGTGGTAAAAAATACCACATGAGCATGCACACAAGTGGTAAAAACACAAGTGCTAAACCGACAAAAATGTCAGGCGTAAAACGACAAGAAAAGCATCTTTATTCATTCAATCATCAAAATATTGGCATGGTTGTCAGGTGAACCTGCTACATATGGTGTTTGTCAACCGTAGGAGACTTCTTGCGCCTGCGCCTGCCCCAACAGTATACCACGAGAAAAATCATGAGCTTTATTTCATTAAGTCATTAATGTGAAAAAAACTCAGCACCACTAAGGTGCATTATAGGGTTATCATACAATATAGCCAATGTACCATCAAAGCCGCGAGCCACGAGGTAGCCATGGCTGACAGCGGAGATCATAACTTTCTCGTTTGGGCACCGAAATCGGCTGTGAACATCACAATCGCTTCGTCTTTCTAAGACGCACACGCTGATATAATTTTCCGAAGCTATTGCGCAATATGTGATGAGCAAACGCTCCTCGACACAGGCAGCCTGGCGGCTGCGCTAAGCCCTGAAAATACGTCTGCAGCTCCGGCTGCAGCCTCGCCCTCAGGTCCGGAAGGCAGTGGTGACACTAGTCGGGCACTGGTGGTCGCCCAGAGCCCTCATTTGATGCCCAGCACGTTGAACGCGTTGTGTCGGCACAGCGACCCCCCCTGCATTCAAACAAAGGCACACCGATAACCAAGAAAAGACTATGCAAATGTGTAGCCTTGTTCATTGAAATTATGGCTGGCTTACGCAAAGAGCGACTGTAAGATGACCTATACAGTGGGGCCGGAAACAGGTTGCTTGATGAGGACGTTAATCGGGCTTCGCTGGCCGGGAGTGTCTAGTGGTGAGAACCATTGCAGCGATCGCTTTCCCACCATTTACGAGGAAATAACCGCAAATGAAAAACCACTGAAACGGTCTAGCTAGTCAGTCATTACATTAGCCATATGCCATGCATGTTTCCAAACGTCCAAGAACTGCACACGGTGCAAATGCAAAAATCCGGAGGACACGACTTCATTGCTTCATATTTGTATGCAGAAGAATAAATAAGTGACATGCATTAAGGGCCCGCCTGCATAAAGGGCCTGCAGTCTGATTCGGGCCCAACGGCAGCACCGCCATAGAAGATAAGGGCCGGCAGTCTGATTCGGGCCCAACGGCAGCACCGCCATAGAAGATAAGGGCCCGCAGTCTGATGCGGGCCCCACGGCACCACCGCCATAGCAGAACTCGAAGGGGTCGTGGTGCGCGTGAAAGGTAATGTATGCCCTTTGTCGGTAGGTACCGTTGGGGTCAAATTGGGTGCCCCCAAAATCGGGCCGACGCGTCAAAAGACTGAGGCCGTCGATGAGTGCCATCGTGCGGCTTGGGTAACTTCTGTTGGAAAACTTCAGGTAAGTTAACTTAATGCAAACCACTGGTCGCCCGCGTCGGGAACCGGCCCAACGGCTCTCCCGCAAAAAATTACGCGGCATACTGCATAAGTCGTCGGATCGAAACATTTCGACGGTCAAGATTTCATGATGAGGTTTGCGTTCAATTTGCCGCAGTTTGCAACCCAGAGAAAGTAGTCGTTGGACTCGTTGCCCACGATGAAACACAAACAAGCAAGCTGTTTCCGGCCCCACCGTCTAGGTCATCTAGTCGCTCTTCACGTCAGCCGGCCATTATTTCGCATGTAAGGCTACACATTTCCATCTCCATTCATATTCATAATCCTGCACGGCTCGACAGCGCGGACAAGATAACGGCAGGCTCGAGCTACCATGGTCCGGATTCTCCCGATTTCTGACCTGCGCTGGTTGTCTCCTTGATATTGGCAAAACTCTCCGGTAAGAGGTTTTTCGCAGTTTGGCTGTTTCGAAACGTTACTTAAGTGAGATGCCTTCGGATCAGGAGACTCACACAGCCGCGACATCATGCCAAAGGTCCTATGTTCGATCCCTTGCTGGTAGCTTCTGAGCTTTCTTATTTTCTCTGTTCCGCGGAATCTCAGATTTGGGCCGCTAGCGTTTTCACGTTTGTTGCTTTCTGATCCGACGACAACGTTGTGGCTTGCTCGTGTGACATCTGGCGCATGGTGTGATTCATGTGTATGGGCTGCTTTGCCATAAGAGTGAGTGTTGGGTCTTAAATCGTATTCTACACATTTGCTGCATGGACCGTTAGGTGCTGGCGAGCTCTTCCTTGTAGAATTGTGATGTCTATGTCAAGGATTTGATATCTTTTTGTTCTCTTGCATATTGTGTCGCGGCTTGCTTGGATTCTTGCAGGCACCACGGGAATGAAATGGGAGGAGCGGTCAGCATGATGCCCTAGCAAGCGACCAGCTTCGTTAACCACTAGCTGCCATCGTATAAGATGAAAGGCAATGACGGATGTGTCATAAAGCCATAACAGTGTTGTATAGATGATTCATTAAATGATCAATGGTTACAATTTCAGAACAGCCTCTGAATGGCTAGTATGAATCGATAGGTTCTTGACGGCTATAAACATTTATTATTTAAACATTTTAATGAAGCGATTTTGATTGCCCTGATTTGACCAGTGCTGTTGATTCACGTCCTGTTTTTTGATATTTTTCTCACGTTTTCTCCTTTTCTCACCTTTTTTGGGTCATCTCACCCGGGCGAGAAACGTGTTTTCTCACCCATTCTCAAAGCCGAGTTCCTAGTGAGATCTATCTGCGTTTTTTCCCTCCATATTTTTTACCATTTTTACCACCGTTTTTTTCACCTCCATGGTGGTAATTTTTTACCACCTGTTTTCACCCTCGTTTTTACCACCTGGTGGTATTTTTTTACCACGATGGCGGTCAGGTGGTAAAATGGAGGTGGTAAAGGCTTTTACCACCCCCTGTTTTACCACCTTTTACCACCTGTTTTACCCCTTTTTTACCACTTTTTATCACTTTTTATCACTTTTTATCACTTTTTACCACTTTTTACCACCGGGTGATATAGATTTTACCACTTTTTACCACTTATATCACCCCCGAGTTCCTAGTGCAAGGTGCTGTGGAGAGATCCATCAGAGAGGTCAAGACCGTAGTGCTGGCAGAACCTAAGGTGCCACTGGTAGCATCTGCTTTGGAGAGGGCAGCGTGGACCAGGCAGGTGGAAGAACAGCTGAACCTCAGAATAAACTACTATTATGACGGGGTGGCTGTCAATCCTGTAGCACTGCAGTTTGGGATGCTAGCCCAGGAAGTGGTCCAAGCATGCTTGAGGAAAGCAGACAGGGTGTTTGCTCAGTTGAGACGCAAGGATAGGGGCTGGAATGTGCTGAGGCCTCAGGTGGGGCTGAAGGTCAGAATGTGGAAGGAGCCATCAATGCAGGGCAAAAGGGGCAAGTGGCAGAACGGGGTGGTGACCTGTGTGGAAGATGCCAATCGTTCCTGCCTTGTGGCCTTGGAGAGTAATCCCAGGCATGTTTACAGGTTGAGCTGGGCCAACGTCAAGGAACGCAAGCCACATGCAATCTGGCCTGCAGACGGGCCTGGACCCCAGTGTTGGCTGGAGGGCCAGGTTGAGGACCAGGTAGTTGATGTGCCTGTCACTGACGTGGGAGGTGGCTATCCCTCTGATGATGATGAGGTGCAGGAGGCAACTGCATCACCTGTGGTGGAGCCAACGGGGGCTGGGCCTGCACCAGGGTCCAAGAGGCCACTCATGGCAGACATTGTCCGGTCGCTCATGTTCAACAAGCACAAGGATCCCAAGGTATCTAAGTTGACTGAATGGGGTTCTTGCTGGGCTGCTACCCTAGAAGTGGATACTAACTCAGAGGTGTCTATCATCAGGGTGGAGGATGCTCAGGGCCTGAAGGTGAATAAGGCTGGCTGCAGGGCAGTGAGTGACTTTACGGGCACTGTAACAATGAAGATCCTAGGGGAAGTGACTGTGCCTATCCTGGGTGTCCCCACTGCGTTCTGTGTGGTGGAAGGGTACCAGGGGCCTGCCATTTTGGGCCAGAATTTCTTGTGCATGCCAGGAGTGACTCTGTCAGCAGATGAGCTTGCACTAGAAGGTCACGGCAGTTTGCCCCTCCAGAGATATCACTACTCCAAGGGTCTAGCTGTGGCAGTCAAGGCTGTGAAGGGGCAGCAGAGTGTGGGGCCTGAAGGCAAGGAGCCCATTGCTGAGGACTTGTTGATCATCCCAACCACCCTAGATCCACGGGACTTGGGGGTGCACAAGTACCAGATTGCTGGTCACAGTCCTATTTCCTGGCACCAGTTGGTAGAGTTGATGCAAAGCCCCAAGATGGCTAAGGCATGGATTCTAGGGTTTGTCTCCAGTGGGCATGACTGGATAGTGTCTAACTGTGCTGAGCCTGTGGATGAGTTGCCCAGGGAGCATCAGTTGCTAAGGCTCTTGTTTGTGCTCAAGCTGAAGGAGATAGACGGTGTGCAGGTGCCACATGTGAGGCCAGTTGTGACTGAGTACCATGGCACGGGGGAGCTGACAGATGAGGAGTTGTATACGCCTGGGATGCTGCATGATACCTGGAGGATTGTTCTGTGTATATATCTGTCTTTCCTGGTCAAGGGCATTGCGTACAGCTCTGTGCTGATTGATTTCAAGAGGGCTTTTCTCAAGGGTGATGTGGAGCAGGCCAAGGAGACGTGGCGTGATATCCCTCCCTTCTTTGTAACAGTGCCCAAGGTGTGGAGAGCAGAGATCAAGTCAAAATATCTCAGAATACTCAAGGGTTTGGAGGGTCTCAGGTCCAGCCCTATCATCTGGAGAAAGAGCCTGGAAAAGTTTCTGAAAACTCACTGTGGCTTTACTGTGTCTCCAGTTGATCCTTGCTTGTTCCAGAGTACTCATGAAGGGTTGCCTGTGTTTGCATCTCTGCATGGAGATGACCTGCACCTTCTAGGGCCTCCTGAGTGGGTGGATTCAGTACTGTCCAAGATCCAGAAGAGGTTTGAGTTAGGAAAGGTCCAGCACATGAAGCAGGATGAGCCCATGGTGTTTTGTGGAATGCAGGCCACGCTGATCAAGAGGGCAGGTACTTGGTTTATCAAGATGGAGGGTGGCAACAACTATCCTCAGCAGATCATTGATGCCCTCCAGCAGCCCATTACCCAGGCCAGGTGTGCCACAATCAGGGGAATGTTGGCTTGGCTAGCTAGCATTTGTGCCCCAGATTTGTTGGTGCTGAGTAGGCTCACAGATGCTCAGCTGGTTGAGGTAGGGGCAGAGCAGGTGGTTGAGTCTGTCAGGAGCTCACCTCCACTCATACTGGCAGCTGTGGACTTGTACAAACCACTCAACATGGTGCTTTTTGTGGACAGTTCCATGGACAGCAGGAAGGTGACGGATGTCAGGGGTAGGGCAGCAGCACTCATTACACTACAACAGGAGCACACTTCTCTGGTCAGCTGGTACAGTAGGTTACAGAACAGGGTGACGCCCAGCAGTGACATTGCTGAGTGCAGGGCAATATGTGAGGGGCTACACACTGCTCTTTACCTCAGGGAGTTATTCTACCAGCTCTGTCAGGTAGCTTCCTGTAGCTTGCAGCTGCACACACTGGTCAAGACAGACAGCATGGGCATGGTGCAGTTTGTGCACAGACAGCTCGCCAGGAGCAGGGATCTGGATTATTTGTTGCTGAAGGAGATGTCTTACCTTGCTCATCTTGAACATGTGCCTGGTGTTGACAACCCAGCAGACGCCCTCACCAAGCTGGAGAGCAAGGCTGAGCTACAATACCCTGTGCTCAAAGGGCTCATGTACCCCTTTTCTGGTGGGACTTGAAGTCCAGCCTTTGCCAGTTGGTGGCTGACCAGTGCTGTTGTCCCCAGGGGGGAGGGCAACAGGTAGCCTACCTGTCACCAAGCAGGTAGAAGGCTCAACAGGAGCAAGCTCTTCCTGTAAAGGATTAGCACAGTGGGATGCCTTTGGCCTCGGGCAGTTAGGCCATGACAGGGCAGGCCATGTTGAGAGTTCTTCCAGGTTGTTTGTATATATCTCTCTTGTTTAGTTTTCTTTAGCTGTGAATAAGTGACAACCTTGGATATTATGGTGTTGTAACCTGACAGTTGGGCCTTGCTGGTGCAGGCTGGTCCACTGGGAACACTCAACATTGGTTTTGGTGGATATTCTATAATAAAACATAATCATGTTGTATGCCAATCTCTCTTGTTGTCTGTCATGTGACCAGGTTAAGTTTAACCTGGGGTTCTGGGGTAGGGTTCGATTCCCTAGTTGAGCCACAGCCTGGTATGTATGACTCCTGGGCTTTAACACCCAGTGATGACATGGGCTCCCCATCAAGCAGTGGCACAGTGGTGTTGAAGTGGTTTCCATTGGTGAACATTTGGATGGATGATGCCTGGAACGCTCGGGGCGGGCGCCATGAAACGGGCGCCAGTGATAACTGGGAAGACCAGGAACTCACTGTAATACGTTTCCTGTAGTCAGGGCCTCTCATTCAGATATCCAGGATATGTTGCCTAAGGAATATTCAATATCCTCCTTTAAGCCCAAGCCAAGGTACAGTTGCAAAAGAAAGGGTTGGGGATGACCTGCAGGTCAAGTTAATGATCAGATGGCAGGGTTGAACCATAGATCCCTAAGAAGGATACCATTAAGGTGGCAAAAGGGGTGCTCATGAGGCTTATTATAAGTCCAGGGTAACCAGGTGTCCATTTCACAAGGCAGCAAGGAATGGGTTGGTCATGGTGTGAAGCTTGCAGCTCCAAAACAAGAAAGGGTTGGAGTTAGCATATTGGTGATGCAATATGCTAAGCATATCATACTTGAAGTGGCCTTTCCAACGCCGTGCTAAACGCCTCATTTGGACAAGGAACTTGAGAGTTATCAAGTCCCGAAGTAATGCCGCCGGACGCTACAGCAGTACCAGGACTAAGGACACGTGAGGGACAGGGCACGTGGCAGTGTTGGGTGAACCATCACACGTTACGTGTCACAGGACCGACTGTCACTAGGAGGTACTGTGGTCAATATTGGTTGATGGTACCAAGAATGTCACAGGACTTCAGGACTGGCAGTCCTGCAGGCCTGGGATGGATGGGTACTTGTCATGACGGATAAATCCAGAGCGTTACTGTCATTCATGGAAGGACAGACGTCCTGGATTGATGCAACCAAGGAAATTGACAGTGGCGGACCTGCCAAGGCGTGCAAGGCCTGGCAGCAATGGTGAGACCTAGAAAGGCTCGGACACAGCAGTGGCCAAGCGTCTTTTCCCAACACCGTCCGTGGGTGCTGCCGCCTCAGGCTAGTGACCACAGGGTAGTGAGGCAACTGTGGTAAAGGTTAAAAGCCGCTGGTTGAAACCATGGCTCCATTCATCACATCTTGGGAAGACCAGAAACTCACTGATCCGCGTTCATCTAAATCCTTGAGCAACTACTCACTGAGCTGGGTGCCTTGACAGCTGCCAATACGGGCTGTTTGCTATAATAAGGGCCCGCCTGATCAATGCGCTATATTGAGTGACCTTTGCATAGTATGTGGGCCCCGCGCGCAGGCTGCACCTGGGTGGCTGGCTCATGCAGGCCGCAGTATACTCCGGCCCCGCCGGCGCGATGCATGTGTTTGCTTGGACTGTCGGTACGAACATACATGTTGTGCGCAAATATTGTCAGTGGCAGCTGCATGGCGTTCTTCCCGGTCATCGATGCCCGTACGCTGACCTGGCACCCCAACTGTCACATCGGATCACCGCATATGGTCACCGCAACCTTGCGACTACACCTTCAGGCCGGCCCAGAGCGCCGGCGGGCCCCCGACCCCGCCCTGCCGATTGCATGGACCTGCCTACGCCCTGCATGTTTACGTACGGGCGCCGCTCGGACGGAGAAGTGGTCAGAGAAGGAGAAGCGCCGCGACGCAATCAGAGTCCACCAGTGCCCGGCCAAATCGATCGTTGCTGCGCAACCTTTGATGTACCGGCCTTGATGCCGGCCGAATGCGGCCTGGACTCTCACGCCACCCTGTTCCGAACTAGTAGGCTGCGATCCGGCGTGGATCTAATAGTTGGCCGGAGTCTCAGCTGCTCCCTGCATGGGCAACCCCGCGCCCGCCCAGCGACCCCGAGCTATATCCCAGCATGTGCGATGCCTGGTGGGTGGTCGCCGCCTGGCTCGATCAGGCGACCACATAGAGTGCAGGCCCGCCGCCGCCGGGCCGGCGCTGCGGGAAGGACCTGTCCCCATATATACCATGAGCGGCATATATACTGCCGCACATGCGCGGAGGTGGTGTAGACACTCGGGCACCGCAGAGATCCATCGCCACATGACGGCCGCCAACCAGCACAAGGCGGCACATGTGGCGGTCTCTTTCAAGACTGTCTCACCGGACGCGCCGGGCCACGCAAAGGGCTCACCAGACAGACATGCATCCCGGGCACCCCGGCGTGCAGTGAAAGCTTTCTCAGTGAGCTTTGCATGGTTCATCTCCCTGGCCAAACTTCGGAGGCTCCTGGACCACCCCCCTCCCTCGACCCCGCTGCCCCTGTACGCCCTGCGGCTTAGTAGGGCTTCGCGGCGGAGCGGCTATTGAGCCCCCGGCCGCAGCTAGTAGGCTCAAAAAAGTACCCCGCATTTTGCGGGGAAATTAATAACTCAAACAAATGTGATTATTTCGACCATGTGAATAGCCCAGATTTTTTAGAAGTGGGGGAACTTTGCAGGAATGTATGGGCAGGTCCAGCTAGGAACAGCTAGTAGAGGACATGTGGGGGGCCTCGGCCTCTCCGTGATTTGGAAGAAGATGATGGACAAGGCCAAGTGGGCCCAGGTCATAGAGGACAATGAGCCCCCCCCAGTGGGGAAGCGCCCGCGTGTGCAATCCCGCGGGAGACACGCCAGATAGCTCCCCCTCGGGCAGCGTGCGGCTGCCTAGATAGATGTTGTAGTTAGAATGCTGTTAGATAGATGTAGTATGTAGCCAATGTAGATAGATTAGACCGGTAGGAATGTTTGCACCCATCCATCCATCCATCGGGGTTAATGCTCCGTGACTCCCCAACGGGAGCACGAGTCTAATTAATTAATTAATTAATGGGCAGGTCATAAGTGGTTTGTCTTGGGCAAAATATCTCATAAATAGCGTCTTTTTCTATTTTTAGCTCGCCACCGGTGCGTAGTGGTTGGGGGTAGTACCCCCAACAAGTGGTGGCATGATGAATGTCCAAACATCATATTTATGGTACTCAATCATCACTAGATGGTTCCCAAGTGCATTGGAACTGATATTCATTAAAGTCAGTTTTTCAGGCTTTTGGACGTGCGAGTGAGTCCCCTTGAAGTTAAGGAATGTATTGCACAGATTTTCAAGTTTGTAGGGCATGGGAAGGTCCTTTTTTGTGATGATTTTGTAGGCATTATTTACGCCAGTCATGGGTTAATGGTCATCCCTAACTGTGGCTTTAGAGGTGCCACTCTCTTGTACACAAGCCTCTGGGGATGCTACAGTAAGAGGGCTTTCAAAGACATGTTCATTTAAAGAAGTTATAAGCCTGCATGTAACTGAAAGCCTGTGAATAAAAAATGTAACTAAAATGTCCCTGAAAAATACCCATGTGCACCATGGCAGTTTTATGTGCCCAAACGCTTTGCGATTGGGCCCCAAATTGGTGGGCTCAGTCATACCCAAGTGTGCCGGCCACCAGCCGGCATGGATGTGATGTCAAATCCCACATGTGGTTCCTATCTCTCATTCAGTTTGCACTAATTTAACGCGGGCATGTGTGCCAAAATTAGCCAAGGGCCAGGTGATCAACCCCCCTAGGTGTCTTTTTGTGGTGCCTCTAACTTCAGAGTCCAAACCCAGATTTTTTTTATTAGGTCTTTGCTATACATCTCTAGGCATGAGGACATGGAAGGGCTTTGAAACATTCCCATATAAATTACCGTGGTAGTGCCTCATACACAGTGTCCAATATGTAGATATTTTAATGGCCCACCCTCGTAGATATTTTAATGGCAATGTAGTATGGAAATAAAAATAACACCCATTTCATGCCCATTTCACCGGAAAGAGCCCGAGGGTTGACCGCTGATTGTTGAGTGCTGACAGATGAACTGTGGACTGCATCTGGTGACCTGGCAATAATCTGTGGACCTTCCTCTGTGCGGCGTCCGCTGTCCAGGTCATCCGCATCACACTTGGGCTGCTTGAGGTATAGATCTCGAGTTGAGTTGAGTTGGATTGAGTTGAGTTGAGTTTATTCCCGCGTCGGTCAGATCTCGAGTGGTCAGGATACATAGATTCTTTATAAAAGTAACTTTAGATGCGTGACTAGAAACTGGTTGCCTGGCTGAAGTGGCGCTCCAAGTTCCAACTTCCAACGTTACGTCGGAAAGACTGGGAGACGTTAGCATGGAGATGGATCCAAAACATGAAAAGACCTTGCATGGCCTGCTTGGGAGAAAGTCAAACAGGTCGATGGGGTCAACTACAACATCTTCGTTTGTTTTCTTTCTGGTGACAAGATCGGGCGTCCAACATTAAAGCCCCAATGGCAATAATGTAGCGAATGTTTGATGCGAGTTGGCCCGCATCATTTTCGTGAACAACAGTTAGTGCTATTTATTTTAAAAAGAATTTTTGTTGGCAAATCCTGGGCAAATCCATTTCATGTGGAGTACCTAGAGGAGCCACAGTAATGTCGTCGCGAGGCAATACCTACACCGCCCAATGATTTGTGATTAATGCGGAGAAATTT
This sequence comes from Mesostigma viride, assembly GCA_009746045.1. Classification (NCBI taxonomy): domain Eukaryota; kingdom Viridiplantae; phylum Streptophyta; class Mesostigmatophyceae; order Mesostigmatales; family Mesostigmataceae; genus Mesostigma; species Mesostigma viride. The sequence continues at coordinate 29,468 of RPFO01001043.1, read as the reverse complement.
CAGCGAGTAAGTAACAGCAACGACATGTTGCGGCAATTTTTTCACCGATGACCTAGCTCTACCGGAATTCGATGTGTAGGGCTTGCCATGTTGAGGCCCAAAGCCAAATGTGGCTCCTGGTGTCCTGACGTCCTCAGATAATCGTTGGTGAGTGGCCTGAAGAGGAGACATGAGAGCCTACGATAACTCAGGCGATGGCTCCATGCTGCGGTCACCCCAGTCGCCGTTTTCTGACGACGGAGTTGATCCCGGCAAAGGCAGGCTCGTATCCCACGTCCTCACCGAACTATATGGCAAACCAGCCGCAGGTGCGGCTGCGGGCGCCGCGGCAGGCGAGGGTGTGTCCAAAGACGTCGGGCGTGTGCAAGGTGAAGAGGCAGTGGGAACAAACCGCCGCACGGCGAGCCCAAGGCGACGCTTGAACCGCCAACGGAGTGGGAAGCATGCAGACGAGAAAAAGGCCGTTACCGGCGAGCTTGGCCGGCAGAAGACACCGCCGCGGAGCAGGACACCGCCCAAGTCTCTTCCCATGATTCAGGAGAAAGGACAGCCCGGGCATGCTCGCATTGGGTCCAGTAGGTAGGTTTCTTCCCAAATTTGATCCTTTTTTACAAGGCCTCGTCATCACTTTGGTTGGAGGCCACCATTAGTTGCTTAAGAACCGGCCTGTTTGCGCGGTCACACCATGTGGTCAACATGTGCGGGACCATCATTGTTGGTCGAGGATGTATGCTCTCGCAGGTACTGGTGATACAGCGGTGCTCCGCGTTTTCATTGTGACTGGAATGTCATCTACCGATCTACCCAACTATCCACCCATCCATCCACCCACCCACCCACCCCCACCCACCCACCCACCCACCCACCCACCCACCACCCACCCACCCACCCACCCACCCACCCACCCACCCACCCACCCACCCACCCACCCACCCACCCACCCACCCACCCACCCACCCACCCACCCACCCACCACCCACCCACCCACCCACCCAACCACCCACCCAACCACCCACCCACCCACCCACCCACCCACCCACCCACCCACCCACCAACCATCCAACCAACCAACCAACCAACCAACCAACCAACCAACCAACCAACCAACCAACCAACCAGCCAGCCAGCCAGCCAGCCAGCCAGCCAGCCAGCCAGCCAGCCAGCCAGCCAGCCAGCCAGCCAGCCAGCCAGCCAGCCAGCCAGCCAGCCAGCCAGCCAGCCAGCCAGCCAGCCAGCCAGCCAGCCAGCCAGCCAGCCAGCCAGCCAGCCAGCCAGCCACCCTGCCACCCTGCCACCCTGCCAGCCAGCCAGCCAGCCAGCCAGCCAGCCAGCCAGCCAGCCAGCCAGCCAGCCAGCCAGCCAAGCTGCCACCCAGCCAGCCAGCCAGCCAGCCAGCCAGCCAGCCAGCCAGCCAGCCAGCCAGCCAGCCAGCCAGCCAGCCAGCCAGCCAGCCAGCCAGCCAGCCAGCCAGCCAGCCAGCCACCCTGCCACCCTGCCACCCTGCCACCCAGCCACCCAGCAACCCACGCACCTCTTCTGATGGGGTTAGCCAAGCACCTGCTTCCCGTCACATGCGCGTCCGCCAGCAGCATGCGCCCTCCACACCACCGCTGACCTAGCTGCGGTCACCCACAATGCAGGCGCCTGTCACAGATGGATGGCCGGACTAGAAAGGTTTTCTATTGGCAATCTTGGCCGGTGATCCTTATGGCGACAGGTGCCGCCTAGCACCCGATGTGTATCTGACTTTCCCTCCCCCTCTGTCTCTGCTCCTTGGTCCATCCCCTTCCCCCCCTTGTCCTCCACCCATCATCCGCGCCACACCCGCCCCACCAGTAGCAGCGCGGGTGCCGTGGACGCGCCCAACCAGTCGACCCTCGTCGAGAAGTCTGCCGACGTGACACGTGGCGGGTACATGGGCTCCCTCTTCGACATGCCCGGCGGCAGTAGCAGCAGCGACGAGGAGTTTTACCGGGGGAGCAACAATGATGGGGGCGCCAGCAGCAGTGGGGGATACAGGGAGGCCCCCAGGGATACGTACCGGGGCGAGCCCGACGAGCGGTTCCGCACGAGCGCCTCGGGTCTCCCCGGGGATGGCTTTGACGACATGGACGAGAAAAATGACTTTGACTGGAAGACGCCCACGAGCGAGCAATCACGCCGCATGCTGGACGTGGCCGCGCAGGTGGCCGCGCAGTCCGCGGGGGGGCCAGGGGCGTCACAACAGGAGCTCAACGAGGTCACTGACTCCGAAGACGACACAGCGTTCTGGGACATGGCGGGCAAGGCCCCGATGGGCAGCGGCCGGGGCGGGGACGGCAACGGGAGCGGGGACGACCTGCAGCGTAACTCCTCGTCCGAATTCGAGAGCCTGCTGGTGGGGCAGAGCAAGGGGATGCCCTCCAAGTGGGGCGCGCCCGAGGGGGGGGATGGTGGGGGAAGCGCGGCGCCGCGGCAGATCGGCAAGCCCAGCAAGCAGACCAGCTTCCGTGGCGGTTACCTCAACCGTCTGCCATCGTATCGAACCGAGGGCTCGGACTCGGACGCAGTCGCGCCCGTGCGGGGCGGCGGGTACGGGTTTGCGAGCGACGCGAGCGACACGGACAACGACCTGTACATGCAGGACGCACGCACGGGTGGGGGCGGCGCGGAGCTCCAGCGGGGCGGCAGCTACCTGAACCACCTCCCGATGGATGCCGCGAGCAGCCGGGGGCAGTCCCCCGTCTCGCGTGGGAGCCCTAACAAGACGCAGGGCAGCTTGCCCGCGGTGAGCCGCCAGGTCAGCCACCGGGGCGGGTACCTCAACCGCCTGCCCAGCTTCGGGGACACGTCCGGCTCCGAGAACGAGGCCGGGGGCATGCTCCAGCTTTCCCAGGCGCGCACCGTGCGCCCCCTCTCCCTCTCCTCCAAGTCCATCTCCAAGTCGTCCAACCGGTCGGGCCGCCGCGGCCACCACTCGCGCAACCACTCGTACATGGAGTCACCCAAGAGCCCCCTGAGCGGCGAGCGCGGCAGGTCCAGCCCAGGGGGGGGGCAGGGGGGCGCGTTCCCCCCCGACCGCTCCCCCTCGGCGTCCACCCACCGCACGGGCCGGTCGAGCACCGAGCGCGGCCACAAGCTGGGCCGCAGCGTGCGCTCCCCCCACAGCGGGGTAGAGGAGATCCCCCGCGCGGAGATCACGTCGCTCGTCAAGCTCGAGCCCGCGTTGGAGCCGCCACCGCCGGCACCTCCCTCTGGCAGCGTCACAGCGGCGGGGGCACCCCTCCCGTCGGTCGGCGCGATGAGCCTCGCGCGCGCCAGGCTGCGTGGCCGCCTGCCCGTGCTCCTGCGCACGCTACACGTGCCAGAGGGCAGCAGCGAGGGGGGCGCCAAGCTGGCCAGCGGGTCGGCGGTGGTCGCAGCGTGGAAGGAGGAGGTGGCGCGGCTCGCGGAGATCAAGCACCCAAACGTGGCGCGCGTGTACGGCGTGCAGGCGCTCCCGCTGGCGGGGGACCTGGTGGCCATCAGCCAGCTCACGGTGCTCGAGGAGTGGTCCGCCTACGGCTCGCTGCGCATGCTGCTGGACGCAGCGAGCGACGAGGCAGGGTGCCCCTGGGAGGTGCGTGTGCGCGTGGCGAGGGACGCGGCAATGGGCCTGTACGACCTGCACCAGCGGGGCATGATCCACTTCCACGTCTCGGCCGACAACATTGTGCTGTTTGATGAGCCGGTGCAGGCCAAGGTGGGCGGCCTCATGTCTCTCTCGCGGCTGGCGGCGGGGAGCGGAGGGGCATCGCCCACCGCGCCGCGTGGGGAGGGAGAGTTTGAAGACGCGGCGGGCAGCAGTAAACCCGGTCGAGGAGGTGCCATCGAGCTGGTGGGCGCGCGGCAGCTGTTTGTGGAGGTGGGGGAGTTGATCGCGGACGAGGGTGTGGCGGCAGCGGCGGCGCGCTCTCGCATGCAGCTCGCGTGCGTCCCGCCCGAGGTGCTGCGGGGCCAGCGGTACTCGCGTGCAGGGGATGTGTACAGCTTTGGCCTGCTCATGTACGAGCTGATGGCGCCGCCCTCACGGGCGTTTGCCGAGGGGGGAACGGGGCAGGACGCAGCGGAGCTGGCCAAGCTGGTGGAGGCGATCGCGGGTGCGCAGGACGGCAAGCGGCCGAGCGTGCCGGCGCGCTCTGGGGCGCCTGCGGGCTGGGTGGAGCTGATGCAGGACTGCTGGGCGGGGGAGCCGCTGGAGCGGCCAGACATCCAGGAGGTGCTGGAGGAGCTCGAGCGGGTGGGTTACGGGTGGTAGAGAAGAATAACAGGTTGGGGGGGGGGGGGGTCGGAATAGAAAAATGATTGAAATGAGGGGGTGAGAAGTGCATAGCTGATGCTGAGGGTGATGAGATGGTGAGCAGGCGAGTGCGCGGTAATAGAAGACGTTTGAAGGGTGGTGAGCATGCGGGCGGGAGATGGTATGGGAAACGATGGGATGAAGGGGCGAGTAGGGAAGCGGGTGAATGGGGAGCGAAGACATCGAAATGACTGTTGTTGCCTGAATGCAGCCTGGCACTGTGGTTGGTGGGGGGAAAGGGATGGGTAGATCTTGCATGTACCGGCGCGATCATGGCTATGTGATTCCCTCCCCTTTCCCCATTTGTGTGCGCGAGGCAGGCGGGATGGGTGGGAACCGGCTTTCTGCATCCATGCATGGGGGCAGGTAGGTGCTGCCAACGCGGCATATCAGGGCGGGCGCTGGAGGCCTGCCGTCCCAGCATTACGGAGCAAATGGCTGTTCTGTCCGGTCTGGCAGGGGTTTGGGGGAATGCGTGGTATCTGGTGAGCTCCTGTGTTGGTGGGGCTAACCTTGAGTAAGGTTGCTTCTTGCTCAATTCGCATCCAAGAAGCTCCGTGATAAGGATGTTCCTTGCCACAGTTACAGGTAGAGCCTCCACATCATCTTGTTGTAAGAGAGAATGTAAGATAATGTTCTCGCTCGCACCATGTCGGGCTTATTTCTCCTTGCCATGCTGCCCGCCCTTGTCTCCTTGGTACCGCCGCCCCCCCCCCACCCATGCTCGGATGGCCATGTGCAGATGCTCGAAGAAGGCTGGCCCATGAGCCGCGCCGCGCGCCTCCCGCCGCGCACCGCCGCCATCCTCGCGCCCGAGGTCACCGCTGCCAAGTCAGCCAACCTGGTCCCAAGCCCGCCCCTCTCGACCGCGGAGGGCTTGACCCCCCCCCGGATTGCGGACAAAGCAGCACCCGCCAAGGTGGAGTTGCCGTCACCCGTCACCGACCGCCAACCCAAGCCAGTCAGGGCCTCCCTCCTCCAGCGGATCACCTTCCTGGCGGCATGCTTCGGCGGGGGGGCAGCCGCCAGGGCCAGCACCGAAGAGGCCAGGTCTGCCCCCCCTGCGGCGGCGCAGGGGCCGTACGCGAGCGCGTTGTCAAGCGCGCAGCCATCGGGGCGGGCGGACTCCGACTCGGACGACAAGCCCTGGACGCCGGGCTCGGACACCAACGAGCGCGGGAGGGCGAGGGCCACGGCCGGCAAGAAGCCTGCGGAGGCGCCCAGCGCAAACTCGTCCGGGCAAAGCCAGGTAGCGCCCGCCCAGGGTTCGCTGCGGGGCGCCCAGCCGAGGCTGAGTATCGACACATCGCAGGTCGCGCTGGGAATAAGCAGCCGTGGGCGCGATGTGGGCAGCTCGGAGGACGACCCTGGCGGGCGCAGCCTGGGCACCTCGCGCCGCTCCTCGGTGGGGGCAGGGGGGGTGGACACGGACGGCGTCGTGGCGAGGAGCGTCTCCGGCAACATGGACAGCATGGAGGCGGCCGCGGGGGGACCGGTGACGCAGAAGTCACGGGAGCAGGCCGCAAGGTGGGCCGCGCTCGTGGTCGCATGCTCACGCACGTGCTCGCCCGTTGCCCATGCGATGTTTTTTCCGTATGGTCCAGCTTAGGGTTTTGTGCTACAAGCGTGCTGGGGGGGTGCTGGGGGCGTTGCATCGGTTCTGGAAATGGAAGGTCGGCGCTGCGGGTGCAATATGGTCAGTGGGCCGCTCTGTATGTTGCTCTGTCTGGATGCCTGTGTATGCATGCCTGCTACCATGCCCTTATTACCACAGTTGCCTGCTACCAAGCCCTTATTACCACTGTGCTTGTTCATGCCCGTTTTGGTACACATGCCGCGCATCATCCCCCATCACACACGCCACCACCACCACCACCACCACCACCACCACCACCACCACCACCACCACCACCACCACCACCACCACCACCACCACCACCACCACCACCATCACCACCACCACCACCACCACCACCACCACCACCACCACCACCACCAGAGAGGGCTTCTCGTCGATGGCATCCTTCTTCCGCCGCATAAAAGAGAACGTGGCCGATGCCGGCGCGCCCGTGCCCCCCGGGTCCCCGCTGGCGCGCTCGCCCAACGGCCGCGTGCTGCGCCGGCGCTCCGTCAGCTCGCTCGTCTCCGAGGAGCAAGAGCTGGTCGTCCCCCCCACGGGCCGCAAGTGGCTTGACGAGGTCATGCGCGAGTGCCTGCGGCCCGGCCGTGCCAGCCGGTCGCTCGACATCTCATACCAGGGCATCGGGTGGAAGGGGGCGGTGGCCATCTCGCAGATGCTGGTCGTCGCGGAGAAGCTTGACGCGCTGGACCCGGGCATGCAGGCGGACCTCGCCCAGAAGGTCGGCCGCGAGGCGGGCCACAAGGCGGAGAACGTGTACGACTCGGACAACGATGGCGCGGGCGCCGCCGATGCGTTGCTGCTGCGCAAGGTCGCCATGATGTTCGGGGAGGCGAGGCTGCCCGCCGAGGACGGACCCCACGGTGCCGCGGGGGGCAGCTTTACCGGCGGCGGTGGCGGCGGCGGCACGGCCCCGCTCGTGCGGTCGCTAAGCACCACCTCGGGCATGTCGGTGGACCACCGCTGGGGGTCGGGCGTGGTATCGGTCGGGCTGGACTCGTCGGCATCCACGCCGATGGCGGGGTCTGTCCCCGGCAAGAAGCGGCGCGGGGTGGTCGCGCTGGGCCTCGCGTGGAACGCGATCGGCGCGGTGGGGGCCAAGCACCTCGCGGACGCGATCGGGAAAGTGCACCGGCTGACCAATGTGAACCTGGAGTGGAACAACCTGGGCAGCACCGGTCTGGAGGCGCTCTCGCAGGCGCTCATGGTCAACAAGTCGCTCACCCACTTGTCGCTGTCAGGGAACAAGGTCGGTGACCAGGGGGCCATCTTCCTCTCGTTCGCGTTGCGCGTGAACCAGTCGCTCCTGGGCCTGTCGCTGCGCTCCAACGGGATCGGGCTGAAGGGTTGCGAGGCGCTGGCGCAGGCGCTGCGCGACGACAACCGCTCGCTGCGCCGGCTCCAGCTGGGATCGAACGCCATCGGCAACAAGGGCGCGCGGCTGATGGCGGAGGTGATCGCCAAGAACGACGCGCTGCAGTTCCTCATTCTCGACGCCAACGGCATCGGCAAGCCGGGCATGAACGCGATCCGGGACGCGCTCGACCGCAACCGGTCGCTGCAGGGCATCGCACTCTGCGAGAACGCGCTGGGCCCCTGGGCGGGGAAGGCCCTCGGCGAGGCGCTCCTGTCCCGCAAGGGCATGATGGCCGCGGGCGTGGCGCCGATGCGGCTCCTCCTGGGCAGCAACGAGCTGGGCAACAAGGGCGCGGCCGCACTGACGGCGAGCCTGCGCAACAACTACGCGGTCGACAAGCTGGACCTGTCGGCCAACAAGCTGGGCAGCGGCGCCGCGGCCGCGCTCACCGACATGCTGGCGTCCGGTAGCTGCGGCCTGCGCACGCTGGACCTGCGGGACAACGCCGGGTTTGCGTCCGGGTCGGCCGGCGTGGATTTCATCTTTGCGGTGTGCCACAAGAGCCGGCTCGCGCAGCTCACGCTGACCAACGTGGCGCTCCCGCTGCGGTTCATGGCCGCGCTGTGCGAGGGGCTGGAGGTGGCCACGTGCCCGCTCGCGCTGCTGGGGCTGAAGGGCGCCGGGATCGACTTTGAGGGTGCGCAGCTGCTCTTCCGCGCGCTCGTGCTGAACAAGTCGCTGCGGGAGCTGGACGTCTCCCACAACGCGCTAACGGGGGGCAGCACACGCGGCGAGCAAGAGGTGGGCCTCGCGCTTGCCACTGCGCTCAAGGAGAACCCGGGCGGCCTCCAGCGGCTCGTGCTGGTGGAGACGGGGCTGGGGGTGGACACACGCAGACTGCTCGAGCGCTTCGCGTCCGCGAGGGAGGACCGCCGCAGCTTCACCAAGCTGGTCTGGGAGGCCGAGGGAGGGGGGAGGGGCCCAGGGGGCGCTGGGGGGCGGCCCGGCTCCATGACAGTCGAGCGCAGCAAGTTCATGACCAGCTCCAGCTTCCGGCGCAACAGCTCGTACATGCGGTCGCCCCGCTCACAGGGGGGTGGGTCGGGCATCTCCGGCACGGCCTCGGGACAGCACCGGGGGGGGTCCGCCACCCGGGGCGCGCGCATGTCGGGCGACGGCAACCTGGCCGCGTCGCTCTACCAGCTGCAGATCACGGCCAGCGGGCTCAGCTCTGGGGGGGCGCACGGAAGCGCCCCCCCGCTGGGCAGTGCCGGGGGCGTGCGCGCGCGCGCCGGGTCGCCCCGGGCGGCGTCGCCGGGCATCCGGCGGCAGGGGAGCGCGGGCATCCCGCTGCGCACACACCAGTCGCCGATCCGGCCCGTCAAGATCCGCTCGTTCAAGCGCACTGCGGCCGGGTGAGGTGAACGGGGCGGTGCTGGGGGTGGGCGGCGCAAGCACGACGCGGGTGCCTTGGGCAAGCTGTGGAGGAAATGGGGGCGTGGACTAGATTTCCGTGACGGTGACTAGTGCAAAAGAAGGGGAAGTCGTCGCGGGGGTGTCTGCCGAGGTGGGTCGTGGAATGTGAGGCGAGCTGCATCGGGGATGGTTGTCCGTGTGGGATCCGCCGCGCACGCTGCCATGCATGCAGCGGCACGGCGAGCGAGAGGGCCGGACGGGTCGCCTCGACGCCTTCCTAGCAGCACTGGGTGGAACGTGCGTGGCCCTGAACTATTCATTACCTTAAGACTTCAATGATTCACAAAGCCGTGTCCTATATCACAAAAACACAGGTGGGGCGCAGTGCTTGTCAGTGCGAGATCCTGTGTGCAATGTCCCAGCGGGTCTTGTGCTCACGGCGCTACCTGCATAGCATGGCGGTTTTCTAGCTGTCATGAACTACCTAGCAAGTGTACCCATCTGACAAGCTGGCGTCACTGCCTGCTTGATAGGTACAAGGCAGGCCATGTCACAATGTTGCCCAGTAATATCCTTTTTTTTTTTTGGTGGCACAAACTATGATACATTTTGTAGGCAGTGAATGGTCAACCCTTGGTGTGGAACTATTTATTTAATTACTGTTTGAGTGAGGCTAGGTGGGCAAGGTCGGATGTTTGAAAAGATCGACTTCTTTTTTTATGCACACCATTTTTGTCGCGGTAAGCCTCCGTAATTTGAGGAGTCTGGATTCCAGTACGCTAGCATTGGCAGACTAGGCTAAACAGGGCATGGTTTACTCCTTCACTGGACTTTTTCTTTGCCATGCAGACCTGGGCTTTGTTTGCCCAATCTGGAGTTCGTATGAAGCAAATGTTTTGTTCCCCTATCTAAACATGATACCATAATTTAACAATTTTTAACATTCCAGAAGTATGTACTTAGTAGTTCTAATGAGATTCAGCATAGTATTCCGTAGCATTAATTAATTAGGAACATAACTCCGTGGGGATCAGAATAACTCCGTGGGGAGTACATGTAGCACATATCCAGGGCTGAGAAGGGGCATATATGGCTTTTAATACATTCTGGGCTACTTCCTGCAATGGTAGGGATGTAAACTACACCTGCTCTGGGTGCACAAATGGCACCTGCACACCACTGTATTCAGGCACCTAGGGGTGCCGACATAGGTGGGAAGATCATCATGGTTATACAAAGGCTATAGGGCATGGCTTCTCGACAGAGTCATGACTCTCTGCATACTAGTATAGGCAGAGCTTGGCTGAATTCTTAATGCAGCATCCATGGGGAGTCCGCAACCTGTATGTTCAGGGTCCACCACTTCGGTGTGCGGCGCGACCCGGACCTATGTGACACAACTGCTTGAAGATGCAGGGCTTCTGGGACTAGATCCGTACTCCGCGCCCGCATGATTGACAAGGAGAAATGGGCTGCCATCTGCGATAAGCCCGAGGCCGGGTATGCTCCTGTTTTCTCCCCACGGGCCCCGCGCCCCGTTGCTAGCCAGGGTAGAAGTCCGCAGGTGGAGGTTATTGATCCTGAGGATAGCCGCTACACTACCGCCTCGTCTGCCATTACAGTAGAGGACAGCTCGGATGAGGATTACATCCCCATCTAGTGCTTAACGGTTGGGGGATGATGCAGACGATATTTTTTTAAACTTTTGTGTAATTATTTTTCTAATGAGATTATTTTTCTAATGAGGCATAGTACTCCGTGGCATGCCTTTGCGCATGACACGCAAGTACTTACTTACTTACCACTTCGGTGCGCACTTCCTACGGTACCACGCCACCATGCCCTTTACAGAAGGGTGTGTGGCAGGGCTGCGTGCTGTCGCCCTACCTGTTCATTATTGTGGTCGAATACGTAATGATTCAGGCGCGCAAGCGATTTGCCCACATCGTGGGTAGGGAACCAGGGGTGCAGGTCGACAACCGTTTCTGGCATGGCGGGGCGGAAACGGGGATCCGGCTGGCGGACATCATCTATGCAGACGACACCACCCTCTTCGAGAGCACTGAGCACGTGCAGGCTGAGACGTGCAGGCTTTCAAAACTGCCTGGCAATAGAGGCCCGTGCATTGGGGCTTGAGGTCAGCAAGAAGACAGAGGCTTTGGCGATTGGGCTCACTCAGCCACCGCCCGGGCCCTCTTTCTCCTTGACGGCTCTCGAGTCCTGCATCGGGACCGCGTCGAGTTGCTGGGCAGCCTCCTCCCCAGCTGCGAGGCCGATGTGGACCACCGTATCTCCCTTGCCTGGCACGCTTAACGCCAATACCGGGCCCTGTGGCGCAAGCCCTTGGTTGGGCCTTGGGCAAGATAGAGAAACAGGACCTGTTTAAGGTCCTGGTCCTCCCTGTTCTTACGTACGGGGCCGAGACGTGGACCCTCACAGCTGACCTAGCCAGAAATCTGGACCGGCCGGCGGCGCGGTCACCGACATGCTGCAATCCATCTTCCGTGTAGGATACGCCGCTCATGTTCGCAATGAGGACCTGTACCAGGGCATGCCCTATATCACTAGCACCATTAACCCTTGGATCGTGTCCAACTCGCCACTACAAATAGGGGCCAGTTGCACTTTGCAAGAACATGCACACAAACCAACCTAATAACAGTTTACTGTCCATACTGGGACCAAAGCACACACATATATGGACTTACTTGGGGGTCATGTCATGGGTCATGTACGCTGCAATGTCCTATGTGTGCTACATATAGCACCACCCTCAGGGGGGTGCGCGAGTGCGAAAAAAAAACGCATGTATAATGCATTATTACACCTCAAAACAATTCCGCTGCTCCCAATACTGGAAAGGCAGTCGCTTGGGTAGCCAGGCATGGCTTCTGAACACTGACATCATGGGTTGTCCCAGGGACCCAGCTGCACTATCTAAAAATAACTGGCCACTACAAATAGGGTCCAGTTTGGCTGGTGACATTACAACTCAGACTTCTTATCCCATAGCAACCAAAAACATCATTGATGATCAAACATGCATTATATAATCAATTTCAGCCTGCAGAACATCCATAACAGCGATTAAACATAGGTAGCCATGCCAATGCACAGTCACATTCGTGCGTATCATGGCATGGGAAGGCCAAAGACTACCCACCACACAAACCTACCACATGCACAGTTTTTCTCACATGCCAATGCTAGACTAAATGAGGTAAAGTAAGCCTACATCATTGCATGGCAATGCTACTGTAGCTCCTCATATGCTGGGCTTCATCATATTGGCTGCTAACTGGCTATGGGGCGACAACTCTGCACTAAGAGGCATTACAACGGTGGGTGTGAACATGGTGCTTGTGACTTGCAGGGTAATGCTCAAAATGATCACTAACACGCAGCTTGAACTATATACTTCATGATGTTGTAAAGAAAACACCACCATGTGGTGGCTACCAATGTCTACTAGCAGGTATACTGTGCCAAGGCCCAAATGCATGCATAGCAATTAAGGGGGTACAAGGGGCTACGTAACCCACCATGCATCCACAACATAAGGAATGACCTCGATCCATATGCTTGCCTAAGGTGAAAATACACAGAGACACTGCATTGACCTTCTTTTGTATGCAAGCAAGGCACTGGGGCCTCCACAGGTGTTACATGAAGACAGATGGGGTGGCTGCACAACTGCATTACAAACAAAGCCAAAAGGCTAACCAAAAACTGGCCAGGACACCATCTTTTCTGAGTAATTTAGGCTGTGCAAACCATCTTGATACCATATAGAACTTATTTGCATGTAACAACAATCCTTATTATAGTATATTTGGTACAGACGCAGCCAATCATGAACAAAACGGATGAAAATCTTACCGCAATGGTTGTGCGCAACCACTACCACAAACCATTACAGAAAAGTGGTAAAGAAGCGACTTTGACATCCCAAACCTTCGACAATGAGGTCTAGATTACTTACCGAATGATAGGACGACTTTACCTTGTCGACGGTAACCGCAGGGACACTAAACTGCGCCAGGTCAAAACCGCAAAAATAATAAGGCTAATTTAACGGACAGCTAGCAAGCTGACCACAGGACCGATGCGTTGAGACTTTCCTGGCCCACGACACTAATGAAGTATTCGAAATACAACGTAAGAAATGTACTCGATGAGAAATATTCAGTGACAAAGCCGCTTATAACAAGTGCTAGCTTCATCGTCACTCCCGTCACAATAAACGCGCATTGACGCAGTAAAACCCAGTCCAAGATGATTGCGCGAAGCCGCAGTTGTTGCGCGACTGCGGCTATAGCATCTTTATAACGTATAAATCATGCCTACAAAATTTGGAACGAATCCATGCATCGATGCTCCTACACCAATCAGTTTTCTGCACCGCCATAGCCTCGAATTTGCATGTACGTAATTATTTTACATTCACTTTCGTCCCGGTGGACCTGGGTACCCCCTGTACTTTGGCCCTGAATTAGTCCCTGTAAACCTGGTCTGATCATAGTGATGTCCGGTATCAGGGCGTAGAACACACCTAGCTCTAGCAGCAGACCTGAAAATATCACGGAAATGTCTACTGGCATTCGCGCCGCGCCCCTTCCCGTCTGTCCCCTATTCGTAGGGGCGAGTTGAACTGGCCACTATAAATAGGGGACAGCACGATCCAAGGGTTAAGCAGCGGCGCCTGCAGCTAGTAGGGCACTTAATTAATCAATTTTAATTAATAAGCACGTGACTGCGTCACGTGGGTGCCAATACAGAGTAAAGGAACCTTCAACCCTATATTATGCACAGTGAGAAGGAGGGAGGGTGCCCTAGCTTCTCTCACTGCCGCAGGTGGGCAGGCCACAGAGCGCTCTCTCCACGGCATGGTGCCGGGGCGCAACACTGTGGGTGCAATACAACCAGTACAATACCATAGGTAGGCTCACGCATAGCTTATGCTACAAATGTGAGGTGGGCTCAAGACATCGGCTAATTAAGGCGCAAGCTGATGGCCACAAGGTGCCAGAGCTAATTGAAGGTACTATAACGCTGTGCGCTAATATCGTTTCAAGTGCTGTAATGCCTAAGCTATCCCATCATCGATTGCCCCCATCTAGACAACTAGCTGGAGTGCTCTATCCCGGGGAAGCCCGGGGGGGCTTCCACAGTTTCTTGTTGACATAGAGGTCCCCGCCCCGCCAGTACACTTGGGGCTTCTCGGGGTTGGTCTTGTGGCGGATGTAGTCGGGCCACTGATCGCGGCGTTGCTGCTGCTGGGCTGGCGTCAGGTCGTCGTCAAGCGACCAGGAGGTGTCCACCAGCTTCTTGCGGCGAGAGAGGAACCGAACTCGGGCTGTGACTATGTCGCTGAAGGTGAGGACCACTGGAGCCGGGGGCCCATGAGCCTTGGCCCGTGGATGGCCGGCAGGCGGTAGGCGCCCTGCATGCAGTATCGCACCTGGCAGCTGCATGCACGCCAAGAGCTGTTTCTTCAGCTCGTCGAGAAGAGAGTCTGGGGTCTCCTCGATCCGGCAGCATGTCGAAGCGCCTGAGGATGACCCGGCAGCGGCGACGGTCGCGGTCAGCGGCCTCGCGGCGCGTGTCTTCCAACTCCTGGAGGTGAGTGATGGCGGTCGTGGTATAGAGGATGCCTGGCTCTTGAGCAGGTCCGCCCAGGAGGCGCGAGTCGAGGGGTCATCGCTAGCCCTACCAGCAGGTTGGGCGGCGATGGTGGC
>RPFO01001043.1:0-10000 GCA_009746045.1 Mesostigma viride | reverse complement strand
GAGCAAGGCACGCATGCAAGGAATTTGTCGTTGCCTATGTCTACCCTTGTGTTTGTCACTGCAGTTGATGGAAAAAGAGTGCTTAGAAAGCAAGAATGCTTTAACGTTGGTAATAGCAGAGGTGGCGGCAGCAAAAACACTGCGGATGGTTTCCAGCACTAATGTGGATAGTGATAATGCATGCCACTTTACGGGACCATACAAACCACAACAAGGATAAATCGTGAGAGCAAAAACAGGGGAGTACAAAATGGCCGGCTTACCTAGCAACAACAAAAAAATTGCATGAAAAACGAGACAACTCACCTTTGTCGCAGCAGTGACCATATCAGACAGCTCACAAAAACTTGTTGATCCTTGAAACTTCCTGCTTGAAGGCAGCCACCAACGGTGTGGAGTTTTCACCCCAGTCCTTCTCAACAGCCAAGGGAAAGGGAAAGAGAGAGGAGGGGTGCGGGAGGAACAAGAGAGCGGGGGTGGGAAGGGGGAGAGAGAGGGAGAGAGAGGGGAGAGAGGGGGAGCGAGGGGCAGCGAGGGGAGCGAGGGGGGCGAGGGGGAGCGAGGGGGGAGGGGGGGGGGAGGGGGGCGAGGGGGGCGAGGGGGCGAGGGGGAGCGAGGGGGAGCGAGGGGGGCGAGGGGGCGAGGGGGGCGAGGGGGGCGAGGGGGGCGAGGGGGCGAGGGGGGCGAGGGGGCGAGGGGGAGCGAGGGGAGCGAGGGGAGCGAGGGGGGCGAGGGGGCGAGGGGGGCGAGGGGGCGAGGGGGGCGAGGGGGCGAGGGGGGCGGGGGGGCGAGGGGCGAGGGGAGCGAGGGGGAGCGAGGGGGCGAGGGGGAGCGAGGGGGAGCGAGGGGGAGAGAGGGGGAGAGGGGAGAGAGAGGGGAGAGAGGGGAGCGAGGGAGCGAGGGGGAGCGAGGGGAGCGAGGGGAGCGAGGGGCGAGGGGGGCGAGGGGGGCGAGGGGGGCGAGGGGGGCGAGGGGGGCGAGGGGGGCGAGGGGAGCGAGGGGAGCGAGGGGGAGCGAGGGGGAGCGAGGGGCGAGGGGAGCGAGGGGGGCGAGGGGGCGAGGGGGGCGAGGGGGGCGAGGGGGGCAGGGGGGCGAGGGGGCGAGGGAGCGAGGGGGAGCGAGGGGGACGAGGGGGAGCGAGGGGGAGCGAGGGGAGAGAGAGGAGAGAGAGAGGGGAGAGAGAGGGGAGAGAGAGGGGAGCGAGGGGAGCGAGGGGGAGCGAGGGGGGCGAGGGGGAGGGGGGCGAGGGGGGCGAGGGGGAGCGAGGGGAGCGAGGGGAACGAGGGGAGCGGGGGAGCGAGGGGGGCGAGGGGGGCGAGGGGGGCGAGGGGGAGCGGGGGAGCGAGGGGGAGCGAGGGGGGCGAGGGGGGCGAGGGGGGCGAGGGGGGGCGAGGGGGGCAAGGGGGGCGAGGGGGAGCGAGGGGAGCGAGGGGGAGCGAGGGGGGCGAGGGGGGCGAGGGGGGGCGAGGGGGAGCGAGGGGGAGCGAGGGGCAGCGAGGGGAGCGAGGGGGAGCGAGGGGGGGCGAGGGCGAGGGGGGCGAGGGGGCGAGGGGGCGAGGGGGGCGAGGGGGAGCGAGGGGGAGCGAGGGGGGGAGGGACGAGGGGGGCGAGGGGGGGCGAGGGGGGCGAGGGGGCGAGGGGGGCAAGGGGGCGAGGGGAACGAGGGGCAGCGAGGGGAGCGAGGGGAACGAGGGGAGCGAGGGGGAGCGAGGGGAGAGAGAGGAGAGAGAGGGGAGAGAGAGGGGAAGAGAGGGGAGCGAGGGGAGCGAGGGGGAGCGAGGGGCGAGGGGAGCGAGGGGGGCAAGGGGGGCAAGGGGAGCGAGGGGAGCGAGGGGAGCGAGGGGGCCGAGGGGGCGAGGGGGGCGAGGGAGCGAGGGGGAGCGAGGGCAGCGAGGGGGAGCGAGGGGAGCGAGGGGGCGAGGGGGGCGAGGGGGCGAGGGGGGGCGAGGGGGCGTGGGGCGAGGGGAGCGAGGGGAGCGAGGGGGAGCGAGGGGGCGAGGGGGAGCGAGGGGGCGAGGGGGGCGAGGGGGGGCGAGGGGGCGAGGGCGAGGGGGGCAAGGGGGGGCAAGGGGAGCGAGGGGGAGCGAGGGGAGCGAGGGGGCCGAGGGGGGGCGAGGGGCGAGGGGGAGCGAGGGGGAGCGAGGGGCAGCGAGGGGGAGCGAGGGGAGCGAGGGGGCGAGGGGGCGAGGGGCGAGGGGGGCGAGGGGGGCGAGTGGGGCGAGGGGAGCGAGGGGGAGCGAGGGGAGCGAGGGGGGCGAGGGGGAGCGAGGGGGGCGAGGGGCGAGGGGGCGAGGGGGCGAGGGGGGCAAGGGGGCGAGGGGAACGAGGGGCAGCGAGGGGAGCGAGGGGAACGAGGGGGAGCGAGGGGGAGCGAGGGGAGAGAGAGGAGAGAGAGAGGGGAGAGAGAGGGGGAGAGAGAGGGGAGCGAGGGGAGCGAGGGGGCGAGGGGGAGCGAGGGGGAGCGAGGGGTAGCGAGGCGAGGGCAGCGAGGGAGCGAGGGCAGCGGGGGAGCGAGGGGGAGAGAGGGGAGCGAGGGGGCGAGGGGGGCGAGGGGCGAGGGCGAGGGCGAGGGGCAAGGGGGGCGAGGGGAACGAGGGCAGCGAGGGGGAGCGAGGGGGAACGAGGGAGCGAGGGGGAGCGAGGGGGAGCGAGGGGAGCGAGGGGGAGCGAGGGGAGCGAGGGGGAGAGAGGGGAGCGAGGGGAGCGAGGGGAGCGAGGGGGGCGGGGCGAGGGGGGCAAGGGGGGGCGAGGGGGAGCGAGGAGCGAGGGGAGCGAGGGGGAGCGAGGGGGAGCGAGGGGAGGCGAGGGGAGCGAGGGGGAGAGAGAGGAGAGAGAGAGGGAGAGAGAGGGGAGAGAGAGGGGGCGAGGGGCAGCGAGGGGAGCGAGGGGGAGCGAGGGGGAGCGAGGGGGCCGAGGGGGGCGAGGGGCGAGGCGGGGGCGAGGGGGCGAGGGGGGCGAGGGGAGCGAGGGGGAGCGAGGGTAGCGAGGCGAGGGGCAGCGAGGGAGCGAGGGGGAGCGAGGGCAGCGAGGGGGAGCGAGGGGAGCGAGGGGGAGCGAGGGGAGCGAGGCAGCGAGGGGGAGCGAGGGGCAGCGAGGGGAGCGAGGGGGAGCGAGGGCAGCGAGGGGAGCGAGGGGGAACGAGGGGAGCGAGGGGAGCGAGGGGAGCGAGGGGAGCGAGGGGGAGGAGCGAGCGAGGACGGGAGCGAGGGGGGCGAGGTGGGGCGAGGGGGGCGAGGGGAGCGAGGGGGAGCGAGGGGGAGCGAGGGGAGAGAGAGGAGAGAGAGGGGAGAGAGAGGGGAGAGAGAGGGGGAGAGAGGGCTACTAAAATTCACCAAGCAAGCATGCAAGGAAGCAAGGCCGGACTAACCGAGGAAGCAAGGGACTAATTAAATTCAGCAAGCAAGCAAGAGTGGCTAACCAAGGAAGCAAGGGCCTAACCAAGGAAGCAAGGGACTAATTGAATTCAGCAAGCAAGCGTACATGCGCGCAAGGAAGAGAGTGGCTAAAAAAGGAAGCAAGGGCCTAACAAAGGAATCAAGGGACTACTGAAATTCAGCAAGCAAGCAATTGCAAGCATGCAAGGAAGAGGGGCTAACAAAGGAAGCAACGGCCTAACAAAGGAATCAGGGGACTGCTTCCATTCAGCAAGTGGTCAAGCATGCAGGGAAGGAACGGCCTAACCAAGTAGGCAGGGTCATATCAAAGGAAGCAAGGCATTAATTAAATTCAGCAAGCATGCTAGGAAGAGTGGCTGACAAAGGAAGCATGGGAATAACCAAGGAAGCAAGGGACTGATTACATTCAGGAAGCACGCATGCAAGGAAGCAAGGGAATAAAGAAAGGAATTAATCAAATTCAGCAAGCGGCTATACAACGAAGCAAGGGCCTAATCAAGGAAGAAAGCAACCACGCAAAGAAGCAGGCAAGCATGCAAAGACGGAAACAAGCATGCAAGGAAGCAAGGGCTTTATCGAACTCAGCAAGCAAGCAAGCATGCAAGGAAGCAAGGAGCAAGTGAGGGACCAAGGGACTAATCAACTTTATGACACTTACCACGCAGAAGGGACAAACTCATGACCGCGGAGAAGATAACACTCCGTCCCTCCTGTTGCGATTGCAAAGGGGTGAAAGAATAGTGGTGATGTGAGGAATGAATTCCAGTGCAAAATTAGGAAAATACCTTCAATAACAAAGCTAGTAAGTAGGTAAGGTAATTAAAAGTAGGTAGCAAACTGATGACAACACGCACATACTCACGCATGGACCAACCAAGTTAGTATCTAATCAACTATGTGGCTAATGAGGAAGCACCATGAAACATTTGACTTTACTGGCTTCATCAGAACACGTCTAGATGCTTTTCCTTTGCAAAGATAGTCGCAATTGACGCTTGGGGCCTGCATGGGATTCAGGTCTGCATGGACGTGCTTTGACAACAAACGGGCATGTACACACGAAAATGCCGAAGGACGGTACTTCATGATGGTCATCTTCATGAAATTGACCACGCATGTAAGAGGAAAAGAAATCAAGAATTCAGAGTTCATGCTATACTAAGAAACCAGCTTTTGCTCAGAATGCCGCTTTTGCGGTCTATGGGCCTTCCAATGCAACCTGCCAAGCCATTCTCATAAGTATCCTTGCTCAGCTACGCCGTTGCTCATTTTCCCAGCTCCATTCCTCTTCGATCACAGCCTGTCCATGACGGCCTTGTAGGTTTTGGATAGCTCCAGAATCTCGCTCTGCTTATTCTTCGTTACTTATGTCACTCACATGTCGTCGCTACTAGAACCGCTTCTAGTGCGGTTCTCGCTGCCACCCCTGCTGCCATGCGGTCTGCACTGCAGCTCATCGCTCCATTTACCGCTCGCGTTCTCTTGAATTGCTACCCCTGCATACTGCCGGATTCGGGAGAGGCCTCCAGGATTGGCTCCTCGTCGGTGCTGTCGTGGAAATACAACCGCGGCTGACGTCCTAGCTACCTAACAAGAGGCACTGTGTACGTAGTGGGAATCACCATCCTTAGCTCATTTGAGCAATTCTTGACAAACTGCCAGGCCGCATTGAAAAAACAACCAGAATAACATCGAATTTCTCCAGGCATACTCGGTTACGGACCTACATCTAAACTGTATGTGGAAACTCTCTGAACTTCGCTGAGAGTTTTCCGTGCTGGCAATCCTTCTTTTCCCGACCTTAACAGTCCACCATTCCTGCCAGACGAATTCTGCCATGTCAACCCTATCTTGTCCCGAGCCAGCACTGTCACAAGCGCTGGCGTACTGGCCAGCGGCGATAATGTTTCCGCCCGTCGCCATTCATGCCTTTCGTCAGTTCCGTGTCCGCCGACCGCCATCCCCGCCCCTGGTCTTCTAACGTCTTTCTTTGGAGGTAACAACCCGTTTCCCAAATTTGAAATCCGCGCGGCGAAGGTTTTGTGCCAGGCATTAGTACGCGCAGTACATATCTGTGCTTCGAACCGTACATCAATGTGCCTCGTACTGAACGGTGCAACGTACGGCAAGCAAAACGGACTGGAAGGACCCGTCTAGTATCCCGTACATAGGCAACGAACGCAAGATGTTAATTAATATGCTCCATGACTCCCTAACGGGAGCACGAGTTTAATTAACAACGAGCTAAATTATTAATAACGAGTTTAATTATGTAATATCGAAGAGAGTCAACCATGCAGCACCGACATGTCATTTATCAAGGAGACAACCAGCGCAGGCCAGAAATCGGGAGAATCCGGACCATGGTAGCTCGAGCCTGCCGTTATCTTGTCCGCGTTGGCGAGTCCGGTTCATGATGATGAATATGAATGGAGATGGACTGAATGTGTAGCCTTACATGCGTTGAAATGATGGCTGGCTTACGTGTAGAGTAACATGAACATGCCCGGTAACCGGCAACGTACCATGAACGTGCCCGGTAACACGCCCAGTAACACGAACATGCCCGGTAACCGGCCCGGTAACACGCACTAGCCCGGTAACATGAACATGCCCGGTAACAGGCATCGTAACATGAACGTACCCGGTAACACGCCCGGTAACACGAACATGCCCGGTAACTGGCCCGGTAACACGAACTGGCCCGGTAACATGAACATGCCCGGTAACAGGCATCGTAGCATGAACGTGCCCGGTAACACGCCCGGTAACACGAACGAACCCGGTAACCGGCCCGGTAACACGAACTGGCCCGGTAACACGAACGGACCCATGTTACCGGACGGTAACAAGGGTCCGTTCATGTTACCGGGCATGTTACTGGGTTCGTTCGTGTTACCGGGCGTGTTACCGCCCGGTCATCTCCTTTTCTAGTGATCCATCCATCCATCCATCCGGCCATCCATCCATCCATCCATCCATCGGCCATCCATCCATCCATCCATCCATCCATCCATCCATCCATCCATCCATCCATCCATCCATCCATCCATCCATCCATCCATCCATCCATCCATCCATCCATCCATCCATCCATCCATCCATCCATCCATCCATCCATCCATCCATCCATCCATCCATCCATCCATCCATCCATCCATCCATCCATCCATCCATCCATCCATCCATCCATCCATCCATCCATCCATCCATCCATCCATCCATCCATCCATCCATCTGTCGGGGTTAATGCTGCGTGACTCCCCAGCAGAGCACGAGTTTAATTCATTCATTGTAACCACAGCCATCCGCCTGTGCACAGCCTCCCCTCGCATTCTCCTATTAAAGCACATGGCACCTCCTGGTTTGCGGAAAATGCAGTTGAGAAATCTGATGAAGCCTGCATGATTTAGATATATCCAGCCGCCTTCCTCGCGGCACTCCCTCGGTCGCCACCGTCCTCTCCCCCGCAGCATTCTCTGCCCGCGTAATCGATAAACACCAGAAAACCGATGCGGGTATTCTGCACACGGCGGATTGGATGCATATGGCTCAAGATTTTTGATGACCTCAACGCCCAGGGTCGCGCGTGGCTAGCTGTTCTCACTCTCATTGCGGAGTGTGGGCTCAGCTTATACCTCCGAGCTCTCCCCATGGGCCCCCCTTCTGTCCTGGCGCCCAGTCACTTTCCGGTGGCACTGCGACACCAACTGTTTGCCACGCAACCTCTTGTTCCCGCCGGACGGCCCTGTGGTAGCTGCGGGCCGGCAGGCCTTGGACCCCACTGGGACCCACTACCTGTCATGCATGGGTGGCCAACAGAATCAGATTGGTACTAATTGTACTTGCACACTGTTCTCCTGAAGGTGGTGCTCGCCATGGTCCGGTCCGTTTCCCCCCACACGAAAATCCGGTCTGAGGATGCGGATGGCGCGGCTTTCTACTCCCCCAACCACCGACCTGACATCGTGGTTCTGGACTTTGAGGGAGGCGGCCGTTCACTTGCTCATTGACGTTTCGGTGGCTCGCCCCTTGGCTCTTAGCCATACATGTGGTTGGTGCATGCCAGTTCCCAGGCGGCGGGCTACACGGCGGATCGGGCTGAGCGGGCCAAGCTCACGGCCTATGGGGACGTTGGGCACCACCGTGTGGTGCCCTTTGTCTTAGAGGAGTTCGGGGCCATGGGCCCCTGACCGCCAGCTTCTTTAAGGCGTGCTGCCGGCTCCGGGAGGATCGCCTGGACCTGGAGGGCCAGCGGGTCCCTTGGTCAGCGCAGACGTATACTCGGACATCGTCTTGGCGCCAACGCCTTTCGGTAGTGATTACCCGGGCTATGGATGATATTTTGTTCCGCCGCACGCGGGCTGACTTTAAGCGGTGCAGCACGGTTATTAGGCTGTTTTACTTCATTCCGAGGTGTGGATCGAGTGTCCCATGCCGGCTGTAGTTATTTTGTCATGCATGGTATCTCTTGTTAGCGTTGGCTTTGTTTATTTTTAAGTGGGTGCCTTCACTCTGATGTATAAGTAATTATATTATTTAAGATATATCCAGCTGAGTTCACTATGGCAAGCTAAATATGATACTAGCTAGTCATGCAGTGATAACCGGTTCTTGAGCATGCCATGCATGCATATTCTGATTTGGCACGCCGCAAAGGTGAAAACCATTTGCGTTCAGTGCCGGTCCGCGGAAAACGCGGAAAACGCTATCTGCAAATGAATCCGACCGGAATCGAACTGGGGACCTCTCGCACCAACTTTCGCTGACTATAGGACGGACGTCTCCGAATCCTAGGGCATCGCCAACTTACACCTACAGTCACCCGCAAAAGTTCTTCTGTCCGGGGAGTGATGCAAGCCTTTCGGATTTGGTACTAGATAAATCATTCAAGATCTGTGTGTGTAGGAGTACTACACACATGTCTGCACGCGAGACTTGTTCAGTCTATGCATATAGCCCTCAGTCTATAGCCCTCCGCAGTCTATGCATATAGCCCTTGTACAGCCATGCTACGTCCTGGCTATGATCAGCTTACTTGCATGCCCGCGCTCCTTGTTATGATATGCTCGCATGGGTCTTATTGTGCATGCACCTACAGAACTTGCCGGATCGTCTATCGTGTCCGATTGCTGCTGTGGCATGCCTCTGGCATGAAGGAGAAAGAGGGTCTCTGCCCTTTCTTCCTGTTGTGCACATACAGGGATTAAAAGCAC
Organism: Mesostigma viride; assembly: GCA_009746045.1. Taxonomy (NCBI): domain Eukaryota; kingdom Viridiplantae; phylum Streptophyta; class Mesostigmatophyceae; order Mesostigmatales; family Mesostigmataceae; genus Mesostigma; species Mesostigma viride. Next base: position 1,389 of record RPFO01001043.1, on the reverse strand, counting down.
TTCGGTGCTCCGTGACTCCCCAACGGGAGCACGAGTTTAGTTATTAATTAATTAATTAATTAATGCATATCTTTCCACGCTGTGCAAATTCAGAAATGTGTCACTAAAATCAAGCTACAAAGTTATCTAGATGTGATTTCAACAAATCCTGCCCAATGGCACCACTGTCACTCTGGAATTAGTAACAGGGCCATTCCAAATCCGAATGTATTTATGGCTTTGCTATACGTACTCCTATGTACAACAACCCCTCTTGGGGGCCCTTGCAACCCAGGCCCGTGTGCTACTCATGCATTCCCAACAGTGAAAGGGGACGTCTTCAGGTATACTTGGGACTGGCAGCCAGCGCTAGCACTTCCCGTGAGAGCCACCCTTTTCACAATGTACGAAACTGAGATGGTAGCCCAGTTTGATCCGTCATCGGTCCAGCATCTACACCAACCTGTGGCCTGTGACGTGATTTGTTTGCCATATGGGCAGAACATATCCTTTGACATTTACGCGCGCCAAGCTACAGGGGTGGCCACCCCCAGTTCCCTGTCCCAAAGAAGGCTAAACCCTGGAAGTCCGTATCGCCATGAAAAAATGGACCTGATTTTCGAACATTTCCCAGTGGAATGCAGGGGAAGGCATGTGAGTAACCCCTGCACTGCACTGTCAGTCCGCCCAGCTCTTCAAAACAACACACTGATCGTGCCAGCCTGCGATGCTTTGCTTATTCAAATAACTGATCTGATAAGCAAGGCAGGCAAGCCGGTGAGATGGGGTCTATTGCCAAGCTACTGGTGTGCGGTTGAGAAAGCACGCCTAGCCCGCTTAATGCTGCTGACCTCCAGACTCTCATCCTCCCCCTCCTTGTCCCCGCCCCCTCCCTCCCCAACCTCCTCCCCTTCCCCCTCGTTTAGGCCTTTGTGGATCCCGAAATGGCTTTTCAGCCCTTCCCAGCAGTGGTAGTAGTCAAGGTCCCTCATGGGGGATGCCATCGCCGCGGGCGTCAGCCGTGGCACGAAGCACGTCTCGAACATGAACGCCAGGGTGTCCTCTGGCAGGTGCCCTGGGAATGCGTCCGCCTTGTCCGCCACGGCTTTCTGCGATAAGACAAAAAGATGTTTTTCATGAAGAGAGAGATTATATTGCAACGAGGCCCCAAACCACGTAGCGATGGATAATCAGAATGCATGCAATCAGATAAAATAAGCTGCAATTTCCTCAAATAGATGGCATTGAGAGAAAGCCAGAATTACAAATATATAGGGAAAGCTTGAAAAATGCTCCACCACGTTTCTATTATTGGCTGCTACCTCCCAGTCAAGTCGCTGCAGTAAAAGTAGCCCAAAGTGGTGATTCTGGAGTGTGCTGTTAGGCACTGGCGGCGAAATGCCAGGGTAC
>RPFO01001985.1:0-88606 GCA_009746045.1 Mesostigma viride | reverse complement strand
TCGTCCGTCCGTCCGTCCGTCCCGTCCGTCCGCCGTCCGTCCGTCCGTCCGTCCGTCCGTCCGTCCGTCCGTCCGTCCGTCCGTCCGTCCGTCCGTCCGTCCGTCCGTCCGTCCCGTCCGTCCGTCCGTCCGTCCGTCCGTCCGTCCGTCCGTCCGTCCGTCCGTCCGTCCGTCCGTCCGTCCGTCCGTCCGTCCGTCCGTCCGTCCGTCCGTCCGTCCGTCCGTCCGTCCGTCCGTCCGTCCGTCCGTCCGTCCGTCCGTCCGTCCGTCCGTCCATCCATCCATCCATCCATCCATCCATCCATCGGGGTTAATGCTCCATGACTCCCCAACGGTAGCACGAGTCTAATTAATCAATTAATAATCTAGAAAACCCTAGCTACTCTACTCAGCAAAGCGCCCCTTCCTCTTGAGGGGAGGGGACTTGCCTACAGGGGCTGGCCGGGCGTGTGAGCCTGGACAATCGTCTTCCACCTCTTCTTCTTCTGCATAGCAGTCCAAGCAAGAGAGAGGGAGTGAATGCTGTGTTCAAACGGGGCTGGGACCACTAGGTCGGCCAGCAACTGCTGTGTATGCACTATACTTTTCGTCCGAGGGTAGTAAAAAGGATCCGAGGCGTAAATTACGAGGTCTTATCTTACTACCTAGATCGAGGCGTGAGATCCAACGCCGTAATCATTACTACGTATGATTGTAGTAATTTTACTAGCCGTAAGTAAGAGTAACGTTACGACTGCACATCTTTGGTAGTACATTACCGACAGAGTAAATTACCGCGACGGGTCTTGGTTGGTAATCTACCACCTGTAGATTAGGTGCCAGTGATCCGATGCTGTAAGATACGTTTCAGTAAGTTACTTCGGGGATCTTTGCCTGTACACGGCCAGATGGATAATTATATTGTAATGGAGAAGTGGGAGAACGTGCGTGTCTATTAGCAAATGCAGCGAAATATAAAAATGTAGTTATCAGCCTTTTTCGCCTATTCAGCAGTTGTCGTTGTCGGCCGTTGTCATTAAGCGGCTATAGATTATGTGTGCTGGGGCCGGTGAAAAGACGCTAGCAAAGTTCGTCTGAATGGCGTCCAATAGAGGGGATTTTATTCTTAGTGGATTGTTGGACGAGGAGAAGGCGAGGTTGCTGGCGGAGAATGCGAAAGAGCAGAGGGAAGCAGCGGAAGCCGTGCGTGGAAGATGAGGTAACGGGATGGAGTGTGGGCCCTGGCTTCTGGTTATGAAATGATGGCGGTTGCAGGCCAGCCGTGCTCGCTGGTAATGGGTGCGTGGTGTTGAAATCCAAGTTCTGCGCGTATTCTGTTTTTTGGTCAATGATTGAAGGGATGTCGCCTTGTTTTATTTTTGTGCATCTGCGTCCCGTCGTGACTGCCTCGTCATGGACGCCCAGGGGTAGAAGTTCGAACGAGGGAATGATTTTTCAAACGCCTGGATATGTTATGATAGTACGAATAAATGGTAATGGGTAGAGGCGGCCAAAATTTTGTTGGAAGTGTGCCAACGCCGCACATACGACTTGAACAACCCTAGGTATCTTAGGAAAAGGAAACACGGATACGTCGGAGTGGAGGAAGAGGAAGACGATGACGATGGTGAAGACGGAGAGGTTTACAATGGAGGCCTTGAGAATGGGGAGACATTGAATCAGGAGAGCAGGGTAGCGGTGAGTGGCCCGTCATGAATTACATTGTGGTTGCAGTTGTTAGCGAGGCGTGTTGATTGCTTCTTGCCGCGGGTAATCGCTAGCGCGCATAACCTTCTTTTTTCAACAGGTGTTCTGGTGCATTGACTGCCGCAAAGCAATTAATGGGACTGATTATGTGCCTATCATGCCGTTTGGGAATCATACATTGCCAACATTTCGTGTTTAGAAGGCGCGCCTTCAGAAGCATATTCAGCACCGCACGAGCCAGGTGCTGAAGGCGTGCTTGGAGAGGAAGGGGTATAAAGTGCGCATGACCGCATCGAAGAAGAAGAAGCAGCAGGAATCGGGCAAGACCATGATAACCGAGCCAGGATTGGCTTTCGTGCATGCAGTACATGGTGCGGCGCAGGCAGTGAATGCTGCATCGATTGCAGCGGTGCAGCCTGTGGCCATGGCGGTGCAGGGCGCGGGTCCTGAAGTGTGGGCGTTGGCGAAGCAGATTCACGATGCTGTCATGGCCACGTTGTGAAGCCAAGGAATGGGTGTTGGTTCCAGTCAGGTGCCTCGCCCGGAGGAAGCTTTTCTGCTGTAAGCAGAGGTGCGGCATCAAGCATTTGCAATCGCCATGAGAGCAGTGGAGATGTCAGCGGCATGAAGCATTTGCAATCGCCATGAGAGCAGTGGAGATGTCTGCGGCATTGGGAGATCTGCAGACAATTGCAGGAGGACATTGTGCGGTACGCTTGTAGGGTGTATGCTGTGTTGTTCCGCTCGCTAATGGACATGTGCCCCTGTAACCTCTTCCAGGCTAGTATCTGCTATCCACCTCTTCAGGCTTGAAAAGTAAATTGCTGTACGGTTCACAATTGGCATGGCTTGACATGCACGCGTCCTTGACTGTGGTCTGCATGGGTTTGGGGTTTAGCGGTTTACATCAGACTCTGCTGTGTGTCTGCTTAATCAGCCGACATGTCACATGGGGACAGCAACGGCGCTGGGATGCAGCCCGGTGTGAATGCGAGTAAGGTACGCGCTGTCATGCATGGCGGATGGGGCGTGGAAGCCACGACCCACGTTTTTGTGTGTGCACGGGGGGCTAGGGGGCAAGTCGTTGTGTTGCTGCCATCCATATGGCCATGGATATGCGGGAAGCTTTCCCTGTACCCATACTTAATGATGCATGGACTGGTTGTGACAGCCAAGGGTTTAGCTGTCGTGGGTTTGCTGAGTGATCATGGCAGTCTGCTAGGCTGGTGCTAGAACAGCAATAGCGCGGTTACTGCTATGTCTTGCCCGTGCTAACTGATGCTGCAGCCATGCGTGGAGCGCGAATCGTCCCGAGAGGAGAAGGAGGAGGCGGGGCCGGTGCACCCATGGGCAGGGCCGGAGAAGAAGGACGCGGAGCACCCAGTGTGGGAGAAGGAGAAGGCGGGGAAGCACTGAAGCTCCACCCCATGTCAGGCCTCTAGTATAGGTGCCAGTTAACTAAACCCATGCACGTGCAGGTTGTAGCTCAGAATGTATTTAAAATCATATGCCCCTTTTCAGGTATATGTGTAACAGTGACTCCCAACGGATATATGTTCCTAATTTATTAAATTCTTACTGAATAATTGTTGTCTTTATGAACCCATGAAGAGCAAAGCCCGGTGGGGAGTACATGTAACGCATTACCACGAGAAGGGGTCCCCACACCGCATTTCTTCGCTCTCTGTTCCTATGCAGAACAAGAAGAGGTGGAAGACCAATGTCCCGGCTCACACGCCAGCCCATGTGGGTAAGCCCCCTCCCCCAAAGCGGAAGGGGCGCTTTGGGGAGAAGTGTAGTGAGGATTTTGTAGACTAGATAGCACTAACTTACTTACACCAGACCTGGCAATAAACAAGCATTGATGGGATGGACCCAGCGATACATAATGGGCGTGCATGCGTAAAAAATATACACTATGCATGGCCCAATGGGTATGCATTCAAATAATTACAAATGAAGGCCGCCATGAGAGCACTGAAGCTAAACCAGACCGGGCCACAATTAACCCTCCAGCACCAAAGTTCCACTGCATCATGTAAGACAAGCCTGACATCCATCCATCCATCCATCCATCCATCCATCCATCCATCCATCCATCCATCCATCCATCCATCCATCCATCCATCCATCCATCCATCCATCCATCCATCCATCCATCCATCCATCCATCCATCCATCCATCCATCCATCCATCCATCCATCCATCCATCCATCCATCCATCCATCCATCCATCCATCCATCCATCCATCCATCCATCCATCCATCCATCCATCCATCCATCCATCCATCCATCCATCCATCCATCCATCCATCCATCCATCCATCCATCCATCCATCCATCCATCCATCCATCCATCCATCCATCCATCCATCCATCCATCCATCCATCCATCCATCCATCCATCCATCCATCCATCCATCCATCCATCCATCCATCCATCCATCCATCCATCCATCCATCCATCCATCCATCCATCCATCCATCCATCCATCCATCCATCCATCCATCCATTGATCGGGGTATAGTCCTAGTACAGCCATGCTACGTCCTGGCTATGATGAGATTACTTGCCCACGCTCCTAGTGTTATGCCATGCTCACATGGGTCTTATTGCACCCACAGATTGCCGGATCGTTGGCGTGTCCGTTTAGCTAGCGTTCCCGAATGCAGCTGTGGCATGCCTAAGTTAGGCATGAAGGAGACTGGGGGTCTCTGCCCTTTCTCCTGTTGTGCACACACAGGGATTAAAAGCACTTCGGTGCTCCGTGACTCCCCAACAGGAGCACGTGTTTAATTAATTAATTAATTAATTAATCGGGGTTCGCTAATGCTCCTTGACTCCCTAATGGGGGCATGAGTTTAATAAATGAATTAAGTAGTTAGTTAATTAATCAGGTTGATTCAGATGAGGTCTGTGCTGGTTCCTTGTGGACTGGCCAGCCAGGGAGATATCTTCTTACATGGTCAGGCCCTTGCCGACCATGTAAGAACCTGTTAGGCGACGCAGTGGCCAGCATTGGACATACCGCCATATGTTTGTCTCCGCGATATGATTTTAGCTGACATGCAGAGCACAGACACTGTTGGCGTCATCCGCTCAACCCCTCTTATTCAGACATGGGACCTCGGATGTGTAGGATTAGTAGCGTTGCCCAGGCGGACATTGTCAAAGACTACGACCCCCCAGTTGTGGGTCCTAGGAAATTTAACAAGCATGATTGTCTCCTTGTTGATAGGCATTAATTAATCCTTGATGATAGGCATTGCTTGCGTGCAAGATTAGCTCGAGGCCCATATTTTAGACTACTAGCTGAGCTGTGGACATACATGTTGTTATTGACGTCTTGACGGATATTGACGTCTTGGGGTGACTTCCACTATATCTTCTTTGGGGAATTCAGAGATCCCGGTCCCCCAACATGGACATGAGACTAATTAAAATCAATTAATCAATGTCATGAATAGAGCGCGTTCATGACGTTCAGTCATGAACAGAGCCCTAACCTTAAACACATAAGAAAACAATTATGGCGGGCCATGTGACTTGGAATGTAAGAAGCTTAGCCCCCAAACATATTGTTGTCTCACGTAATGAATCACTTGCTGATCAACAAATCGATGGTTATCTCATAGGCACAATGTACCTCTGACCATCATTGCTGGCCCATGCATGCATGCACCAATGGCAGCCTACATGACACATACATCGCTTATTTGCCATGTAAAAAATGCGACAAAGTGTCCATATAGGTACTCATAGATTAGCACAAATTCCTTAGCACGATGTGGACAACTTTACTTAACGGTGAAAGCCTGTCTCGCCCTTATTGCCTTGAGGGTTCCCGGCGATAGGTCCTGTCTGTTGGTCGACATTTTTCTTTTGCAGCTGGCCATCGTCGGTAGGTATGAATGATCTCGATGCTAGCAATTACGATGATGATACCCGAGGTAGTCTATACCTGGGATCGAGAGCTTCTTCTTGTATGGCAATGCCGGCAGGGCGATGACGGTGGCCGTCACCGTCATCGCTCTCGACGGGCGTGATGGAAAGGACCTGTTTGATAGGCGGCAGCTATTGGTAATATAGGTCGTTTACTATTACTCCCATGCAATAAAGAGTTAAGAGGTTGGCCCTCGGCATGGCGATGATCACGGGGCGATGACGGGGCGTTGACGCGCGTGATGAATAGGATCTGTTTGATAAGCGGCGGCTATTGGTAATATAGTTTGTTGATTAAGAGAAGAGTTTGTTGATTAAGAGAAGAGTTTAGATGTTGGCCCGTCGAGGGCGATGACGGTGACGCCGTCACCGTCATCGCCCTCGACGGGCGTCGTGAATACGACCTTTTTTATATGCGGCGGCTATTGGTAATATAGGTCGTTTACTATTACTCCCAATAAAGAGTTAAGAGGTTGGCCCTCGGCATGGCGATGATCACGGGGCGATGACGGGGCGTTAACGCGCGCGATGAATAGGATCTGTTTGATAGGCGGCGGCTATTGGTAATATAGATTGTTGATTAAGAGAAGAGTTTAGATGTTGGCCCGTCGAGGGCGATGACGGTGACGCCGTCACCGTCATCGCCCTCGACGGGCGTCATGAATACGACCTGTTTGATATGCGGCGGCTATTGGTAATATAGGTCGTTGATTATGCCCGTCGGTCTTAACATGTAGGCCCTCGGGAATTACATCGGGCTGTACTAGGCCGGTATACCGTAGTTGTGTACCACCCCCCTCCTTCCCACGGCAGGTACGCAGCGCCCGGCTGTTGTCCTGGCTGCAGTTGTGTACCACCTGTACGGTATTTGTGTACCACCCCCCTCCTTCCCACGGCAGGTACGCAGCGCCCGGCTGTTGTCCTGGCTGCAGTTGTGTACCACCTGTACGGTATTTGTGTACCACCCCCTCCTTCCCACGGCAGGTACGCAGCGCCCGGCTGTTGTCCTGGCTGCAGTTGTGTACCACCTGTACGGTATTTGTGTACCACCCCCCTCCTTCCCACGGCAGGTACGCAGCGCCCGGCTGTTGTCCTGGCTGCAGTTGTGTACCACCTGTACGGTATTTGTGTACCACCACCCTCCATGGCCCATGCAGCCCGGCCCGGCATCGTGCCGTCGCCGACCCGACAACGTTTTCTCGAACAACACGAATTTGAATTTTAGGGACTGGAGCGGCTGGCACGCTAGCGGCACGACCAACGGAACAAGAGAACCGAGAAACTGTGGCCGCCAGGAGGATAAAGGTTTCAAGGCGCATGCGTTTGAGGCTAGCCAGAACCGAATGCGAGGTTTTACTTTATCAAACCGATGTATATCAATGTGGCCAGAATTCTTTTCCAGTTGCGGGGTCGTGTGTCGCCAATTTGTTGTTGGGCCGGGCACTTTAATCGTGATTGCAAGAAGTCAGTTCACGACGCCGTTAGCGTGGCATTTATGTACAGCAATTCATCGTTCGGCTTCTTTATCCTATCGGCAACTCCTCACGACGTGTGAGCGTGAGTCGGTTGTCGTGTGAATGGACACTTTCTGGGAAAGTAAGTCACTAGAGTGCCAATTTCACCGATCGCAAAACATTTACCCAGTTTGGGCAGATAGACCTGGCTAAATACGAGGGCGAGCGGAAGTAATTGTTGATGCATAGCCATCTGCTTCCTGCGCTTTGTAATTGTAATGAGTTGTTCGCAAATTGGCGTCTCTAGCGGTTACTCCTCTGTGCACAGCTGGCGACCAAGAAGACTTCATTGGCAGCCGGACTGCGGATGCGCGTCGTTGGAATATTAGCAACGTTAACATGTTTGCTGCGTTTTTTGTGAAGCTTGTCTAGCCGACTGCATTTGGGAGACTTGGCAAGGTTGCCTCCAATCGTTGAAGTCACAACCTGGGTGTCAATTCACGTTTACTAGCCACGGTCATAGTAACATTCTAATGGCATTTGTCCCAGTTTCAACATGGGTTTTCACTCTGATCTGATGGAGTGAAGGGCCTAGCTCCGTGGTTTTGTGTCATTGTAGCAGTTTAGTCGCCTGCTAACGTAGTGAATCTTCCATCCCACCTCTCCCACCCCCACCCGCACTTCTCCTACTCTCTCTCTCTCTCTCTCTCTCTCTCTCTCTCTCTCTCTCTCTCTCTCTCTCTCTCTCTCTCTCTCTCTCTCTCTCTCTCTCTCTCTCTCTCTCTCTCTCTCTCTCTCTCTCTCTCCCTTCCCACCCCCCGCTCTCTTGTCCCTCCCGCACCCCTCCTCTCTCTTTCCCTTTTCCTTGGCTGTTGAGAAGGACTGGGGTGAAAACTCCAGACCGTTGGTGGCTGCCTTCAAGCAGGAAGTTTCAAGGATCAACAAGTTTTTGTGAGCTGTCTGATATGGTCACTGCTGCGACAAAGGTGAGTTATCTTGTTTTTCATGTAATTTTTTTGCTGTAGCTAGGTAAGCCGGCCATTTTGTACTCCCCTTTCTTTTGCTCTCACGATTTATTCTTGTTGTGGTTTATATGGTCCCGTTAAGTGGCATGCATTATCATTATCCACATTAGTGTGAGAAACCATCCGCAGTGTTGTAGCTTGCATCTATAACAACAGTTTTTGCTGCCGCCGCCACTGCTATTACCAACATTAAGTCATTCTTGCTTTCTAAGCACTCTTTTTCCTCTTAGGCTGTTGGTTGGGATACCAGCCACCCTTGCACGCATAAATTCAAGCACCGGGTGCATGTGAAAACACAACCAAGGCAAGAATGTCCCCCTCTCGCAATATCCCACCCACGCAACGCACCCAATGCAGCAAGAATGGGACCACCTTGTTGCCATGAGCTCTAGCACCGTTGCCACCCCTAGCTTTCTACTGTTCCCGTCCATCCTTATTTACACTGGCTGCTTTGCTTGCATTTCTGGCTCAGTGCCAGTTTGCACTTGCTAGCTTGCTAAGACAATAATGCAGCTTGCAAACGGCAAGGGCAAGCACCCGGGTAAGAGCAAAGGCAACCGCACGAGCAAAGGAAAGGGAAACTGGAAGAGCAAGCACAAGGCCAAGGAAAGGACAAAGGCACTTGTGCTTGCCAAAAGGGCAGGCTCAAGGGAAATGACAAGGGCAAGGGCAGGGGCAGGCACAAGGGAAGCGGATAAGGGCAAGGGCAGGCGCAAGGGAAAGAGATTAGGACAAGTCAAGCACGAGGGAACGGACAAGGGCAAGGGCAGGCACAAGGGAAAAGATGAAGACAAGGGCAGGCACTAGGGAAAGGATGAGGGCAACGGCAAACACTGGGGATCAAAGGATAGGGGCAAGGGCAGATGCTAGGGTAACAGTTAGGGCAAAGGCAGGCACAAGAGAAGAATAAGGGGCCGTGAAGTATAAGTGGAAATGCGGGTGGCGACATGGGGTTCGATCGGGCCTGCTGATGCAAATGCAGATTTCAACTGCAGTGACAAACACAAGCGTAGACATAGGCAACGACAAATTCCTTGCATGCGTGCCTTGCTCTTCACCGGCTGGCTCGTTTGCTAGTTGTCTAACAGTTTCTACCGATAAACATCACTTGCCATTGTAAGGTCTGCCTTGCTGCCGTGCTAGTGGGTAGCTGGGTGATCGTGCTTGTTCCTTGTCAAGGGAGGGATGCATGTGGAGTAGGTGGGTGGGTGTGCTTGTTCCTTGCCAACCGGAAGGGATGCACAAAGGTTAGATAGGTGCACGTGCTTGTTTCTTGTCAAGGGAGGGACGCACAAAGGGTAGGTGGGGGCACATGGTTGTGCCTCGTCAAGGGCGGGATGCACGAAGGGTAGGTGGGGGCATGTGGTTGGTCCTTGTCTTTTCACCGCCCAAGCGATGGCGATGTAGCATGCATTATACATTTATTCGTGCATTAAAAATCACTTTCCTTACAAGCGGCCTTAGCCGACTCCATCTGCCGTTGCCATTTCTCCGTATTGCATTGTCCGGACACGGTTTTTGTGTCGCAGGTCTTCCCCCGTAAAGGCACAAGCTGCCTGCGCGCGGAATTATGTGCAGACACCTCGGTTTCCAACACGACGGCTTCCCGCACATATCGAGCTCTGGATGTACAACATCTTCCCCCGGCGCACTTGCTCCCGGATGGAGCTTCTGTGCGGTGCCGACATCCCCGGAGCTGTCCTAAGCACCGCATGGAAACAGTATATGTATAGGTCATGGCATGTTTATACCCATCTTTCTAGGAATGTCCTTGGGGCCAGCAGGCGCCATGCAGGTCAGGATATGCTGCCCCGGCTGGCCAAGCCGCTGGGGGCCGGCCAGGCTCAGGATCGGTGTCTACCTGACTGGTGCATGCGAGCAAGATGTCCTACACATGCTATCCTACGACCTACGCTGCCTAATCTCGTCCGCAATGCGATGCATGCCCTGACCAGTGCAAAGATTCTAAAGACCTATGTGTGGAAAACCCTACGTACATTCAGGTCCTGAGGTAGCATCCTGGTTAACGAGCCGTTCAGCCATGTAGCCAGCGTGTCCGTGAGCGTCCATGCCTCGGCGCCATACGTAAGCACCCCGAGGACCAGGACCTTGAAGAGCTTTCGCTTGAGGTGCTCGCCCAGGTCCTTCGCGAGTGCCAGTAGGTTTTGAGCGAACGATGCCTAGCCCAGGCCAGGCCGATGCGGATGTCCACATCATCAGCGGTGTCGGGGAGCATGCTCGGCCCCAGCAGGTTGAAGCGATCACGGAACGGGACCTCCAGTTACGTCTAGCAGCCACGGCAGCGGGGGTCGGGTCGACTGGTAGCCCCAGTGAGCATCGCCTCAGTTTTGACGTTAATCTCCAACCCCACCGCCCGAGGTCGCCTCCAAGCCCGGACAGTCCAGCCAGGTGTTACGTCCCAGCCCAGACACACCTAGCCTGAGCTACGTAGCGAAAGACCCTTCTTGCCGGAATTAGGAATAATTCAAGATAGCCTAAAGTAGGTTGCGCTTCACGACGTGAGTCGTGAGATATCTGGCATCACGGCTTAATGCCAAGCTAATTAGTTCACACTTATAATGGCTAGCAATACCAATTACAAATGGATAATGCCCCGGGCTCAATGTGTAGGCGTATTCGCACTTATCATTCATTAAACCAAGAGGACGAGACTCTCGTCCTCGGACCAATTTAACCTAGGGTGATTGCGGCGCAGATACATGCCAATTTCCCTGGACCAATCCGAGCCAAACATTCCACGTAGGATCCGGGCCGACATCGACCCTCAACTACAGGATCCACGCCTAGTACCACAAATGGACTCAGAACTGACGCGGCGCCACCGCACCGGTACCTAAAAGGGCAACCTAGGACCAAAATAGCTAGTCCAATTCACGCAAGAGTCAATGTCCATAAAACTTAGTACAACGGCCACAAGGCCTTAGTAATTTATTCCATTGTTACGTCCGACCTAAAGGGCCGGGACGTAACACTCCTCCCCCCCACGGGGGTCGGTAGTCCCTACCGTACAAAGGTAGAATAGGATCACACAACAAGACTACTATAAGAGTACTATGTCCCAACCTCGGTTCACCCGCAGGTCAGTAATGCCAGTTCCTCTAGAGGTTGATACACAAGCCCAACCCTGACGTAGTAGCCAAAACCTGGCGGGGATTGGACTCCGCGATCCATCCCGAAACTGAACTATCTAATCTAGCGTCCGCCGCTAGTAGCCCGCCGCAGCTGCTGGGCATCATGGAGAGCCCGTCGCCCGCGGGGGTCATGATATGAGTCATCACCCCTGGATGCGCGCATAGATCCACCTCGAAGGCGATCTGGTATAGGGACGTCTTCTGCCGACCCAACCGAGACAGCTCCACCCACGTGCCCCGGGGCCACATGGCCAGGAACCCAGCAAGATACTGGGGGTGGGTAAAAAGAAGGGTCAACGCCGACCAATCCGCCACCCCACAACGATGATCGCGAACAAACTTCACCCCCATCATAAATACCTCGGTGCGCACATGATCCTCGAGGATGGTCGCTCTAGGGGCCCCTACAATGTCTGGCACCACCAGTTCCAGGAAGGCACGTCCTTCCGCCGGGGCCACCTTGGGCGGCGTAACCACATGCCCCACCCCATCCACCTGATACCTCCAATCCCACCAATCCTCGCGGTACCGAACCGCACCGTGTGGCCCACCGTCCGGGGAAAACGCAGGTCGTCAGGTTGCGGCAAGGGCAGCGGCGCCTGTGGGAAGAAGGTGATCTCAAGTTGTTCCCAGTAAGCACCACGGTCAACCGCGCACCAAGGGCCCGCTTGAAAAACCAAAGGGGCGGGCAGGTGCATACCAGGAGGGACCGGGAACAAGGGTCCCTCGAACACTACGCACAGCTTCTCCGTTCGAGGCCCCGGCCCACCGTGTCTTACGGTCCTTCCCGGAATGGTTCGCATGAGTTAACGTAAAGGATTTACGTTAGATGGATAGAGATTGTTACGCTCTTTCCAACGGCACCTTGAACGCCTCATTTGGTTAAGGAACGTAAAAGTTATGACGTTTCCTAGGCTGTGCCGACAGTACCCGGCGCGCCACTGTGGGCGCGTACGGACACAGGATGTACAAGTGTCACTTTGATAGTCCGCAGGACGTTGACAGGACTTGTACAGGACTTGATGGTCAATTGATAGGTAGGCGCTGTAGCGCGCCAGGACCTATGAGACAATTGATGCTGACTAGTGTACGGATAGGTCCACAGGACTAGCCGTATGGACAATTGATAGATCTGCGCGCCAAAGGCGTGCCAGAGTCTGTGTAATCAATTGATTGACAGTTCAGCTGTGACAGTGCAGCTGAATACTTGGACGCGTCCCTAGCAAGCTATATGAGTGACTTGGTCACACCGGGACGCTAGTTCTTGCGTGCACGTTCTCTTGGCACTGCGACCCTGTCGTCTGTGCTGCGTGCAGTCTTGGAAGTGACGTGACTTACGTCTGTGTTTCCTGTTATTAATAAAGGCAACTTCCTGCAAGAACCATGGCGGAATTCGTGGCATTCTTACCCTCACAACTCGTACAACTCGTATTACACGCTCTGTCAAAAAGATGCCAAATTCGGAAGAATTTCGGATTCCGGACGATGAGGAAATAGCCGCTCCGCCGGCTGGTTCTTCGTCAAGACCGACTGCGCCGTCGTGGCAGCAATTGCTCGACGAAGTTACGTCTCGCTCGACGAGCTTCATCGTCAGCAGCGTGCAGCTCACGCATTGCTCGGGGATAACCCCGAGGACCCCGATTTGCCAGCACTGGTGCCGGCAATCCGCAACCTGTTGGACCAGATTCGAAACATTTTATCGACATTTACGGTCCAGGTGCGGGGAGGTTTGCGGTCGGTGACCGAAGTCACGACTGCCATTGAGGAGTTGGACAACGTCCTCTCTTCACTCACCGGTTACCAGAGAAACCTGCAAAACTGGGCATCGCTACGCACGGGGGGCGCGCCGGCGGTGTCGACAAATTTGTTTCAGGATCTCGCGCTGTTATCGCTGCTCACTCGCGGCGTACGCAGTCGTGAGCGCCAGGTTTTAATTAACCTGGTGGCATTTCTCGCCTCTGTGCGAGAGTGGATTCCCGCGGGGTGGGAATTATTGACGATCTTTACACATCCTCTGCGCCTCGTCGCGCGTCGGCGCGTCGCAACTTACGCGGCGGGGAGCACGCCGGTTTTAATTCATACCGGTGCAGGTCCGGAGCTGGATATGGAGGATCGTGAGTTCGTATACACGTACTGCGACTTCAGGGGCCTTGACTACTAGTCGGCCTAATTTTCTTCTGCAGTACTCGTCGACATTTTTTTGTCGAATTTTCAGCGGCAATTCGCGGGGCGGCAGCGACACCGGCGCAGGCGGCAGTGGCGACACAAAAATTTTGTACATATTTTCTGCTGCTTTGTTAAGGTGTTCTTTGAATAGCTGGTAGTGCAGGATGGCTGAGGGACGCCGTAGCAAGGGTCCAGCCAGTGGGAATAATAATGGGGGTGCTGGTAGTGGAACCGCTCACGTAGATGACGTGGGGCTTACCGGAGAGATTACCAACCTTCCTCACAATAATAATAATGCACAAGCTATTCATGGCTTTGATCTTACCACACAGGGTCTTTTAATTGTCAATCAGTTGCAGCCTGTAACCTCAGACTCCAAGCCTAAGCAGGCTGAAGAGTTTGTGGAGGGATTGGAAGGGTTCCCTAGCTTGTACGGTGGTACAAATTACTATCAAATCTGGATAGGCAGTAGCACTTTTGGCAAGTGTACTGACCAGATTAAGGACCTAACCAGGGAGTGCAAAAAGGCCAATAAGGCCTGGGCACTGTACGTGGCTGAGCTGAAGGAGCTGCTGGAGGACCAACGAAAGAAGGTCGGCATCCATTGGCAGGACAAGTACCAAGGGTGGGAGGTCAAGGGGGACCTGATCCAGAACTTTCTCAACTATTGTAAGATGGTTGAGGAGGGCAGGGCTCACGGCTTTAATGTCGCTGATAACATAGCCCTAACCAACTGGCTCAAGGTTTCTGGGCTGGATAAGGCGACACGTGGCTCCTTAAAAGTCATGTGTGCCCCACACTCTACCCTGAAGGCCTACAAGGTCATCATTAAACAAGCTCTCGAGGCAGAGGAGCTGTTTGAGGGTGGAGTGCCAGCAGTGAAGGCTACCCAGGCAGGCGGGCGTACCCAGGGTGGCTCCAAGACGTCTGAGGCTGACCGAAGCCAAGGAGGGCGTAGGGGCAACCATCACAAGCGCAAGGGAGATCATTCACCTGATTCTGACAGGAGGTCACACTCCAAGTCGGTGTTCAGGCGGGTGGGTGGTCAGCCCAAGCAGGGCAACGCGTCTGACAATGGGGGCAGTGGCCAGGGCAAGTCCAAGATACAATGCTACCTGTGCAAGGGGTGGGGGCACATCAAGAAGGAGTGTCCCAGCTTCAAGAAGTCCCAGGGCCAGGGCAGCAACAAGAATAACAACAACAACAACAAGAAGAACAACAACAAGTCCCAGGCAGGCCAGCCTTCAAAGGGCAGTCAGCAAGAAGACAACAAGGAGCAGTGACTGTCTGAGGCAACCCCTACACACCTTAATTCACCCAAGGGGGAGGCCAGGTGCTCCAATGCAGATTTTATATCTGGGCAACAAGAGGGTGATCTCCAGGTTCAGTGTGGCCCCAGGTCACCTGGAGAGGTACAGGTTCCTATGAAGACGTCCTTGACAGCTGATGCAGCTGTAAGTATGTCTGACCCTATGCATCCTCGTGCTGGGCACGAGGGTGGACCTCTCATTTTGAGAGAAACCAATGTACAACCACAGAGGGGTGTGAAGGCCTCTGGTGGTATGCATGTGGTCCCTGCTGGCGGTCCAGGTGTTGGGCATGAGCAGGGTGACTCAGGCTCTGAGTCAGAACAGGATGGAAGTCAGCATGGTGATGCTGGACAACCTGACAGCACAGTCCTGACTGTGCCAGGGACTGCTTCCTCTGTGTACCAGGAGTTGGGTGCCCGAATCCACAACATGTTTGGGCATGCCACTTCTCTGTCAAACAACTTTGCCTTCCGTATGGGCAGGGCACCCCTTCTTAAGGCGTGTCAGCAAGCTGCCTCACGGTGTAAGTGCCAGTTGTCCTCCAACAAGCCCAGGAAATCACATGCCAAAGCTCTACCTCAGAGCATTGGTGATCTGCAGTGTGATATCCAACACATCAGGGGCATGCAACTGTTGGTGTGCGTGGACAGGTACACGAAATACAAGGTGCTGGAGCATTTACCTTCTATGAAGAACAGGTACTTGCTGGCTGCCCTGCAGAATGTAAGAGCCAAGTTTCCTACCACAAGGATCCAGGTGGACATGCAGTTTCAGCATCTCAAGGGTGATCCTACCCTTCCTGAGTTGCTGGTTACACCTAGGGAGGCTCATGGGCAGCAGGGTGCTATCGAGAGGGCAATCCAGGAGGTCAAGAAATTGATCATCTCTGAAGACTGGGTACCCTTGTCTGCACCTGCACTTGTCAGGAGTGCATGGCTGAGGAACGTGGAGCAGCAGCTGAACAGCAGGGTTAACTTCTACTATGATGGAGTTGCTGTCAGCCCAATGGGTCTATATCATGGCCTGTGCCCACCACATGTGCTGGAGGGCTGGAAACATGCTGCACATGTCACCTTTGCCAAGCTGAGGGAGAAGGACCGGGGTTGGAAGATGCTGGAGCCACAAGTGGGTCAGAAGGTCCTAGCTTGGAAGGAACCTAGCCTTTATGGCAAACGTGGTAGCTGGAGTCCTGGGGTGGTTACCCAGGTTGATGAAGCTAGCCACGCATGCTTGGTCAGCATGGAGGACGAACCAAAGCATGTACACCGGCTGAGTTGGTCATATGTCAAGCCTAACCTGATGAATGAGGGCAGTCAGGCACAAGGCTCACAGGATCTGCAGGATTTTCAGGTCCCAGGTGACATCACTGACGCAACGACCACATCTGTTGCAGGGGAATCTGTCAGCCCTGGCCAGGTTGCAGAGGTACTTGTTGAACAGGCTGCAAGGTCAACAGCTGGGGAGTCAACTGTCAAGCCCAAGGCACTAACCAAGCCCAGGGGGACAAGTTTGGCTGGATTGATTGGGGCTCTACAAAGGGCCAAGAAGCAGCCCAAGGTAGCCAAGCTCAGGTGGCATGGCAATCTGGGGCTGGACACTGCCTTAGAGGTAGACACTAATTCTCAGGTCTCCATTATTGGGACCAGGGCTGCAGCAGGGTACAGCATGTCTGAACCCAGCTATCAGTTTGTGTCTGACTTCAGTGGCGGGGTACACGTGAAGGTACTGGGTGAGGTATTCATTCCTATCCTTGGACAGGACACTGCTTTTTGTGTCTTGGAGGGCTATCAAGGACCTGCTCTTCTGGGGCAGAATTTCCTATGCCAGGATGGGGTAGTGATCACGTCCTCTCTCCTGACTAAGGAAGGGGCTGGTCAGGTCCCACTGATTAATTTCAGGACCACTCACCTATCACGTGCAGTAACCAGGACGGTTAAGCGTGTGCAAGTGTGCCAGGGGCAGGAGCCCTTGGTTGATGACCTCATACTGCCAGCTGCTAGTCATCCAAGCAGTTTGGGCATTGGTCCTCACTCACTTGCTGGACACAGCCCTATCAACTACCAAGGCCTGGTGAAGCTCATGTCCTCTCCCATTATGTGTCCCCAGGTCACACTGGGTCTGATTAAATCTGGGGAGGACTGGATCTCCAAGAAATGCGTGGAACCTGTCAATGACCTGCCTCCTGCACGACGTCTACTCAAGCTCAAGTTTGTCATCAAGATGAAGGAGGTGGACGGGGTCAAGGTACCACATGTCAGGCCAGTGCTGAATGAGTTCAAGGGTACTGGTGAGTGCACTGCTGAGGAGTTGTATACCCCTGGCATGCTGCATGATACTTGGAGGCTGCTGCTGTGTGTCTTTCTAGGCCTTCTCAACAAGGGCTTGGACTATGGCTCAGTGGTGATAGACTTCAAGAGGGCATTTCTGGAGGGTGATGCAGATGTGGCACAGGAAAAGTGGGAGGGCAAGACGCCTTTCTATGTTAGGGTGCCTGCTGTATGGAAAAGGGACATCCACACGGAGTTCCTTAAAATCCTCAAGGGCCTGGAGGGCCTGAGGTCAAGTCCAATAATCTGGAGGGAGACTCTCAACCGTTTCCTGAAGGAGCATTGCAACTTGAAGGTCTCTCCTGTAGACCCCTGTCTGTTTCTGGGGCAATGGGAAGGCCTGCCAGTGTATGCTTCGCTGCACGGGGATGACCTACATCTGATAGCTCCCACGTCGTGGCTTAAGGAGCTGATCTCCATCATTAAGTCCAAGTTTCCTCTGGGTAGGGAGCAATGGCAGGTGGAGAATGAGCCTCTGCTGTTTGTGGGCATGGAGGCCACACTGGTGAAGAAGGGGGGGAGTGGCGTATGCTGCTGGTGGGGGGCAATGATATCAAGAGACCCTCATTAGCAAGCTTCCTCCAACCATCACACAGGCACTGTGTCCCATGGTGAGGGGCATGGTTGCTTGGGTGGCAGGCATTTCCAGGCCAGACCTTATGGTCATAGCCAGGTTGCCTGATGACATGCTGGTGGAGCTAGGGTCTGCCAAGGTGGCTGATCAGGTCAGGGCTTCATCTGGCATTCTGTTGTCTGCAGTGGATTTATCACAACCCATTTGCATGGAGCTGTATGTGGATAGCTCAATGGACAGCAGGCAGGTCTCCAAGGTCAGGGGCAGGGCTGCAGGGCTCTTTGTGCTCAGACAGGAAGGCCTGGGGAGTTTGGTGAGCTGGTTTAGTCGCCTGCACAAACGGGTGGCTGTCAGCAGTGATGTGGCAGAATGCAGGGCTATTTGTGAAGGCATTCACACAAGCCTTTATCTGAAGGAGTTGCTTCATCAGATGACTTCTAACACTCCTTGGCCACTTCAGGTTACCACTCTTCTAAAAACAGACTCCATGGGGATGGTGCAGTTTGTGCACAGGCAGATGGCCAGAAGTAGGGACTTGGATTATCTCCTTCTTAAGGAGTTGTCCTCCTTGGCCAATATTGAGCATATCCCTGGGGTTGACAATCCTGCTGATGCTTTGACCAAGCTAGTGCAGAAGGCAGCAGTGCAATACAAGGTTCTTCAGTCTCTGATGGACCCATCTCAGCAAGCTGTCTAAGCTGGTGCATGGTTATAGGGCATTGGAGAGCAGATTGTGTGGTAGTGTCAGCATTGTGACTGGCATAATACCTGTATTTTAGTCTGTACTAAGGCTCATGGACCATGGTACACTCACTCTGATTTTAATCAGGATACAGCCAGGTTTTGGCTGGGGTTCATGCTGTTGACTACACAAGGTTGACAGGTCCATTACAGACCATGTATTCTATTTTAAAAGAAATGTATATTTGTACATACTTCTCACAATGGTCTGGGAACCTTTATTCTGGGGTTTATAGGGCGGGGTTCGATTCCCTGGTATTATGTTTCTACAAGCTGGCCTGTTCAGGTGTTTGCCTGTTCAGACTTCCCTAGTTCCCCAGGGCAGGATTTAATTGTTGCCTATGTGTTTCATTTTGTCATTTGTTTGCTGTGGCAGTTTACCATCTGGCAAGTAGACGGGCGCCGTAAGACGGGCGCCAATAGACCCCTGTTGAGAGAATGACAGGCAAACTATTGTAATACGCCTTACTTTGTCAAGTGGTATTTTAATTGTCATGGATTTATTGTACTTATATTGAATATGTACTGGGTTTTATGGGATTAGTATCTGGGATTAATGTAACTCACCGCCAGAAGGTCATTGTACTGGAGGCTCTACCGAGGTGATGGGATTAATTCCTGGAGAAGACCTCATAGAATTAACCTGTATGTATTTAATTTTGTGTGCTTCTAATATCTGGTGGTACTCTGTAATGCCACTTCCATAGGTTTTTATCCATTTCTCATGAATGGTTTTCCCTGTGGCAGATCTGTTTCTTTTCCAGTTCCTTAAAAGAAAGGGCTGGGGGAATGGCAATGGCCATTAAAGACATCTGTTCAAGCTTCAAGCTGGAGTGAAGGACATTTCAAGCTACTTCAAGGGTCCCTGGCAGGGGATGTGATCCCTAAAGAAAAGAAGGGATTGGAGTTAACGTAAAGGATTTACGTTAGATGGATAGAGATTGTTACGCTCTTTCCAACGGCACCTTGAACGCCTCATTTGGTTAAGGAACGTAAAAGTTATGACGTTTCCTAGGCTGTGCCGACAGTACCCGGCGCGCCACTGTGGGCGCGTACGGACACAGGATGTACAAGTGTCACTTTGATAGTCCGCAGGACGTTGACAGGACTTGTACAGGACTTGATGGTCAATTGATAGGTAGGCGCACTGTAGCGCGCCAGGACCTATGAGACAATTGATGCTGACTAGTGTACGGATAGGTCCACAGGACTAGCCGTATGGACAATTGATAGATCTGCGCGCCAAAGGCGTGCCAGAGTCTGTGTAATCAATTGATTGACAGTTCAGCTGTGACAGTGCAGCTGAATACTTGGACGCGTCCCTAGCAAGCTATATGAGTGACTTGGTCACACTGGGGCGCTAGTTCTTGCGTGCACGTTCTCTTGGCACTGCGACCCTGTCGTCTGTGCTGCGTGCAGTCTTGGAAGTGACGTGACTTACGTCTGTGTTTCCTTGTTATTAATAAAGGCAACTTCCTGCAAGAACCATGGCGGAATTCGTGGCATTCTCACCCTCACAACTGCATGAAGTCCCCCAGCGACCACTCCTCGTGTGAGGCTGCCCGGGAAGCGGCCTCGTAGCCTACTGAGGTGGCGACTGAGTGATCGCCCTGACGCCCGAGCTGTTCCAGCATCCGCTGCATGAGACCCTGCCCTGATTGCACCGCAGCCACGAGAGTCTCAAGGGTAACCACGGGTTCCGCCGGCACCATAACACCCGCCACACCAGGACCCTCCGCGGCAATCCGTACGGTACTAGGTAAACTCGGTCCCTCCGCAGGACGTGACATCGACGGTCCGTCCTGGGCAGGCCGGAGACGAGGCTCCAAGGAGACCAGGAAGTGGGGCTCCGGTGGGACCTCTTCCGCTCGGGAGCGCGGTTCCAGGGAGACATGGAAGGTAGTCTCTTCTTGGCCCGCATCGGGCGGGTTGCTAGCGGGAGCCTCATCAATCGGCTCCTCCCTAGCCGGCCGTTCGGCCCTGGCCACCGCGGTCTCTGTCGGATCCGTTCGCCGTCGCCGATTCTCTCGCTCTTGCTCCAACCCCACCGCCGACCCCCACGTGCGCTCCCAGTGCCGATCCGCTGGTCGGCGAGGAGGTGGTGACGCTTGGCGAGCGGGGCGTACATCAGTCCCGGAGTCCGAGCGGGAACGCGAACGGGAGGGCGGGGATGGCGAGCGACGACGTGCCGGCCCCTCCGGAACACGTCGAGGAGCAGCTTGGCTGCCCCCACCCCATCCGGTCGCCCTTGGAAGACTCCGCGTCTCGCGCCCTGAAGGTCGCCCCCAGCCCGTCGCCGGCGGTGGCGCCTCATAACGAGGCACAGGACGGCTTCTTCCGCCGCTCCCCTGGGAACCCCGAGACGGCGGATCCCGCGGAGGGGAACGAGAGGGAGGGTGTGGAGGATGGTCGTCGTCGTCGGAACTGGAGTCATATCCCTCACTCCCATCATCCTGGTCCTCATCATCCATCGCCACAACGCGATCCAGAGCCTGCCGCAACGAATACTGCCCTTCTCGCAGGCATTTTTCACCCCGTAGCGCCCCCTCTGGCGGAAGATACCGGGGGAAGTGGTACACTAGGAACTCGCTACTGAGAAAACTGAGATTTCCTGAGATTTCCTGAGATTTCCTGAGAAAAAAACTGAGATTTCCTGAGATTTCCTGAGATGTCCTGAGATTTCCTGAGATTTCCTGAGATTTTCCTGAGATTTCCTGAGATTTCCTGAGAAAGTGACCTGAGATTTCCTGAGATTGGCCTGAGAAAATTGGCTTTTTCTCAGGAAATCTCAGGAAATCTCAGGGCTAAGTGGAAACTGAGATTTTACGTGGACACTGAGATTTTTTTTTCTCAGGCTGAAAATCTCAGGGCATTTTCTCAGGCGCTTAAAATCTCAGGGCATTTTCTCAGGCATGCCATTGCCAGAATTAAATGTGTATTCTAACAAGCATAACACCATCATGCAATAAATCCAACAATTCATTAATGAATTAAATACGTTATTAGCACATCTTGTGGTATTAGGCGTGGCATTCATGGCATCACGCTGTTTGATAGTAATGAACTTATGTTTCATTGTGGCATTCTGTGACTCATCATTTCAATACCATCAAAATATAAAACATCGACTCAAAACTGCTCTCATCCTATTTCTGGATTGCTAGCTGATGGCTCATGGCCATATAACAGCTGGCATGCCAGAGCCCAGCAACGGTGGTTTCACTCAATATTGATGTGTACGTCTTCTCGTCGAGCTTGTATGCTCCACGATCTGCATCAAGTCATCCCCCAAAGAAAGAAAGCATACAGAAAGCAAGGAGTTAAATTTACAAACATGATAATAATGCCATATGCAACATGATATTCCAAGAATGATATAGAAGGCGGGCATGCTGCCATGCATTGCGTGACTGCGTGCAGGCGTGCAGCTAGGTGTGCGTGCGTGGGCGAGTGCGTGCAGTTGTGCATGAGTGCGTTTGTGCAGGCGTGCCTTGGCGGGTGGGTTGATGGCTGTGTGCAGGCGTGCGTGCGTGAGTGGGTGCGTGAGAGTGTGCAGCTATGTGTGCGTGTGCGTGCACTTGTGCATGTGCGCGTTTGTGCAGGCGTGCCTTGGTGGGTGGGTTGATGGCTGCGTGCATGCGTGCGTGCGAGGGTAGGTGCGTGGGAGTGTGCAGCTAGGTGTGCGTGCGTGCAGTCGGTGGGCGTGGTGAAGTCTCCGGGGTGTCGCTGTGGACATGGGTGGGGCACTGGACTCGTGGGTGATACCGTTGTGGGAGGTGAATTGGGTGGGTACTCGTGGTCCTGGGTATTGTAGAGTGTGTGTGTGTGTGTGTGTGTTGGACTATTGGGGGGACCCCCCCCTTTGGCGGGGGTCATGGGGGACATTGTTATGGGTTGATTATGTAGTAGTTGTGAGTCGCAGTTGTAGGTAGCTCGTGCGTAGGTCACAGGTTCGTGTGAGGGTTGGGGATGCTTGGGTTGCGTGGGTGGCTTGGGTATGGTACGTAGGCGGGCTTGCCGGTGGTCGGTGCAGCAGTGTCAGTTATGGTTGAGTGGACAGCTGATTGGTTGCCCCGGAGGCCGGGGTGGATGGTTATGCTTCACGTGGATGGTGGGGTGGAGTCATCGTATGTTGGGGCAGCGGGGGGCGGGGTGGGCGGGGTGCAGTGGTGTAGGGGAACCTCGTTGTGGGGCGGTAGGTTTGTTTAGTAGGTGGTTTGTTATGTTGGTGTGGAAGGTGGTGTATGTAATACGGAAGGGTGGTAGTCAGATAGGTTGGTTTGGGGGGACTCAAGGTGGATGGTCGGGTGGGTCATCGGATGGTTTGGGGGAGGAGGGCGGTGTTACGGTGTTGTGGGGGACCTCAGCGTGGGGGCGAGAGTAGTCCGTAGTCAGGTGGGGATGGATAACGGCATGTGGATGTCTGTGACGTATATTTGTGGGTGGGGCGGGTATGGAACAGGCAGGGGAGTGGGGCGAGTGGGAGTTAGCGGGGTGGAGGGTGCTGGCATTGTGGCGGGATGGTTGGAGGCACACGGACACACGTAATGGCAAGAGTAACTGCATGCATAGCAACATTGGACCAGCTGTTCCTAGAACATCTGCAACCCTCAGCATGCAACAACCAACAGCAACTGACAACTGCCGACAGTGACAACGTTAGCAAGATGTGACGCCAAGTCCACTGGAGACCCCGATGTAATTTCAGGTGGTTCCCAGTCCTGCCGTGTACTTCACTTAATTCGGGGCCGCACACTTCGTTTGGTGCAGCAAGGGCTCGTGGCCGGTATGGTGGTAGCCGGTAGGCTTGATTGCCATGGATATCCGGCGTGGCGGAGGGGCCGCAGGGAGCGAGGCACCATGGAGGAGGCGATGGAGCGATTGAAGAAATGTAGGCAGTAGCCCGGTGCCCAGCAGCAGCGGAAGTGGAAATATTGCTTGACGCGGTGCGTGCGGTGGGATGGGTAGGCACTGCCTGCCATCACCCGGACATTTCCTGTTACGGCACAGCCCGCAGTCGGCCATATTGGAGCAGACGGGCCTTGCTGCGAATCGAGGGCGTGATATTGCACGGGAAAAATCATGCCGAGAGTCTCAGGGCGTCTCGCATGGCGACAGCTGCAGCGTGAGGGCCGACAAGCTCGAGATGCAGGTCTCGTCGGTACATGTGGGCCACTGGTGAGGTCGCCAATGTGATGGAGCCCTCTCCATCGTGCCAGTCGGACATCACTCAACAGCCAACAACGATCTTTTGTGCGACCAGCAGCCTCCGAATTCCCTAAGTCCGGACTCCGGACGCAGCGCCCCTCTCCAACGGACTGCACGCGGAAATTTGAAATTCAGCCCGAAGGGCACGCGCCGCGCCAGAGCTGGCACAGGAAGTGGACGTTGCACGTGAATTGGAGAACGCCACCGTGACAAAGACCAAGGCGATAACGGCAGGTACGCAGCCTTGGCAGCGCCATAATTTTACTTGGACACCATGCGCGGTGCTGTAGGCAGCCATATATATCATTCACAGTGACTCGATGTAAAGTCGGGTGGTGTAATAGCGACATCACCGGGCCCGCTACGTTTTTTGTAGCGGGCCCGGCACCAACCAAGTGACGTGACTCTGCCAGATGATGATTTGATAACGCAGATGATTTGATAACGCAGTTCAGCATTATCAAACGTGAACGTCAAGCACTCAATCGGCGAGTTTTTCGTGAGCCAGGAAGCGCTCTTCTCTAGGTATTCCTGTGGTTTCGCAGTTCCCTACATCTTGTGAGGTACATAGGGACAGTTTAGGTGAGAATACCAGGCCCTCTCTCTCTCTCTCTCTCTCTCTCTCTCTCTCTCTCTCTCTCTCTCTCTCTCTCTCTCTCTCTCTCTCTCTCTCTCTCTCTCTCTCTCTCTCTCTCTCTCTCTCTCTCTCTCTCTCTCTCTCTCTCTCTCTGTCCACTATCTCACTTTCTCGGTCCAAAAATCAAGCCATCACTCACAAACAGCCACGCGACTGCTGTGCTCTCACGCCGTCTCATTACACACAACTGATTTAGGTAATGCAACGTTGTTGGCGCGTCAAGGCGTCGGGTTTCATCTCACTTAAATCGTTGTGTGTTCCCTTTGCTGCTTTGCTGGATAACGCATGTTTCCCTTGCATGCAGGCAATCTACCTAACACAACCATGGCGCACACATCGGCCAGCCCAGCATGGCGGGGAGGGCACCTGCGGACACAGATTTTGTAGGCTCTGAGCCCTCATCACATCGCTGTAGCACTGGACAGTCTCCTGCGGTAAATTTCTAGAAAGTCGTCCATTAATTTCAGCAATGATCGCTGGGACAGCCCTACGCGGATGTTATACTGCATTTGTAAGATGCTTGTGGCTGTGCATCTTGCCCGCCACCCTCGGACTGTGATTGAGTGCACTTCTCCTTCATGTGTTTTGTCAGTACAGTTTGTCATGCTAATGTAATGCAGAAAACCGCAATTCAGGCAGCAAGGTAGCAGCCATGTTGATTTTGATGATGATGATGATGATGATGACTTGGTTTAGGTGGTCTTTTGAACTTGTTGATTTTAATGAAATAAGTTTACCTGTGCGTGGTGTTGATTTGTCAGTTTGCTACGCCTTTGGTTGTCATGTTGACGTTTGTCATGTTAACATTTGTGGACATTTTGTCATGTTAACAATTTTTTTGGCCTTCGTTTGTTAACGTCTTGACATTTCTTGACACATCACCTTGGTTTGTCAGTGTATTGACATTTTTTTCCGTGTTGATATGTTGATATTTCAAAGATTGTCAAGGTTTTGTCAACCTTTCAACATTCTGTCAAGGTTTGTCAAGCCTTTGATGTTATCATGTCAAGCTTTTGTCAAGTTCTGTCAAGGTTTGTCAAGGTCATGTCAGTTGATATGTCAAGAATCTATATTACTAATTTGGCAATGTAAGGTAATCCGACACTATTCAGGGCATCACCGAGTACGCGGCCAATCCAGAAGGGGCGGACTGACTGACCACCAATCCGCGCCAAGCGCACGGAAGAACTGCCAACCAATCCGCGCAAAGCTCCCAGCGAGCGAAGCGAGCGGCCGCTTTAGCGGCCTCCTCTCTGGAGGGCAGCGAAGGAGACCGTCAGTCCGTCACGATTCCTCTCCGGAGTGCAGCGAAGGAGTACGCTTCTACGAACTACAGTATGCGTCTACAGCGGGCAGCGGGCAGTCCCTCCATGGTCTCTCTACCGCCAAAAATTGATTATTTTTTTTTTTTTTGGCTGTGTGAAGCCAGCGGGTCACACTAGAACTATTTGACAATTCTTGACAAACAATTGTCAAAGTTTGTCAACACTCCGTTCCTAGTGTGGCAGCGAGGATGGCATGCCTGCACCAAGGAAGAGGAGGGGTAAGCAGCCTGCAGCAGAAACTGATTCCTCCATCTGCAGCGGCAGTGATAATGGTAGCCAAGAGGATGTGGCTCCACCTAGCAGCGACAGTGATGACCCATGCAGCTACAATGCGTCTGAACCTGCACGGGGAAGCGTGGACGGAGGGGGAGAGGAAGGAGGCAGCCTGCAGCAGAAAATGCTGCTGATTCTGCCCGTGGTGGCGATGGCCGCGAGTATGCGGCTGAACCTACGCGGGGGAATCGTGGGCAGAGGGGGAGAGGGGGTAGGCAGCACAAGAATGTGGCTGAACCTAGCCGGGGCGACCTTGCACCAACGAGGAGAAGTGCAAGGGCGTATGGAAAAGTGAGCTACGCTGAAGCAGATTGTAGCAACTCGTCTAGTGACTGAAATTGATGTTCTTATTAAACTTGAAGAGCTGTACTCCAACTGCACAAGAAATTATTATAATTTGTAATCAAAGTGATTTCTGGTTGCGTGGTATGAATGCGATTTCTCTGTGTGCATGAGGTTTCTCAGTTTTTCTCAGGCCTTAAGTTTCCCAGATATTCTCAGTCTCAGATTTTCTCAGGCAGCAACCTGAGAAAAAACCGGGCGCCTGAGAAATTTCGTTCCTGAGAAAAAAAAATCTCAGGCCAGGCGACTTTCTCAGGCTGATCTCAGTTTTTTCTCAGTTTTCTCAGTTTTCTCAGGTGATTTTCTCAGTTTTCCTGAGAAAACTGAGATTTTTCTCAGTTGATCTCAGGAAATCTCAGGAAATCTCAGGAAATCTCAGGAAATCTCAGGAAATCTCAGGCAGCCTTCCTGAGAAAACTGAGAAAACTGAGAAAAACTGAGAAAAATCTCAGATCTGAGTTCCTAGTGTATTCCAGCAGCTTCCGCACTGGGGGTGGAAGTAAGAGGAGAAGGAGCCGTGGGAATGCCAGCCCCGCTTCCAGCGTGTTCATGCACCCGTCATGACAGGCGCATTCCCGCTCATGTGTCTCCCAGTCGGTCCCAACCACCACACCGTTGTGCGCAGCCGTGCGGGTCTCGATCCGGAACCTCACGTTGCGCCGCACGAACCCTCGAAAAGTCTCCATCTGCACAGGGCCGACCCGCGCCATGATAGAATCAGCGCGGAGGTGCGACGGCATTTGATTACGGCGACGCCGTCGTCGTTCCACCAGGGCTTCCCCCTCCCGACCGTAGTCACGCAAGAACACCCGGGGATTGAACGTCTCCTCGTGCAGCTCCTTTACCAACTCCAACGTACGCGCGTCCGGTGCTCCAGGCCTTGACGAGGTTTCTTGCTGGCGCTCGCGACTAGAGGAGGGCCCCGTCTGCCCGCCACCATCTCTCGAGCCCCCGGCCCCTGGTGCATCCCTCCGGACCGCAGGCTCTCCACGAGCTATCTGCGTCCTTACCCCCGCTTCCGGTTCTGGGACCTCCGAATCGTCGGCTATATCCATGTCGACCAAATCCCCCTCACTGGACTCCCCTTCTGCAACCCGGAATCCTGCGTCAGCAGCCTCCACGGCGCCAACGGAAGTCTGGTCTCTGGGAAGCGCCTCCGCGGCGTCCCTCTGCACAGTCCACACACAAGATGTCAGGGCGTTAGTCGACGCGTACCAAATACCTGGCTCCCGCACCACCCTCACCCTACACCCTACCGGCTGTGGTCTGCTAACGCAACTGGTGCGTCTCCTTGTATGCTTCTAGTAAGCGGGCGCACCCCGCTAACTCAGTAGCGGTGCGCCAGGAGTCCTCGGACTCGTGTTGTGCGAATCGCCATCGCACCCGATATTGTCGCTGGACCCCTCGTCCCCGTTTGACATCCCGGTGACCCACGATCGCGGCCACCTCGTCCTCCTGTTCCCCCGTGTCCGGATTGAACTCCAGTGGGGCTGGGGGATTGACCCTACCCTGAATGGTGTTCTGGTGATACAACTTGAGCTGGTCACGGTGAAAACGGTTGGACGTGAGGTTCCATGACACTGGAATGTCCACCTGGAACATGACATCATCGAACTTGGTGAGGACCTTGTAGGGTCCCAGGAACATGGGTCGGAGCTTAGTCTTCAGCTCCTTCTCCACCTTGTGCGAAAATCGCCCGATCTGCGGGCCCTCAACCAGGACCCAATCGCCCACCTCGATGGACGGCGCCCTGGGATCCCGCTTGCCGGCTGTCCTCTCCAGATACCGCGCTGCCGCTGCGCGATAGCCCTGAACCGCGCTGTTATGCGCTTGGTGCATCCGCCGCAGCAACCGGTCGACCCCTTGCAGGGTATCCAGCTTGACCTGATCCTCTCCCAGCTCGTGGCTCCCAAGCAAGTCGAGCGGTGTGAGAGGGTGTCGGCCGGAGTTGAGGAAAAAGGGGGTGAACCCATGGGCGGCCTGGGGGGCATTGTTCAGGGAAAACTCCACCAAGCCCAGAAGTTCTTCCCAATTGCTGCCCACCGTGTCGGTGTAGTGTCGCATGGTCTCTTGCACCGTGCGGTTCAACCGCTCCACCAGGTGCGACGACGAGCTGTGGTAGGCCGTGCCCAGCGACACCTTGGTGCCCAGTTGCTCGAAGAACTCCTGCCAGAATTTGGCCGTGAAGAGCTTGTCGCGGTCAGAGATGAACTGCCGGCTGAGCCCATGAAACCGAAACACGTGCGTCAGGTATATTAAAAATATAATTACTTACAGCAGAGTGAAATCACTCAAACCAAAGCAAACGCCCAGCTATGAACCTATATACAGAGCCATGTCAAAGCTCTATACTACGATAAGACCAATGGAAACGTCAGGTATATATATCTTGGTCCCGGGCCCCGACCTCCCGCCACATGCTATTCGCATTGCCACCCTGCCTGCACGGATGGGTGGCTGCGGTCTGACTCGTGCCGCCCGGCTGGCCCCAGCAGCATTTTTGGGCTCCGTCGCTCAGTCGTGGGCGGAAAGCTGCCGGCTCCTGCCCCTTTTGGCAACGGCAGCGCCTGACCTCCTGGACCCCAGCAGCCCTTTGCCCTTCGTCACCGCCATCCAGGAGGCCTATGCTGAGATCCAGCAGGCCTGTTCTCCCGTCCGTGCCGCTCAGGCGGTACAGCGCCACCTCCCTCGCGGCACTCCCTCGGTCGCCTCCGTTCAATCTCCCGCCGCATTCCCTGCTCGCGTCATCGATAAACACCAGAAAACCTACGCGGGTATTCTGCACACGGCTGATTGGATTGCTCTTTTCGCGGACCTCAACGCCCAGGGACGTGCGTGGCTGTTCTCGCTTTCCTTGCGGAGTGTGGGCTCGGCGTACCTTCGTGCTCTTCCCATGGCCCCCCCATTCGCCTTGGCTCCCAGCCACTACTCGGTGGCGCTCCGGCACCAGCTATTTGCCCCGCAGCCTCTTGTTCCGGCCGGGCGGCCTTGTGGTAGCTGTGGGCAGCCGCTGGATCCCACGGGGACTCACTACCTTGCCTGCATGGGGGCCAACAGAATCAGAATTGGTATTTGTATTTGCACACTGTCCTCCTGACGGTGGTGCTCGCCATGATTCGGTCGGTTTTCCCCCACGCGAACATCCGGTCCGAGGATGCGGATGGCGCTGCCTTCTATTCCCCCAACCACCGGCCTGACATCGTGGTGCTGGACTTTGAGGGGGGTGGCCGGCATCTGCTTATTGACGTTTCGGTGGCGCGGCCCTTGGCTCTTAGCCACGTGGCTGGGGCCTCCCTCACGGCAGGTTACACGGCGGACCGGGCGGAGCGGGCCAAGCTCCTGGCCTACGGCGACGTCGGGCACCATCGTGTGGTGCCCTTTGTCCTGGAGGAGTTTGGGGCCATGGGGCCCCTGACCTCCGCCTTCTTCAAGGAGTGTTGCCGGCTCCGGGAGGACCGGCTGGACCTGGAGGGCCAGCGGGCCCCATGGTCGGCGCGGACCTGGACGTCATATTGGCGTCAGCGCTTGTCGGTGGCGCTGACTCGGGCCATGGCTGACATCATGCTCCGCCGTACGCGGGCTGATTTTGCGGTGCAGCAGGGCTATTAGGTTCCTCCCGTTAGGCGTTTCCATTGGTCTTATCGTAGTATAGAGCTTTGACATGGCTCTGTATATAGGTTTATAGCTGGGCGTTTGCTTTGGTTTGAGTGATTTCACTCTGCTGTAAGTAATTATATTTTTAATATATCTTGGCGCACTCCTCCGCTGTGAGGTCGACCGGACACGGGGCCAGGTGACACATGCGCGTCAGGCGGTCCACAAACACCAAGACCATGCTGTTGCCGTACTTCGTCTTCTTGAACGGGCCGATGAAGTCCATCATGATAGAATCCCAAGGACCCATAGGATCCGGCAGCGTCTTAGGGACGGCCTGAGAGCCAGTGTTCCTGGACTTCATGATCTGACACGAGGGGCACTGGCGCACATACGTCTCGATATACTCCTTCATCCCTGGCCAGTAGAAGTGCTTACGTGCCCGGGGAAGGAGACGGTGGCTTCCCTGATGTCCGCCCAGGAGAGAATCATGGAGCTCGTGAAGCAAGGCAGCCCTACAGAGCTCAGGAACATACAGCCGCCATTCCTCCGGCTGGGGACTCACGAACAGCTTCCCCTCCTGGAACTTGCAAGGATAGGCCCCCATCTGCTGGGGGTGTGCCCGGATGGCTTCAAGTGCTGCTTCCTCCGTGATTGTGAAACGGCTGATCAGCATCTCCAAGTCCGACGTGACTGTGAACGCGTCCGCCGCCGGTTCTGCCGCATCCGTACCCGCCTGGTTGACGAATTCTGAGAAGACTGTGGGAGGACCGAGCGGCTGAAGCTGAAAAATTCCCTGGGGCGGCACCACATGACTAAGGGGCACGCGCGCATGCGACCCCTCCCCCTCCCCGGGGGTGTCCACGTCCTCGTGGGCTCGTGGTTGAACCGTCTCCTCCGGGAGGGGTGACAGGGATCATCCATGGTGGTGTGCCCAAGATGAAACAAGTGGCGGGCCTGGGGGGACCGTGGTTCCACACCGTAGGCGGTCCCCGGGGCGGCCACTGGGACACAGGTGGTATGCAGCACGTCCATGTCCTCGTAGAACCAGTAGTCTGCCCGTCGCGAGAGAGCGTCGGGCACTACATTGTCCGCGCCTTTGACATATTGGATCTTGAACGGCGCGAACTGTGACAGGTACTCCATCCATGCACCGCGCCTGGCGGGGCGTCAAGTTGGGCTGCACCAGGAGGTGGGTGAGCGGCCGGTGGTCCGTGTGGATCACCAGGCGATGGGGGTCGAGGTCCCCCTGCTCACTGATGGCCACCGAAAACTGGGCCCCCAAGAGATGATGACGCCACGTGTGGCAGCTGTAGACGACTGCCAGGAGTTCCTGCTGATGCACTGGATAATTCCGCTCCGCCGGAATCATCGTTCGTGAGATGTACTCGATGGGCTGAAGGCCCTTGCCGTGGTCCTGCAGGAGAACACCCCCGATGGCCACCTTGCTGGCGTCCGTAGCCACGACAAAAGGAAGGGCCGGGTCCGGCAGGATAAGGACTGGCGCTGTGGTGAGGTGGCGCTTGAGCGCCTCGAAAGCCTGTTGGCACTGCTCAGCCCAAAGGAACGGAGTACCCTTTTTGAGAAGAGCGTTGATCGGGGCGGCGATGGTGGCGAACCGCGGGATGAACCGGCGGTAGTAAGATGCCAAGCCCAGGAAACTGCGTACCCCTTTCACGTCCGTAGGGACAGGCCATTGCTGGACAGACTCGATCTTCTCAGGGTCGGTCGCGATGCCGTCCGCGGACAGGGTATGACCTAGAAACGGCACGCAGCGACCGGCGCGCACCTTGGCCTTCCGCGCCGAAAGGTGCTCATCCTCCATGATCTGCAGCACGGCGTCCACATCCTCCAGGTGCTCCTCGAACGTCTTGGAGTACACCAGGATGTCGTCCAGATACGCCAGCGCGCACGTGCGCTTGTAGGTCCAGGGCGGGCGCGCTCCCTTCTGCGGGTCCGCCAGGTCCTGGGAGACCTGCGGCAGGTGGGCTGTACCCATCACCGGACGGAGGATGTCATTCATCAGCATCTGGAAGGACGCAGGCGAGTTACACAGCCCCATTGCCGCCACCCGAAACTGATAGTGACCGAAGGGCGTAGCGAACGCGGTCTTGTGGCAGTCTTCTGGCGCGATGCGCAGCTGCCAAAACCCGTCCGCACAGTCGATGACGGTGAAACACGTCGCCCCCTGGACGCGGATGAAGATGTCGTCGATCCGCGGTAGAGGATACCGGGACTTGACGGTGATGGCGTTCAGCTTCCGGTAGTCAGTCACCAGACGCCGCTTGCCTCCTGGCTTGGGAACGAGCAGCACGCCCGCTGAGAAGGGGCTGTTGCTTGGTTCAGTGAGCCCAGCGTCGAGTAGTGAAATGAGGATCTTCTTGAGCTCCACCAGCTCGACTGGGCCCATGCGGTACATGGGAGACACAGTAGGCCCGGAACCCTCATGGAGCTGGACACGATGTAACACCGACCGATTGGGAGGGAACTGGGGGGTACGATCGGCGAAGAGGGCAGTGCGCTTCTCCAGGACGGCATTGAACCGCGCCAGCTCGTCCGGTGTGAAACCGGCGCCAATCTCGTTAAGCAGAGCCTGAGTGCTGTCCAGGTCTATGCGATACATCGCGTACTCCTTGCCCTTCCGGAGCTGGCGCGCCAGCGTCTTGCTACTCATCAGTATCTGGGACGCTGGTCGGGGCCCGTCCGCCGAGCGCTCGTGTGTAATGTTATGGACCTCCGCGGCCTGCGCCCGGTACTCGCTGTCTGGGCACCAGAATGAACCATCCGGAAACCAAACTACCCGCCGGCGCACACTGATGTCCACATCCTGCTTGTCCAGCCAGTCCACTCCAATGATGATGTCGGCAGCGCCCAACGGCGCAATAGTCGCCACCAGGTCCACCGGCGTGCCCTGCAGTACACCCTTGATGTCTGCTAGGCCCGGCGATTGGTGCCGCCGGCCGTCTGAGTAGGTGACATATACTGCCGTGGTGTGAGGTCGAGGTACCAGGCCCAGCCGACGCACCAGGGCCTCGTTGATGAAGGACGTGGAGGCGCCGGTGTCGACCAGGAACTTCACGTCCATGATCGTTTTCTCCTTCAAATACGGATCAAGGACGGTGGGAGGGACCAGTAACCCTCCGCTGAAAAGAAACAGATGCCGCGAATCTCCTTGAGATGCACGCGCCGCCGGTTGGGTGGACGCGTCTGCGGCCACGTTATTGACGTCTACCTCTACTCTAATTGACTCCGCGTCTGGGCTATCATCTGATTTTTCTACCCTATCCCCTACCCCGGGACCCAAGCCCATGGGCAGGGCTACTACTCCCGAGGAGCGGTGGGACGGGAGGCCGCCTCGCCCGACCACCCGCCCTCTTCCCCCCCCTCCTCCTCTTCGTCAGCCCCCTCCTCGTCGTCATACTCGTAGCCAGCCACTGCCTGCGTCTGGCCCGAAGAGGAGGACTGTCGCCGCGCCTCAATCTCGTTGACCGCACGCAACACACCCTTGGTAGAGCTAGTCGCGGGGGGTCGCGGCTGCTGGTACTGCGTAGGGACCTGTCTGGCGTGCTGCAGGCGAGCCGCCCGCTCACCCGCGTTGCGGGGTCGGTCTCGAGGGCCGGAGGAGTCGGGGCGGCTGCCGAAGGCCGGGCCGGAGAAACGAACGCTGGGTGTCCCTTCTCCTGCCCCACGACTGGCGTTCTTGCCCCGGAGCTTGGGGCAGTCGCGCTTGAGGTGCCCCACCTCACTGCACATGAAGCAGCGCGCCTTGCTAGCGTCAATCGCGTTGACGCCAAGGTCAGTGTAGCCCTCGTCCGGGTCGTCGAGGTACTCCTCCTCCTCCTCGCCGGTGAGCTCCGTAGAGTACATCTGGTTCACCCGTCGCGGGGGAGCTGACCTGAAGAAACGGCGCACCGAGGGTGCGCGCCCGCGAGACACCACGTCGGCCACCTGCAGAAGGTATCGCTGGATATTCAGGATGTCCCACTCCTTCCAGGGGACCTCAGCGTAGTGTTTGAATACCTCGTCCTGCAGCTCGGGGCTGAGCGCCTCGATGAATCTGATCTTGTACTCGTACCAGGTCATGTCGGTTAGATAAGCGGCGCTGGACTCAAACTTGGACAGAAACTCGCGATATGGGGTGGTCCCCTGGCGCAGCCTGCCGAAAGCGATCCGCTCGTGGAGCTCCGCGTCTGGGGGTATCAGCTTGCGGCGCACCCGGTCCATCAGCTCCTCCACGGTTTGCGGGTATGACTGGGATGCGATGCTCTCACAGTTCAGGATGCTCACCACCGAGGGGTCCATGCAGGTGTTGACCACATGTGGGATCAAATCGCAGGTGGCCAGTTCCCAGCTGTTGTGATTGCACCAAACGGTATACTGCTGTTGCCACATGCGTCCCCATTCGTCGACCTCTCGCGGTTTCATATCCGCGTGCAGCTTGGGTACATTCTTGAAGGTAGGCATCGGTGGGGCCTTTACCGTGTTAAGCTTAGGCCCGCCGACCTCTCTGTAGGAGATGGAGCCGAATGCTTGAGGCTGCGACCGCGGGAGAGATCCGGATCTGTCCGGTGTGCCGTGTGTCCGGCGCACCTGTACTGACGAGGGGTGTTCGTACCCCGGGTCATCCAGTGCCACCCTGCTGAAATTCAGGTTACCGACGGCCGCGGGCGAAGGGACCACGCTACTGTCAAACGCCCGTAGACGCTGCGGGTGAGATGCCGGGCGCTGGACTGGCGTGTGAGTCTCCTCGTCCCTGGTGGTGACACTGCTCCTGGTCTCCCCTGGGCTGGTCCGAGGTCTATGAGTACCAATAGGCGGGCCCTGCGTGACAGTGCCCTCGTCCGTCTCGTTAGTCCCCTCCAGGTCATCAAGCTCGCCCACTATACTTTTCGTCCGAGGGTAGTAAAAATGATCCGAGGCGTAAATTACGAGGTGGTAATTTACGGCACAGACTACGTATACCGTTTGTATAAGAGTTCGGATCTTTCTCGTAAGCTACGAGTTAGATCCGAGGTAAGATCCGACGTCGTAATTTACGAGGTAGTAATTTACGAGGTAGTAATTTACGAGGTAGTAATTTACGAGGTAGTAATTTACGAGGTAGTAATTTACGAGGTAGTAATTTACGAGGTAGTAATTTACGAGGTAGTAATTTACGAGGTAGTAATTTACGAGGTAGTAATTTACGAGGTAGTAATTTACGAGGTAGTAATTTACGAGGTAGTAATTTACGAGGTAGTAATCTACGAGG
This sequence comes from Mesostigma viride, assembly GCA_009746045.1. Classification (NCBI taxonomy): domain Eukaryota; kingdom Viridiplantae; phylum Streptophyta; class Mesostigmatophyceae; order Mesostigmatales; family Mesostigmataceae; genus Mesostigma; species Mesostigma viride. The sequence goes on along the minus strand of RPFO01001985.1, from coordinate 53,596 downwards.
TAGTAACATACGAGGTGTTAACGTACGAGGTAGTAATGTACGAGTTGGTAATTTACGAGTTGTAACTTAAGATGTCTTCTATTTATTTGGTTTTAATTTGTGCAATGTTCAGTTTCATGAAATGAGCCTAAAAGAGTTTATTATTTCATATTTCAGCATAAAACAAAGTTTAGTTAACCAATATGTCTTCATTCTCACATTTCAGCCGATGTCCTTGTCGCATTTATAATACATTGAAACTCTAACACAAGACATCAAGGAGACAACCATCGCAGGCCAGAAATCGGGATAATCCGGACCATGGTAGCACAATATATGATCAGATAACCAAGTCGGCTGATGACATCCTTAAATATTTATTGGCTTTGTTATCATCCATTGGATTGCGTGACAAACTCGCTCGAGGCACCGATGGGTGGGGTCTTCTACAAAGGTGCTGACTGGGGCTGGCCCGGTGCCGAGTGCGTGACATCCCCGCTCGCGGCGCCGATGGATGGGGTCTCCTCGGCAGGTTCTGATGTGCGCTCGCTTGGTGCGCTCGAGGCGCCGATGCTTGTGCGGTTGTGCGAGTTTGTGCTTGCGTCAGAGTAGGGCCACGGGTTGTTTATGTTGTCGAACAAGACACGCGCTGGCACCTGCCGGAAGGAAGCACGCGTCCTCGCCACCTCCTTGAAACGTTCCTCCACGTCGTCCCACTCGCGCCTTGGCCCAGACCGCATCACGGTCGTGGCCTGAAGGGCCTCGCGCACCTTCTTCTTGTCCCAGCACTTGGAGGCGATGTCTTCCCAATCTTCCCACAGCTCAGGCCGCTTGTCCCGCAGCTCCTGCTTGTGGTGTCATCATCACACGGCAAGTACATTCATTTTAACCGTGCATGCATTGAACAAACAATATAAGTCATTGTTGGCATACAAAAACTAAATGGAGTGACATGCAGTCTAGGCCTATGTACCAATGTGTTAAAGAAAGTAAGCGCATGCCACGAAACAATGATAAGAAGGCTGCTTACCTGCACCGTGAAGTGCAACATCTTCAGATAGTACAAAAGTACCACGCGGCAGAAGTCCTCCTTCAGCCATGCTGGAAGGTCTGCGTACTTCTTGATGCGATTGGTGGTGGCCGTCCCCACCAACCACGGCGTGTAATCGTCGGACACACGCACCAGGCCAAACTTGTACAAGTTGGACCGGTGGTTGGCCAGGCGCTTGATCAGCGCAGCCCGGACTTGAACGTAATCCTCCGCAGGAACCGAGTCGGCGGGGCTTCTCACGATGCCCGACTCCTGGAAGAACATGGCGATCGCGCCACGCAGACCCATCTCCCTGACGGACCGCTCCTGGTCCAGCTGAACGGCTTGCCCGGCGTCAGGGCGAACGCTCAGGCAATGCCTGGAGAGGTGTTCGACAGCTGCCGAAAAAGCTGGGGTCGTCTTCTGCAAACGTGCAATGTGCAAGATAGAGAAAGTGCGAAGTTAGAAATCTGGAATAATGAATCGTGTAAAGCAAAAAAGTTCAGCAAATAAGCTATAAAATGCGTAATGTGCTACCCACGAAATTCCTGGGCAGTTTGGTGCCCAGTCGCGTCATGAGACTGGCGACGTCTTGTCTCAATGCCGCCACCTCCTGCCTGAGGCCCTCCTCCGCCCTGTTGGCCGCGATTTGCAAGTTCCTGCCGGCGGAGGTGGTGGCCGGTGCATCCGGGGGGGCGCCATATCGTCGTCCTCGCCGGAGGACGACGAGGAAGGGGAATCGGATTCGGATTCGGATTCGGAGGAAGGCAACTGGCGGCTTTTCTTGCGCCGCCGGCCGATGTGCTCCTCCTCCCGCGACATCATGGCCTTCTTCTTGAGCTTGGGCGCCATAGAAACTGATGAGCTGCGCGTAAACGTTAACTGGAGTCACCTACGCGTGGTGAAGACGTGAAGGCGCACTTTCAAATTTCGCGTGCACTCCTGGTGCACTGTCAAATTTCGCGTACACACGTGGTTGCAGCCATCCGACGGCTACAACCCCAGTGGTCAGGGGCAAACCAAACATCGCACGGTACACGTTCTTGCGGCATCGCTGTCAGGTCACCCTATAACGCGGCAACCCGCTGTTATACTGGCGGCAGTTGTGTACCACCCCCCGCCTTCCCACGGCAGGTACGCAGCGACTCGCTGTTGTGCTGGCTGCAGTTGTGTACCACCTGTACGGTTTTTGTGTACCACCCCGCTCCTTCCCACGGCAGGTACGCAGCGACTCGCTGTTGTCCTGGCTGCAGTTGTGTACCACCTGTACGGTATTTGTGTACCACCCCCCTCCTTCCCACGGCAGGTACGCAGCGACTCGCTGTTGTCCTGGCTGCAGTTGTGTACCACCTGTACGGTATTTGTGTACCACCCCCCTCCTTCCCACGGCAGGTACGCAGCGACTCGCTGTTGTCCTGGCTGAAGTTGTGTACCACCTGTACGGTTTTTGTGTACCACCCCGCTCCTTCCCACGGCAGGTACGCAGCGACCCGCTGTCGACCTGGCTGCAGTTGTGTACCACCTGTACGGTATTTGTGTACCACCCCCCTCCTTCCCGCGGCAGTTGTGTACCACCTTCGGTTTAGTTAGGTATTGGTATAAGCCTCGTGTTGTAATTGCTGTACGTCCATGGCGTTTGTTGCAACTGGAGGTGTATACAATATTAATGGGACGACACTGCATGGCAACGATGCGCACGGAATTGTCAGCCTGACAAGCAAATGAGCTGGCTGAAGACTCGTCGATCTCAGGCATATTACAAGTCCCCCCAAAAGTCGTTCGTATGTGAGGCCCTTGAACGTTCTCGTCGTCAGGCACCCTTCTCGTTCCCCGATATCGGTCCACAACCGCTCGTCGCGCGCCCCAATGTCGGTGCCTCCGGGTCCGTTCCCAGCGGCGGGAACGACGGAGCCAAACGGCGAAGGCTGTTTGGTGAGCCACGCCAGGAATGCCCGCAAGGTGAACAGCTGTTGAAGACCGCCGAAGCTGTTGAAGTGGCTGAAGTGGATACACGGTCGCCGGAGCCCGATGCGGCGGGCATGGAAGGCGTAGAGCCTGCTGAGCCGCGCCCTGATGACTCAATGGAGGAGGAATGGGGGGCGATGGCGGAGGAGGAATTTACGGCAGACGGTGGGGCAGGGGGGGCGATGGCGGAGGAGGGGCTTACGACAGACGGTGGGGGAGGAACGGCTGGTGATGTTGAGGCCGGCGCCGGCCGTGCATCAAGAAACCCATGGGCATGGTCTAAGCCGTTGTCTGGGAACGCGGATTTTACACAGGCTTCGCTTTTCTGCATAGCCACGGAGTTTGGTCTTCCTGATAAGTGCATCGAAGCGTTTCAGGAACTGGCGAAGCACCCACAATACAGTGTGACCAGCCACGGGGAGTTCGGCGTGGCTAGGAGACGGTCATTGGAGAAGGGCCTGCCCCTTGCGGACGCACTGACTGTGAATTGGGTCCCAGCGGAGGCAGAGGGCGATCCTTTGCGTGAGGCAGTCAAGTTCACTTACATCAGCATACAGTCAACGCTATCCGCTCTGCTGCAGAATGAGTCGTTCACGGGGAAACTGTTGCTAGAACACGAGATGAATGAGGATCGGCGTGTGTGGACTTTCAATCAGACCCAGTTTTACAACACCCATCCAACAGTTCAACAACAGGAGGTGCAGCTTCCCGCCTTGGCAGCAAGTTCCAGTGAGAAGCGGCAGAGTGTCGTCCGCATTGGGGACACCATCATGGTGTTAATGGACAACAACAAGGGGCAGCGAAAGCGAGAAGAACTTTGCCTTGTCCGCGCTGTCTTCATGCAAGTAAACGCTGACGGTACTCGTGAGCCATGGGCGAAAGTCCGGTAAGTGGCACGGATGGTGCTTTTGTGTCGATGTACACTCATCATGATATGCCCTTGGGATTGCACATGCTGAGTTAATTGCATTCTGCTGAAAACAGATTGGTGTCTGTCCGGGCTCCCTTGTTGGTTGGTACCAGTTGACCACTATAAACTGCCGTAATGGGCATGCATTCGGGCCAGTGCAAGCATGGTTATTAAACTGGGTTGTGGGAAGTGCAATGTTTGCACCATATATCAAGTATGATGACAGTGTTTATGCAGCAATGTGGTGTGTTTAGAGACCAAATAATGTCGTAGCCTTTTTGGTCCTGCATGAGCGCAAAGTTCCGAACACTATTTTCCCGAGGTTAGCCACTCCTCGGCATCCTCGGCATCCTAAATTGAGACCACGCATGCGCAGGATGACACAGAGTGCACTACATTTGGTGGGAGGATATTGACGTGTGCACGTCCAGCACGCTTGGATGGATCTAGTATTGTATATTGATGACAATCCTATAGTATTTGCCCGCCGTCATGATGCCTGCAGGTTCTTCTACCGCGCAAGGGATTGTCCGGGGGGGACCGTACCGCGGGATGCCGATCGTGTCAGTGAGGTCTTCTGGACGAAGCATGAGCAGGAGATCTCTTTACTGAACTACGGGGGTCACATTGACGTGGTTGGCGTCCGTAAGTGGAGGAAATTTGCCGAGGCTGACCGAGAGGGCGGGCGAGTGTTCTTCATGCGCAGGTCGTACAACCTGTCCCCGGACAAGCCTCGGTACAAGAGGCTGAGATTCTCTAGATGGGAAGCCGAATTCCGCTGTTACCGCCCTTCTAAGTCTGGTCTACCCATCCTATATTTGGTAGTGGCGTTGTGGGATGACTCATTTGAGGAGTATCTCCATCGGCATGGGACGCTGGAAGCGCATTTGTTCACTGTTCTGAACATCGAGCGCGCCGACAACAAGTCAAGAGACATGATCTTCCCCATCACCGTGAGAGATACACATGTGCCACGAGAGGCAGTCCTTGAGTGTCTTGTGGAGGACATGAATGCGATGGCAGAGGGCGTGCCCATGCTTGTGAAGTTTCCCAAAACGCCAATGGAGCGGTGGGAAATCCGTGTCGCGAACCTGAACGTGATGGATTCGGCCGCCCGCAACGGCGCGATGGGGCACAAGGGTTGCACCGGCGACAAAGTGAGTGATGTTGTCACGTAGCTTGGTTCGGGGTGCTGCCCATGTGACCTTGATGTATTGGGAAGCTGTGTTGGTTTGTTATCACCGTAACCATCAGGCCTTCTTTTATTTCTGCGTACCTTGGTGTGCGGCGCATTGTGGGTGTGTGCGCCACTGCAGGGATGCCCCTTTTGCAACGTTCACCACGACGACTGGGCGGATGCGACGGTGGACGTGGCGGAGTACATGCGCAGTGAGAAGCAAACGGCGGAAATATTGGAGGAGATGGAGGGCATGGCGACGGCCACGGCACGGAAAGAGAAGGCGAAGGAGACCGGGGTGATGTATCAGCCGCTGTGGCCTTGGCGGGATCTTCGATTCTTTGACCGCTACCGGCAGTATCCGATGGATATCTTTCACAATCTGACGTTGGGTCTATGTAAGCAGGTGGCTCGCTACCTCGAGGAGGATGGAATTCCCACTCGCCAGCACCCGGAGTTGGATGCTTGGGTAAGCGCACACCCCACGCGCGTCGGGAGCCGGCTGCCGCAGGGGAAAGCTTTTACCTTGTATCCACATTACAAGGGAATGGAGCTGCTGACCCTGCTGTTCCAAATGCCTTTTGCACTTCCCATGCTGCTGCTGAGGAGGCGGAATGAGGGAGATGATAAGGAGAAAAGGAAGGCCCGGCGGATCAGCAAGATGGTGATGCACCTCGCCAAGTGGGCGCAGATGATGCTTGGTCCCGTTACGTCTCCAATCTACAACTTGGCTGCGGACAACGTCTACGCCACTTTTCAAGAGTGTTTCGGCACCTTGTGGCCGCGTGGCAGCCTTGCAGGAAAGGGTCCTGGGGCAATGGCTGAGGCAGCGGATGGCGACGAAAAGAAGAAAAACGCGGAGAAGAAGAAGAAGAACGCGGAGAAGAAGAAGAAGAGGATGGCACGCCAAGACAATGCCGCCAGCCATAACGTCCACATACCGCGCCATGCTTTGGCACAGACTGACGATGTGGGTCGTATCTGGTCCTTGGGCCCGCATGAATTTGAGGGGTACCACTTATTCCTGAAATCTCTCATGGAGTCGATGGCCAAATGCCACAGCAAGGAGCCGGGGCGTTACTTGCTGCAGAAACTACAGGGCTACTTGGCGTGGCAGTCCATGCTGGTTAAGGAGACATCCCAGCTCGATGAACGCGTGCTGCAAACCTTGCAGGAAAGCAGGATGTTCAACAAGCTGTATCCCAAAGCGTCCGCGACTGGTAGTGGCGCGAGTGGCGGTCCTTCTGGGCGGGAGGTGTGGGTGCGGGAAGGGGCGACTTTTCCAACGGTCATACACGAGCGCTGCGCGTTGGGGCGCATCGAGCAGGTGAGGAAACGCATGGGCGCTGTTGCTATGGCTGCGCTGGCGCTAGGGCTAGGGCATTCCTTGGTGTGCTGGGCCGACCCAGCATTTCCCTTCATATGCCCAGGCTAACAACGGCACTTGTGTGTTTTGCATGGGGTGCTGTGTGTGTGCAGGTCATGGGGGGCATGCCTTGCGGCCGTAACCCTAAGTCAACACCTACGTTGGCCGAAATTGGCGCTGACAAGCAGACGGTGGACGAGCTTCTCGCCCCGCTGGGCTGTCCACCCTGGGATGAAGCAACTGGCAGCGTGAAGGTTTATGCTAGTGCAGTAGTCGGTGCCAGGACCATTACGACTGGGGAGGTCAGGTGCTTCCACACTGATGCATACCCGGCAGGGCAAGTGGCGACAGCAGACTCATTGGCATACCAGGCGGCGGACAATGTGGACGCTGAATTTTGGTTTGCTGAGGTTGGCACCATCTTCATGCTGACGCCTGCTGAGGGGGCCATGGGGAGCATGTGGTTTGTCCCGATTTGGTTTGAGTCAGGGGATGCAAAGGACGTTCAGGGCAATCCCATGTTCAACATGGACGAAACTGTGACGGACTGTCCTGTGTTCACCAAAGACATGACACTGTCCTCGCAGTGGAAAGCCACGGGGAAGTATCCACAGCCTCTGTCCTACCTGGGGTCACAGGTCCGACTGTTGCATCAGTGCTGGCGGCGTGGTTACGAAACCAAATGCAAAGTAAAGCATGTGGCGGCACGTGTAGGTGACACCACATCAGAACCAGTCCTACAGGTGAAGCACGACCACCTTGGGAACAACCACTACGTGCTCGATGCGTTTGATTGGGCGTGCCCAGCGTACTATCGTGACCTGCACATGGGGGGCGTGACGGACCAGCATGGGAAACGATGACCTGCACAGGATGGGCGTGTCAGATAATCACGGCATTTTGTAACGTAGGGAGGCCAGTGTATTTATATTATTTGCCATGGGGCTGAGGTTGTGAGCATCCCATTCGTAATGCTCGTGCCCAGTTTGCGTGTGCCCAGTTTTGGGGACATTGTATTTATATTGTTGGCCATGGGGCTGAGGTTGTGAGCATCCCATTCGTCATGCTCGTGCCCAGTTTGCGTGTGCCCAGTTTTGGGGACATTGTATTTATATTGTTGGCCATGGGGCTAAGGTTATGAGCATCCCATTCGTCATGCTCGTGCCCAGTTTGCGTGTGCCCAGTTTTGGGGACATTGTATTTATATTGTTGGCCATGGGGCTGAGGTTGTGAGCATCCCATTCGTCATGCTCGTGCCCAGTTTGCGTGTGCCCAGTTTTGGGGACATCCTATTTAAATGTTTTTCTGTATTCATATACGTGGTAAGGGAACGACCCATTAGTAAATTTTCTGAGACTTTGCAAGTGAAATCAGACAACTATGCTCCATGTACACTGCATGATACACCTGGATATCAAATATTACATAACTTGGTTAAGGTTTCTTTCCATCACTCCGAGGGCTCCTGATCTGTGGCTCGCCAATGGGTGCACGAGATTAAGCAATTGATATGACCTTTTGTGGATGCCCTACCTAACGCGAGGGCATGATCATCTTACCATGCAGTGATCAGAACCTGGGGCCAGGCTTTTTAAGGCAACGAGACAAGTGGGGCGTCATATTCATAGGTTAATTAATTCATTAATTAATTAATTAATGAGGAACATCACTCCGTTGGGAGTCAATGGAGCACATATCCATGAGAAGGGGCATATGGCGTTTAAGACATCCTAGGCTACTTCATGCAAGGTTAAACTCGTGCTCCCTTTCTGCTTCATGGATGGATGGATGGATGGATGGATGGATGGATGGATGGATGGATGGATGGATGGATGGATGGATGGATGGATGGATGGATGGATGGATGGATGGATGGATGGATGGATGGATGGATGGATGGATGGATGGATGGATGGATGGATGGCTGGCTGGCTGGATGGCTGGATGGATGGATGGATGGATGGATGGATGGATGGATGGATGGATGGATGGATGGATGGATGGATGGATGGATGGATGGATGGATGGATGGATGGATGGATGGATGGATGGATGGAGGGAGGGAGGGAGGGATGGATGGATGGATGGATGGATGGAGGGAGGGAGGGAGGGAGGGAGGGAGGGAGGGAGGGATGGATGGATGGATGGATGGATGGATGGATGGATGGATGGATGGATGGAGGGAGGGAGGGAGGGAGGGAGGGAGGGATGGATGGATGGATGGATGGATGGATGGATGGATGGATGGATGGATGGATGGATGGATGGATGGATGGATGGATGGATGGATGGATGGATGGATGGATGGATGGCTGGCTGGATGGATGGATGGATGGATGGATGGATGGATGGATGGATGGATGGATGGATGGATGGATGGATGGATGGATGGCTGGATGGATGGATGGATGGATGGATGGATGGATGGATGGATGGATGGATGGATGGATGGATGGATGGATGGATGGATGGATGGATGGATGGCTGGCTGGATGGCTGGATGGATGGATGGATGGATGGATGGATGGATGGATGGATGGATGGATGGATGGATGGATGGATGGATGGATGGATGGATGGATGGATGGATGGATGGATGGATGGATGGAGGGAGGGAGGGGGATGGATGGATGGATGGATGGATGGATGGAGGGAGGGAGGGAGGGAGGGGGAGGGAGGGAGGGAGGGAGGGATGGATGGATGGATGGATGGATGGATGGATGGATGGATGGATGGATGGATGGATGGAGGAGGGAGGGAGGGAGGGAGGGAGGGAGGGATGGATGGATGGATGGATGGATGGATGGATGGATGGATGGATGGATGGATGGATGGAGGGAGGGAGGGAGGGAGGGAGGGAGGATGGATGGAGGGAGGGAGGGAGGGAGGGAGGGATGGATGGATGGATGGATGGATGGATGGATGGATGGATGGATGGATGGAGGGAGGGAGGGAGGGAGGGAGGGAGGGAGGGAGGAAGGGAGGGAGGGAGGCTGGGAGGGAGGGAGGGAGGGAGGAGGGAGGAGGGAGGAGGGAGGGAGGGAGGGAGGGAGGAGGGAGGGAGGAGGGAGGGAGGGAGGGAGGGAGGGAGGGAGGGGGGAGGGAGGGAGGGAGGGAGGGAGGGAGGGAGGGGAGGGAGGGAGGGAGGGAGGGAGGGAGGGAGGGAGGGAGGGAGGGAGGAGGGAGGGAGGGAGGGAGGAGGGAGGGAGGGAGGGAGGGAGGGAGGGAGGGAGGGAGGGAGGGAGGGAGGGAGGGAGGGTGGGTGGGTGGGTGGGTGGGTGGGTGGGTGGGTGGGTGGGTGGGTGGGTGGGTGGGTGGTGGGTGGGTGGGTGGGTGGGATGGATGGATGTGGATGGATGGATGGTGGGTGGGTGGGTGGGTGGGTGGTGGACTACTTACACAATCACTGGGCAAACGCTATCTGCGAGACCCTGGTTGCCCAGTCGCCTTGCCGTGCTGATGCCCTTGAAAAAAATGCGGCGATTTTCCACCTGGTACGCGGCACCAGCATGCACATGTGCTCCATGCCATAAAACAACATCACCAGGATTGAGCATCACCTCAGTTTTTCCCTCCCCCCTCTTGGAGATGTCCCTCTTCCTATAATGGCGGATACTATTGTCGTACGAAACCCAACGTGTGTCGGGTTGTACAGCGATGATGCAACTTACTGGGAAGTATACCTCCCATGCCAAAACTTCACGTGTAAGATCGGAATGGGGCCCTTGTTCTTTGCAGTTAGCCAGGCTTCGGAGCACCAGCAACTCACGTGGCTTAGGCACGTAGGACATGTCCAGCGCAGCATGCAGGATCTTGACCGCCAATCCCAAGACGAGCTTCCCAAACGGGCTGTCTTCGTCGATAAGGGCTTGGCTACGTTGCTTTGGAGGGAATGAAAACGTCTTGGTGTTCTCGTTGTACTTCCGAAAAATTCTGTCAAATTTAGTATCCGGCATGTCTTGCGCAGCATTCAGCATCTGCACGCGTACTTCCTCGCTTACGATGCCTCGTATGACAGTGTATCCCCTCTCCCTGATATCCGCCGCACACTTCTTTTGTAAAGGGGTTTCGGCAATGTTCCTCTCACGCAATGCCACGTTTTCAATCGCCTTTTCCCCGGCATTCTTCCGGTTGCCCACACGGTGGTTCTCTTCGGCTTTCAATGCGGCGGGCGTTTTTTTCTTGGCAGGAACCTTCTTGGCCGCCTCCCGCCTTGCTTTTTGCCTTTCCGCCTGCTGCTTCCTATATGCCAGCAATCCACCAGCCCTCTTGATAGCAGCTTTCTGGTCGATGTCGCGCCACCTGTTTGCCTTCATGATGTTGGCTTGCATCTTCTTCATGGCTTTGCACGCCTTGGCGACTTCCTGCTCACTTGCCAAGTCGGATTCCAACATTACTACGGAATCCATCATAGACCGGCAAAGAACAACAGGGTTCAAAAGCAACCGATAATATGTAAAGGCTGTATCGATCGGGAGGACTTCCGCCGTGCAGCGACAGCTATACCAACCTTGAGGACAACATTGACATTATTAATTTACGAGCTGCCAGGACAACAGCGGGTCGCTGCGTGCCTGCCGCCAGAAGGATCGAGGGGGGTGGTACACAAATACCGTACAGGTGGTACACAACTGCAGCCAGGACAACAGCGAGTCGCTGCGTACCTGCCGTGGGAAGGAGCGGGGTGGTACACAAATACCGTACAGGTGGTACACAACTGCAGCCAGGACAACAGCGAGTCGCTGCGTACCTGCCGTGGGAAGGAGCGGGGTGGTACACAAATACCGTACAGGTGGTACACAACTGCAGCCAGGACAACAGCGAGTCGCTGCGTACCTGCCGTGGGAAGGAGCGGGGTGGTACACAAATACCGTACAGGTGGTACACAACTGCAGCCAGGACCACAGCGAGTCGCTGCGTACCTGCCGTGGGAAGGAGGGAGGTGGTACACAAAAACCGTACAGGTGGTACACAACTGCAGCCAGGACCACAGCGAGTCGCTGCGTACCTGCCGTGGGAAGGAGCGGGGTGGTACACAAATACCGTACAGGTGGTACACGCACTCGATCGATCGGGTGCCATGCTGGCAATTGTAAGATGCATCGTGTATGATGTATTTAGGTAGTGGCACGCAAATGCATGGTTGTACAGTGCAGTGACAGCAGTACAGGCAGAGGTAATGAGGTATCAACATCTGTCCCCCCGATCACGTGAGCCTGAGGTAATTATTGGATCACGTTAACGGTAATTACCTTGCAGGCAGTACGCAACCGTAGCAATGGCCGCTAAAGATTGTCGATCCGTTTGGGAGTCACAACAGTATGTATCCGCGATGGAATATGCGCGCAGCAATTTCCACGTGGTGGTAAGTTCCTTCATGAGTATTCACATTGTAGTCTTGCTTGTGATTCATCGGCGGGTATATGTATCTGATGGGTAACAATGTCCCGTTGGAAGCACCGTGTCGGGTCGCGGGGTGCTGCCGACCAATACATCGATGGTTACTGACTGTCTTTGATCGCAGTGCTAATGATGGCGCGTGACCATCATAACTGAACGGTCCTGGGTTTGTCGAGCGGTTGCCTGCGTGTGTCTCGCTGTGCGTCTCTGCCCTTGCACCGCAGGCGCAACAGTATAAGCTGCCCGAGCAATTCGATCAAGCGTCCAAAGGGTGTCAGAGCACATCCAACTGGGAGAGACTGGCGGTATCAAAGTACATGCTTGACGCATTGCAGGGCCGTCGGGCTACTTTTTGTAAGCATGTCACAGCTGGTAATGAGGCCATGGAGAAGCCCGGAGAGGTGGCGGGGACCGAGGAGAGTGATGAGGGCGAGGAAGAGGTTGCGCAGGCGGTCAGCGGTGAGAAGAAGAAGAAGGGGACCGAGGAGAGTGATGAGGGCGAGGAAGAGGTTGCGCAGGCGGTCAGCGGTGAGAAGAAGAAGAAGAAGAATGGGAAGGAGTCACCGTATTTGGTTGCGGTGAGTTCCCCTTTGCTTCTTCATGTGCTGCACGTGTACATGGATGTTTGTATACTACTACGAAGTTAGAGGAAGCATGAACGGCAATGCTGGACATGTGTGGACTGTTCTTCTCATGTGTTGTTGCTGTAAACCGTTGCTGTGCTGATTTGTGCATATCCTTGACATGTGTGCAGAGGAGGCAACTAACGCGGGCGGTCCGTTATTGGAGCGGCAAGTGTCTGAAGGAGATGCAGGACCCAGTGGGTGCGTGCTCGCAGGCGGCAGCTGTACCTGGAGAAGGGTTGTCGGGAACACCGGGGGATGCACTTGTCCTGGACGCCGCGGCGTTGTGTCAGATGATCTGCAACCGCGCAGTGGCGTCGTTGCCCCACGTGGCGGCTGCGTTGGTTACTGCGGGGGAGGGCTCCTTCGGGCCGCGCATGCTGGCACACATGGCACTGTCTGCTCAGGTAGGCGACTGTGTGATTGCTTGTTGCATGCAACATGTTGACGACAATCTTTATTTGCATATGGGAACAGCGCGTTGATTACTTATTCATATGTGACAGCAAAATGTGGCCTGTGCTTTCTCTCCCTGCTGGTGGATGTAATGTTAGGCACAGCACATGCGAATATCGGCTGTCCTCTTTGCTGATACTGCATGAATGACTCAATGCGTAACCCGCTTTCTCTCAGCACTGAATCTGTGGCACGAGAGGGGTGAGGGGGGCGGCATCGGACAAGATGCTGAAGAGATGTAGAATCAAACAGATGGGAGGGGAAGCCAAAGTTACATGTGCAAGGAGACGTGTCCAGGGGGGGGGGGGGGGGGCAGAGAATTGGAATTGAGTAGGAGGACAGCCAGATGGTATGGGCAACAGGACGGAAAGAATGTGGGTGTAATGGGGTGCTGGCATGCATGGATGGGTGTAATGGGGTGCTGGCATGCGTGGATGGGTGTAATGGGGTGCTGGCATGCGTGGATGGGTGTAATGGGGTGCTGGCATGCGTGGATGGGTGTAATGGGGTGCTGGCATGCGTGGATGGTTGTAATGGGGTGCTGGCATGCATGGATGGGTGTAATGGGGTGCTGGCATGCATGGATGGTTGTAATGGGGTGCTGGCATGCATGGATGGGTGTAATGGGGTGCTGGCATGCATGGATGGTTGTAATGGGGTGCTGGCATGCGTGGATGGGTGTAATGGGGTGCTGGCATGCGTGGATGGGTGTAATGGGGTGCTGGCATGCGTGGATGGGTGTAATGGGGTGCTGGCATGCATGGATGGGTGTCATGGGGTGCTGGCATGCATGGATGGTTGTAATGGGGTGCTGGCATGCGTGGATGGGTGTAATGGGGTGCTGGCATGCGTGGATGGGTGTAATGGGGTGCTGGCATGCGTGGATGGGTGTAATGGGGTGCTGGCATGCATGGATGGGTGTCATGGGGTGCTGGCATGCATGGATGGTTGTAATGGGGTGCTGGCATGCATGGATGGGTGTAATGGGGTGCTGGCATGCATGGATGGTTGTAATGGGGTGCTGGCATGCATGGATGGGTGTAATGGGGTGCTGGCATGCGTGGATGGGTGTAATGGGGTGCTGGCATGCATGGATGGGTGTAATGGAAGAGAATACGCATCCTTTTTGCCGGGGTCCTTACACCTTTCCCCTAGACTCCTTGTTTTACTTTATTCTGTGGGAACATGCAGCTGGGAGGCATCCACATGCATGGAGTAACGGCTCCACTTGGGCAGCCAGGACATGCGACCACTGGGCCGCTCCGCGAGGGCCTGGCAACGGAAGGGAGACTGCCGAAGAAGCGGGCCACAGGGCAGCCCCGCGAGGGCCTGGCAACGGCAGGGGGACTGCCGAAGAAGCGGGCCACAGGGCAGCCCCGCGAGGGCCTGGCAACGGCAGGGGGACTGCCGAAGAAGCGGGCCACAGGGCAGCCCCGCGAGGGCCTGGCAACGGCAGGGAGACTGACGAAGAAGCAGGCCACAGGGCAGCCGGGGAGGGCGGCACAGAGGCCGGGGGCGGAGGCGGAGGTGGCGGGGAGGGGGGTGGAGGAGGGAGTTCCAGAGACGATGGCGGAGGAGGGGGAGACGGGGCCGGAGGCGGGGAGGAAGGCGGAGGCGGCGGGGACGGGGGGGACGAGGGAGTTCTAGAGACGATGGCGGAGGAGGGGGAGACGGGGGCGGAGGCGGGGAGGAAGGCGGAGGCGGCGGGGACGGGGGGGACGAGGGAGTTCCAGAGACGAGGGGTGCGGAGGTGGGGCCGGTGGCGGATGCGGCGGGGAGGAAGGCGGAGGCGGCGGGGAGGGGGGTGGAGGAGGTCGTTCCAGAGACGATGGCGGCGGAGGGGGACACGGGGGGGAAGGCGGAGGCGGCGGGGAGGGGGGTGGAGGAGGTCGTTCCCGAGACGATGGCGGCGGAGGGGGACACGGGGGGGAAGGCGGAGGCGGCGGGGAGGGGGGTGGAGGAGGTCGTTCCCGAGACGATGGCGACGGAGGGGGACACGGGGGGGAAGGCGGAGGCGGCGGGGAGGGGGGTGGGGGAGGGCGTTCCAGACTCGAGGCATGCGGAGGTGGGGCCGGGGGGAAGGCGGAGGCGGCGGGGAGGGGGTACGTGGAGGTGGTTGAGTTAGGGTCCTCCACCGATGAGGAGGACCGCGGCACGGTCATTGGGAAGCCAAAAAAGAGGAAGAGGAAGGTGGCTGAAAGTCAGGCATCGACGCCGGCGGCGAAGGAGGTAGTGGCGTCGCCAGGGCCGCAGACGAGGAGGAGGCGGGCTGCACAGCAGGCTGCGGAGACGTCGAACACGGGGGGGAAGGACGGAGATCCAGACTCGAGGGGTGTGGAGGTGGGGACGGGGGGCAAGGCGGAGGCGGCGGGTACGGGGGGTGACGAGGAAGTTCCAGAGAGGATGGCGGCGGAGGGGGAGACGGGGGGGAAGGCGGAGGCGCTGCAGAAGGGGAAGCGTGGTGCGAGGCAGAGAGCGGAGGCGGCGATGAAGGTACTGGTGGTGGTCGATCCTCAGGCGAGTGCGGCGGCAGAGGGGACGGTGGGGAAGCCGCCAGGGCCAGAGTCGAGTGAGAAGGCAGCGGGGGTGAAGGCGGGAGACTGCGCCGATCTTCCCCTCGACCTTGCTCTGGATGATGATGATGCAGGGACAGGGCCACAGTCGAGTGAGAAGGCAGCGGGGGTGAAGGCGGGAGACTGCGCCGATCTTCCCGTCGACCTTGCTGGGGATGATGATGATGCAGGGACTGCCAGCCCTGTGGAGATCGATCGCACCACTGACCCGGCATTTCCGGCAGAGTGTCCTGGTCCCGACGAGGACTGCAGGCACTGCACGGAGAGTGCGGAACTGTTGAGAAAGCACGGTGAGCACAGGGTGAAGGCTGGCCGGGAGCACACGGGGAAATGGGGGGATAACAGCTGTGCCCCAGACGCTGCCATCGAGTTTGCCAACGCGGGAGCTGCGGTGGTGTCTGGTGGCGGGGTCGGGCTAGCACAGCTTCTCACGGGTCGAGCGAGGGGTCGCGCCCATGACCCCCAGCGATGCGAGCTGGGCACGTGCATCATCCGGTGGTTTATCGCTATCGATACAGAGCCGCGCAAGAATTACGAGCGGTGGCAGAAGAGGGTGCACAAAGGATGCGCTGATGCATTGCAGAAGCCGGTGGGCAAATTCCTGGGTGCTGGGCGCTGCTTGACGACTGTGATGTGGCATCTGCAGGGGTGCGACCTCCGCGAAGTAGGCCACACATGTCGCCCCACGGAGGAGCTGCTCGTGAAGCTTCCTATCGACTGCCACATGAAGTGCACGCCATCGCGACGCCATGGTGGACACTCCATCGCCGAGGCCATCCAGATGGCGCTGACCCAAGGGTGCGGCACCAACGGTAACACGTTGTGCACCCCTGGGTGCGCGGGTTTCCATGAACCCCCTGTACGAGTCTTCAAGACTGTCCCCTCCATGATCCCGGTCATGGACTTCTTCATGGAGACTCTGCCGGCAAAGACTGCGCACCAACTGCCGGAAGAGATCGTGGTACGCATCACGGTGGGGGGCGAAGAGCGTAAAAGGTACGAGGTGACTGCGTGGCTCTGCGCCGTCCTCGTGTATAAAGCGGAGAAGCACTGGCAGCTCCTACGGCGCGCTGGCAGGGCCGCGGCGTGGCGTGAAGTGGACAGTTTTGTTCACCCCAGGAACACCGTGCCCTTGGAAGGTGCAATTGGCGACAGGGCCAAGGACACGCTAGCCTGCATGTATATT
Source organism: Mesostigma viride (assembly GCA_009746045.1). NCBI lineage: Eukaryota > Viridiplantae > Streptophyta > Mesostigmatophyceae > Mesostigmatales > Mesostigmataceae > Mesostigma > Mesostigma viride. Next base: position 36,931 of record RPFO01001985.1, on the reverse strand, counting down.
GTGGCTGAGGCACACCCTGTTTAGGTGTTCACCATGCACGCATGTATCCTGGGCTTCCCGGCTTTGTCTCAATAGCTGCAGCTCCAGTTTCATCCTGTCATGGCCTGACACTCCAGGCGCCCCAGCTTAGGGGAATACAGCAGTAGTAGTGTAGAATAGATAGACCGTGGCCATGTACATGTATACGCCTCCTAGAGGCCCTATCCCAGCTAAGCCACGCGCTTTATTTCATCATGTACATGTGTGCCTATGATGAGCCACACTCCAGACGATGCCTAGCCTTATTTAGTAATGTTGTGCCCATGCAGGGAGTCACTCCCTGCTGAGAAGCCATGCCATAGCTCCTGTATAGCCATGATGATCTTCCCCCTCACAGGCATGCTCCCCCCTTACCCGGGCATAGCGTGATAGACCATGAGGGTGCGGGTGCCCTGGTGCACCTAGAGCAAGTGTTGTTTACATTCCCACCCTTGCAGGAAGTAGCTTAGAATGTATTATAGGCTCATATGCCCCTTCTCAGGGCTATGTGCTACATATACTCCCAACGGAGTTATGTTCCTAATTAATTAATTAATTAATTAATGGCCTGACAGGAGCATAGGTACAAAACTTGAATCCTGGACACATGTATGGAGTGAGAGATGTATTCCTGGACGAATGCATGATGAACAAGGCCCACATGGATCGAGCACACTTGTTGCACACATTGCATTAATGCCCATGCAGCTTTGTCAAGAAGGCTCCACGCCCATGATAATATGTTTTACTACCCAGGGTAAGGATGACCCTGCATGGTGTAAAGGAGACAGCCTGGTGTGATTGCATCCCCTATGCATCTGCTGACCTTGGGACTGTTTTAAATATATTGCACCCACACTGTATAGATGCCAGGCGGTGCTACTGAGCATTTCAGATGGCAACTGTGACCTGACTAGATCCTTTATACTGAAAGAAGGACGGTTGTATCAGTTCCCCTGTTGTTGTGTATAGCCATCAAGGATATCATGGTAGCTAGCAGTATATTAAGTGAGACAACTATAATTCTTAGGGTTATTTTGATCCACGAGGGCCCCAGCAGGAGCGAGTTACTAATTAAGTCTGGGCCGCTGTTTTTAGGCTATATAGTAGTGGACCTACATGTACATATTGACGTCTTGGGGAGACATCCACTATCTTTGTTGGGGAAAAGAAGTTGTCCGTGACGTACCCACAACAGCCACACGATACTATTCCATGAATTAATTTGTTATGTTCGAAACGTACGTGTTACAAATATTGGAATTAATAACATGAAATCATGTAACACATGTGCAGCTGACTAGGGGCATATTAGTTGTCTCACTTCAAATATGGCGTTGGATCACCATGCGTCCATGTCCCAGTTAATAGTGTTTTTACTACATTATGTGATACAACCTGTTGGTGATGGGTGTAAACTGCCACCTACTCGATCTGGGTGCCCAAGTGCACATGCACCTCCATGTATTCCAGGAAGCACGCTAGACAGGACCCCTAGGGTAGAGAGCTAGGATACAACAGTGTTGGCTTCATGTTGTAGATAGCTTTGACCGGTAGGATTGCGTGTCCCCATCCATCCATCCATCCATCCATCCCTCCCTCCCTCCCTCCCTCCCTCCCTCCCTCCATCCATCCATCCATCCATCCATCCATCCATCCATCCATCCATCCATCCATCCATCCATCCATCCATCCATCCATCCATCCCTCCCTCCCTCCCTCCCTCCCTCCATCCATCCATCCATCCATCCATCCATCCATCCATCCATCCATCCATCCATCCATCCATCCATCCATCCATCCATCCATCCATCCATCCATCCATCCATCCATCCATCCATCCATCCCTCCCCCTCCCTCCCTCCCTCCATCCATCCATCCATCCATCCAGCCAGCCAGCCAGCCAGCCAGCCATCCATCCATCCATCCATCCATCCATCCATCCATCCATCCATCCATCCATCCATCCATCCATCCATCCATCCATCCATCCAGCCAGCCAGCCAGCCAGCCAGCCAGCCATCCAGCCAGCCATCCATCCATCCATCCATCCATCCATCCATCCATCGGGGTTAATGCTCCGTGACTCCGCGACGCGAGCACGAGTTTAATTATATAATTCATTAATGTATTCCAGCAGCAAATTGATTAATTAATTAAACGCGTGCTCGCGTCGCGGAGTAACGGAGCACGTGTCTATTAATTAATTAATTAATTAATGTGCACAACAGTTCGTAATTCATTAACTAGCTTATTAATTAATTGGCGTGTCACGAGTTGAATACAAAATTTAAACTGATGAATTGGCGTCTCCGCATGTGCAGAGGACATGCATGGGGGTGCTAGTCCTCTTTAAGTGATTTGGAAAAAGATGATGGACATGGCCAAGTGGGCCCATGGTCATGAAATTATTTATTAATTAATAGACACGTGACTGTGCAGGTCATAGAGGCCAACAAGCCCCATGCAGTGGGGAAGGAACGTGTTTTCACACGAGGGCGGCATGCCAACCAACACCCCTAGGGTCGCGACCATCACAAAGAGAACATAGAACTGTTTTGTAGATCGCTTTGACCGGTAGGATTGCGTGCACCCCTCCCTCCCTCCCTCCCTCCCTCCCTCCCTCCCTCCCTCCCTCCCTCCCTCCCTCCCTCCCTCCCTCCCTCCCTCCCTCCCTCCCTCCCTCCCTCCATCCCTCCCTCCCTCCATCCATCCACCCTAAACCCTAGCTCCCTCCCTCCCTCCCTCCCTCCCTCCCTCCCTCCATCCAGCCTAAACCCTCCCTCCCTCCCTCCCTCCATCCATCCATCCATCCATCCGGGTTAATGCTCCGTGACTCCCCAGTGGAAGCACGAGTTTAATTATATACTTAATTAATGTGCACATGTGTGTGCATGGGCAAAAGCTGGCTAACTCAATCAAAAGACGATATAATAATTTAGTACTTAATAAGTTAATTAATAAGACATGTGCACCGTGTGTACAACAGGCATCAGTAATCACCGATAAGTAAACCAAGGCAACCACGATGTTACATCATGGATCCAAGTCGACAAAGCTGCTGTCACGGTATCCTACATGTCCTAACCCCTGACACGCGGGAGGGGCACCGTGTTCCGTGGTGTCCCTGGAGCGTTCTCTGGGCAAGGCCTGGAAACAAAAGGCCGAGCATTGCGAAACAACTCCTCCACTTCAGACATCGTGGGTAGCTTGAAAGCAAGGGGGCCCAACCTTTTGGTGTGGTAATAGACATTGTGACACAAGTTAAATAGCCCTGAATCCACAGAATTCACGAAGAGAGCGCGGCCCTTATGCCGGAACAAGGATACCACCATCACAAGGAAGGAGTACACATCATGGTCTCGCTGCGCTGTCACCACCCCTCCTGGCATGCCGGGCTGGTCCACTGTTGCGGGATGCCACCGAGGCTGACGATCCTTACCAGCCTGATGCGTGAAAATCCGTTCCCCCCCTCTTGTCGCCAGGCCGAGATCTGCAATACGGATTATCGGATGTGAACTTCCTGGCGCCATGGTGTAGAGAAAATTATCGAGCTTGACGTCATTGTGTATAATGTTAACGCCGTGCAAGCCAGCCAATGCCTTTGCACAGTCTGCAAGGACGCTGGGTGAGCAAACTTCGAAAAAACGCTGATTTTCCGGGGCATCACGGGCAGCATGCAAGTCACCACTCATTCTCTCCATGACAATACCACCTACTTCACCGCACGTGGACCAGAGCCCTTCTACTGCAGGGCAGACCTGCGGGCCAGCTATAGACATGAAACCGGCCTCCTTGGCCACTGCCACAACGGCGGTTATAACAGCCTCCTGGTAGTTTACCAGCAGCGTGTCTCGTCGAAGGCTTGCCAGCTTTACCACTAGCGTAGCCTCGCCACCTGGTGCACTCGAGCTAGCAGGGATAGCGTATAACGTGCCATGAGCACCTTTTCCTATACGGTCACCTGACAATTTCACTGCGATGAAATGCGTCAACTTGCTAGCGCTGTGAGAAACCTTTTGATCATAATTCGTGAGCCGCTGCAATGCAATGCTCCAATCCGACGGTGCATTGGTTTGCAGCTCAACGTCCCTGCAAGCGTGCGAGTCCGCGCCGTTGAACACACGCGACACCCTATGCAAAGCGGTGCATGTGCGCAGTCTGTAAGTCCGTGAATTAAAAGCCTGTCTCGCCCTTAATGCCGACAGGGTTCCCGGCGACAGGTCCTGTCTGTTGGTCGACATTTTTCTTTTGCAGCTGGCCATCGTCGGTAGGTATGAATGATGTCGATGTCCGTGAATTACGATGATACACGAGGTAGTCTATACCTAGGATCGAGAGCTTCTTCTTGTATGGCAATGCCGGCAGGGCGATGACGGTGACGGCCGTCACCGTCATCGCCCTCGACGGGCGTGATGAAACGGACCTGGTTGATAGGCGGCAGCTATTGACAATATAGGCCGTTTTTTATTACTCCGAATAAAGAGTTAAGAGGTTGGCCCTCGCCAGGGCGATGACGGGGCGATGACGGGGCGTTCACGCGCGTGATGAATAGAACCTGTTTGATAGGCAGCGGCTATTGGTAATATAGTTTGTTGATTAACAGAAGAGTTTAGATGTTGGCCCGTCGAGGGCGATGACGGTGACGACCGTCACCGTCATCGCCCTCGACGGGCCCGATGAAAAACCGATGTTTGATATGCGGCAGCTATTGGTAGTATAGGTCGTTGACTATTACTCCGAATAAACAGTTAACGGGTTAAGGCCCTCGGCCGGGCGATGACGGGGCGATGACGGGGCGTTCACGCGCGTGATGAATAGGACCTGTTTGATAGGCAGCGGCTATTGGTAATATAGTTTGTTGATTAACAGAAGAGTTTAGATGTTGGCCCGTCGAGGGCGATGACGGTGACGACCGTCACCGTCATCGCCCTCGACGGGCCCGATGAAAAACCGATGTTTGATATGCGGCAGCTATTGGTAGTATAGGTCGTTGACTATTACTCCGAATAAACAGTTAACGGGTTAAGGCCCTCGGCCGGGCGATGACGGGGCGATGACGGGGCGTTCACGCGCGTGATGAATAGGACCTGTTTAATAGGCGGCGGCTATCGCTAATATATAGGTCGGATATTTGTGTAGCACCCCCCTCCTTCCCACGGCAGGTACGCAGCGACTCGCTGTTGTCCTGGCTGCAGTTGTGTACCACCTGTACGGTATTTGTGTACCACCCCCCTCCTTCCCACGGCAGGTACGCAGCGACTCGCTGTTGTCCTGGCTGCAGTTGTGTACCACCTGTACGGTATTTGTGTACCACCCCCCTCCTTCCCACGGCAGGTACGCAGCGACTCGCTGTTGTCCTGGCTGCAGTTGTGTACCACCTGTACGGTTTTTGTGTACCACCCCGCTCCTTCCCACGGCAGGTACGCAGCGACTCGCTGTTGTGCTGGCTGCAGTTGTGTACCACCTGTACGGTTTTTGTGTACCACCCCGCTCCTTCCCACGGCAGGTACGCAGCGACTCGCTGTTGTGCTGGCTGCAGTTGTGTACCACCTGTACGGTATTTGTGTACCACCTCCCTCCTTCCCACGGCAGGAATGCAGCGACCCGCTGTCGACCCGCTATTGCACTAAACCGCGTGCATCATTGCACATTAGGTGTGGCAGAATATCACCATGCACCCTCCTTCCCACACAAATCTCTGCTGCCCATGTGCGGCGTGGACATACAACAACAACTACTACAACAGGCTTTTTCCCGCAAATCTCACCACCCGGTTCTCAAGTCGAACGACGACATAACTTTTACGAGTCCATTTTTCCTCGCATAGTGACTAACTAACTGTATCGCGGCGTGAACACTCCCGCAGACATCTCAGGTGCAGGCGGCAGCCTTTGCATTAGCGGACATGTCGAATGATACAGGGGAGCGGTCCCCCATGAGCTCGGCGGATACGGGATCCTATCCCTCCGACTCGGAGGAGTCATTCCGGTCGGGAGGGACACTGTATTCGACGGAGTCGTTGCCGGCGGTAGTCGAAGAATTTTTGCGGACCCATTGCGATTTGGCAACGGTAACCGAGAATCTGTCCTTATCGCAGAAGAGCATTGCCGGACGATTACACCGCATGAGGGTTGCTGACCAGCACAGGCCTGATGAGCCGGCATGGTTCGGCCAAGATATGGAGCCCGGAATCCTCGGGTGCATTGTTGACCTACTCGGCCCCCTGGAACGCGCGAGGGTCAGCGTAATGAGCAAAGAAGTGCGTTTGATAGTGCAGCAGCACAAGTGGCAGATCAAGACCGGTATTCATTGGAGGGAGGCGGAGCATTTGGAGGCAGAGTACGGCCCTATTGACGACATCGCAGCACCTACGCGCATGCTCATCACTGGCACCTTATTCGATCCCACCCGGGCTAATCCCATCAGGAATAACAGCATCACGTTGGAGCTGTCTGCATCCACCCTGGAGGCATACGGCACCACATTTCGCAAGCTCATGTCGGATGTGAAGTCGCGACTGCGCCGGCAGCCTCCCACCTGCCTGGGGAACTTGTTCTCGCTTCGCGACATTCCCGCAGACCTGGGCAGTCAGTGGAGCATGGAATACGTTGCCCAGTGGCGGCAACATGAAGACGAAAGGCGCGGCCACGACCTGCTGCCCCCAGAGGAAATGGAGAGGCAGCTCGTGGCAGAGTGGAACCACGTATGGCAGTCGCCGATCATGTGGGGTCTGTACAGCATTGTGGTCTTCACCAGCTGCCAGGCTTGGGGAGAGGGGTGGGAGTCCGCGGGGCATACTAGGGACTATTGGGATCGTGCAGGGTGGGCAACTTTGCTGGAGTCCATGCCCACACTTGATCCCGTGGTTCTCGCCGGCGCCGTCTTGTTGACGCACCCAGCGGCTACCAACGTCCTTAAAGAGCGGTTGCAGGAGCCCTGCACGTTGCGGCTGCTGCGTGGAAGAGGGTCGCACCTGGTTGAGGAGGCACGGACAACGTGCATGCGCGACGGCAATCGATTTGGGCGGTCTACCCAGAACACGTATGGGCAGGCAGGACGCTTTCTGGGCGAGTGTGGCCGGTGGCTCTACACTATCAGTCGGAGTGCCGTCCCGACCCTCATGGGCGTGAAAGTGGTTACTCGTATCTAGAACACCAGTCTTTGTGGATGCGTTTCAGTCAGCTGTGATCGAGTTGCTGGTGGTTGTTACCTGTGGGACATTTCTTGTGGGGGGAGACTTGGTCCATATCTCAGGCTTGTCTTACATGATGCAGTGGCACTTTGGTGCTGGAGGGTTAATTGTGGCCCGGCCTGCCGGTTTAGCTTCAGTGCTCTCATGTCGGCCTTTCCCTTGGCCTGTCGTGGTCTTGTTGTTACCACCTATTGACAGTGCCAATATCTTTTGACAAGAGCTTTCAGTTATGTCTACTGTTTTATTTTCAGGTCGTCTGTGACTGACGCCACATGGGATGAGATAGGAGGTACTCGGCTATCATTGGTAATTACTTTAATGCATGCCCATTGGGCCATGCATAGTGTATATTTTTTATGCATGCACGCCATTATGTATCGCTGGGTCCATCCCATCAAATGCTTGTTTATTGCCAGGTCTGGTGGAAGTCCGTAAGTACTTGCGTGTCATGCGCATGGGCATGTTTATAGTACTATGCTAATCTCTTTAGAAACATAATTACACGGAAGTTACAAATCTCATCTGCATCATGCCCCAAGACACTACATTAACCTATCAAATAAAATTATAACATGCCTCCGTTGGGAGATGATGTAGCACATATTCCTTGCTGAATGGGTGGAGGTGGGTCAAGCCGCGACATCGAAATAAGGTAACTCTAACCTATCTAGTCTACAAAATCCTAACTACACTTCTCCCCAAAGCGCCCCTTCCGCTTTGGGGGAGGGGGCTTGCCCACAGGGGCTGGCGTGTCAGCCGGGACATTGGTCATCCACCTCTTCTTGTTCTGCATAGGAACAGCTAGAGAGCGAAGAAGTGCGGTGTGGGGACCCCTTCTCGTGGTAATGCGTTACATGTACTCCCCACCGGGCTTTGCTCTTCATGGGTTCATAAAGACAACAATTATTCAGTAAGAATTTAATAAATTAGGAACATAGATCCGTTGGGAGTCACTGTTACACATGTCACTGTTACACATATATACCTGCAAAGGGGCATATGATTTTTAATACATTCTGAGCTACAACCTGCACGTGCATGGGTTTAGTTAACTGGCACCTATACTAGAGGCCTGACATGGGGTGGAGCTTCAGTGCTTCCCCGCCTTCTCCTTCTCCCACACTGGGTGCTCCGCCTCCTTCTTCTCCGGCCCTGCCCGTGGGTGCACCGGCCCCGCCTCCTCCTTCTCCTCACGGGACGATTCGCGCTCCACGCATGGCAGCAGCATCAGTTAGCACGGGCAAGACATAGCAGTAACCGCGCTATGGCTGTTCTAGCACCAGCCTAGCAGCCTGCCATGATCAGTCAGCAAACCCACGACAGCTAAACCCTTGGCTGACACAACCAGTCCATGCATCATTAAGTATGGGTACGGGGAAAGCTTCCCGCATATCCATGCCCATATGGATGGCAGCAACACAAGGACTGGCACCCTAGCCCCCCCGTGCACACACAAAAACGTGGGTCGTGGCTTCCACGCCCCATCCGTCATGCATGACAGCGCGTAATTTACTCGCATTCACACCGGGCTGCATCCCAGCGCCGTTGCTGTCCCCATGTGACACGTCGGCTGATTAAGCAGATACACAGCTGAGTCTGATGTAAACCGCTAAACCCCAAACCCATGCACACCACAGTCAAGGACGCGTGCATGTCAAGCCATGCCAATTGTGAACCGTACAGCAATTTACTTTTCAAGCCTGAAGAGGTGTATAGGAGATAGTAGCCTGGAAGAGGTTACAGGGACACATGTCCATTAGCGAGCGGAACAACACAGCATACACCCTACAAGCGTACCGCACAATGTCCTCCTGCAATTGTCTGCAGATCTCCCAATGCCGCAGACATCTCCACTGCTCTCATGGCGATTGCAAATGCTTGATGCCGCACCTCTGCTTACAGCAGAAAAGCTTCCTCCGGGCGAGGCACCTGACTGGAACCAACACCCATTCCTTGGCTTCACAACGTGGCCATGACAGCATCGTGAATCTGCTTCGCCAACGCCCACACTTCAGGACCCGCGCCCTGCACCGCCATGGCCACAGGCTGCACCGCTGCAATCGATGCAGCATTCACTGCCTGCGCCGCACCATGTACTGCATGCACGAAAGCCAATCCTGGCTCGGTTATCATGGTCTTGCCCGATTCCTGCTGCTTCTTCTTCTTCGATGCGGTCATGCGCACTTTATACCCCTTCCTCTCCAAGCACGCCTTCAGCACCTGGCTCGTGCGGTGCTGAATATGCTTCTGAAGGCGCGCCTTCTAAACACGAAATGTTGGCAATGTATGATTCCCAAACGGCATCATAGGCACATAATCAGTCCCATTAATTGCTTTGCGGCAGTCAATGCACCAGAACACCTGTTGAAAAAAGAAGGTTATGCACGCTAGCGATTACCCGCGGCAAGAAGCAATCAACACGCCTCGCTAACAACTGCAACCACAATGTAATTCATGACGGGCCACTCACCGCTACCCTGCTCTCCTGCTTCAATGTCTCCCCATTCTCAAGGCCTCCATTGTAAACCTCTCCGTCTTCACCATCGTCATCGTCTTCCTCTTCCTCCACTCCGACGTATCCGTGTTTCCTTTTCCTAAGATACCTAGGGTTGTTCAAGTCGTATGTGCGGCGTTGGCACACTTCCAACAAAATTTTGGCCGCCTCTACCCATTACCATTTATTCGTACTATCATAACATATCCAGGCGTTTGAAAAATCATTCCCTCGTTCGAACTTCTACCCCTGGGCGTCCATGACGAGGCAGTCACGACGGGACGCAGATGCACAAAAATAAAACAAGGCGACATCCCTTCAATCATTGACCAAAAAACAGAATACGCGCAGAACTTGGATTTCAACACCACGCACCCATTACCAGCGAGCACGGCTGGCCTGCAACCGCCATCATTTCATAACCAGAAGCCAGGGCCCACACTCCATCCCGTTACCTCATCTTCCACGCACGGCTTCCGCTGCTTCCCTCTGCTCTTTCGCATTCTCCGCCAGCAACCTCGCCTTCTCCTCGTCCAACAATCCACTAAGAATAAAATCCCCTCTATTGGACGCCATTCAGACGAACTTTGCTAGCGTCTTTTCACCGGCCCCAGCACACATAATCTATAGCCGCTTACTGACAACGGCCGACAACGACAACTGCTGAATAGGCGAAAAAGGCTGATAACTACATTTTTATATTTCGCTGCATTTGCTAATAGACACGCACGTTCTCCCACTTCTCCATTACAATATAATTATCCATCTGGCCGTGTACAGGCAAAGATCCCCGAAGTAACTTACTGAAACGTATCTTACAGCATCGGATCACTGGCACCTAATCTACAGGTGGTAGATTACCAACCAAGACCCGTCGCGGTAATTTACTCTGTCGGTAATGTACTACCAAAGATGTGCAGTCGTAACGTTACTCTTACTTACGGCTAGTAAAATTACTACGTAGGATGATAGGTAGTAATGATTACGGCGTTGGATCTCACGCCTCGTATCTAGGTAGTAAGATAAGACCTCGTAATTTACGCCTCGGATCATTTTTACTACCCTCGGACGAAAAGTATAGTGCAGATTCCGTACACCCGGCGGGGTCGATTGTGGATTCTGCCGTACCGTGCAGCGCGTCCTGCTTGGCTCGGAACGACTTGCACAGGACAGCAGAGGCATTAGAACTGGCCGGCGGCGGGCAGGGTAGACGCAGCGCATGTGTTGTGCTACGAGTACATTGCGCGGGGGGGGGGGTGGCAAAGTAGGTCGTGGCTTGTGGGCGGTTCCGCTGGAGGCGATGGATTGCCAGCGCGCATGATCGGATAATCGAGAGACTTCGGCGGATTACTGAACTTAATCGCGTAGACAATCTTCCAACAAACGGGCAGGCAGCAGAGGCCAGCAGTCTGTGCACTATGTGCAATTGTGGCGCTATGCTGGTACCGTGTAGCAGGTGATTCGTCGCGGGCAACAAACGTGTGGTCGGATACTGCGTTGTTGCTTCAATAGGTACAAAATGTCGGACGCCGTCGACGCGCGGGCGCGTTGGGAGGGGAAGCGCCACGCCGCTGCGACGTTCGCGGAGGACTACTTCAGAGACAGGGCAAGTGTGTCGAGTCGGGGACGTTGTTGTCGGTAGCGGGAGTTGATGGGAGGGAAGTTGGGGGCCGCGCGGCATACCGTTGGGGAAGCGGGTGCGAAACCACGCGCCTGTTGCTGACGCGCTTGTATCTCGTCTCGCCGCTGCCTATGCTCGGGGATGGTAACGCAGGTACCGCTGTTCGAAAAACCGTTGGACTTCTCCAACGCGGCCAAATACTTCTTCCCAGTGCACAGCGACCCCTGGAAGAAGCTGGCGTGTATCGAACACATGCAACAGGAGCTCGGCAAGTGGAGACAGGCGAACCCGGCGTCGTGGACCAGCATGTACATGGTCGACGGGGAGGAGGGCGGGGGCCGGTCTCGGAAGAGGAGGCTGCAGGGCACCCGAGCGGTGAGTCGCCGTTGATGGCGCTGTTGATGGACGGGGACGGGTGCATGCAATGCCCCCCCAACACCCAGCACCCGGGTTACGAGCACAATAGTAAGCTAGACTTCACCGACCTTGCCACGGTATGCTTGCTATCGCTCGTGCCCCCCCCCCCTCGCTGACGCGTGTTTCGTCAACCGTGGACACCCGCATGTGCTGCGCAGTTGGGGCGCCTGAATAGGCTACGCACCTACTGGGACCAGAAGTGTGCGACCGCAGAGGTGGAACTGGCGCGAAGAGGTCAACCGGCGGAACAGCGTTTACCGGGTGAGGCGGTGCATGCTCAAGCCGCGGAGGTGTGCGCGGGGCAGCCCGCGCAGGGTGGGCAGGCCGACGGTACGGGACACGTCGTGCCGCCACCGCCATCGATTGTCGCGATGGCAGTCGGCATGCTGGAGGCGGCGTGTGCCTCCGTCCCATGGCTGGCGGCCGCCGACGAGGGAGTAGCGCACGTGGAGGGGTGGTTCAGAGAGGACAGCCCTGCCTCCATCGAACTCGTGCAGGCAAAGGCCCTGTCCCTGGCGGAACAAGCGCTGCGGGAGGCGTCGCGCGGCCTCCGCGGCCACCGCGCGGCGAGGGGCACCGCGGTGAGTAGCCTTGTAGTCAGCGTGTGACGGATGACCCGGATGTGTACATGATGCTGCCCTTCCCCGTGCGACTTGCGTTCATAGGATCCCCTGACTGACACTGCCGTCCCTGCGTCGTTCCGAACTCGCCATGTACAGGGTGCCCTCCTGGCTCTGCCTGCCCCGTCCACCCCCCGTGTGGGCTCGTCGGGGGACGCGAGCGGCGACTCGCGTGTTGAGGGGGGTTTGGAGAGCGACCGAGGCGACGCGCACGGGGAGGGCGCGGACAGCGTCGCGGGGAGGGTGGCGACCGCGCCAGCCGGCGGCGAGGGGATGCCCACGGGGGTCCCCGCAGACGGAGACGGCGAGGGCGCGGCCGGCGTCGCGGGGCGGGCGGCGACCGCGCCGGCAGCGGATGTGGAGACGGCGTGCGAGGGCGGGGACGGGCGCGGAGAGGGTTCAGCGGACGGCACGAGGCGGGCGGGTGTGGTGGGCGGGCGCGGCGATGCGGTGCGGGTCGCAGACATGGCACAGTCGGAAGGGGATATGGCGGCCGCCGCAGGTGACGGCGATGGCGGCAGTTACGGGCCTGGCTGTGACAACTCAATCAGCGACGGGCCCCTGGCCAGTCCGCGGTCGCCCGGCTACCCAGATAGCCCGCACGGCACGGGGGGGCGCGGTCGCGGGGAGGGGGCGGCCGGCGAGGGGGGGGGGGCTTCCCCGCACGAGCAAGCCGGAACCGCGCCGTTCACCCCCGTGTCCGTGCAGTCCAGCACGGATTCCGACGTCTCCTTTGTGGGGTGCGACGATTGCCCCCGTTTCGACGCGATCCTGGCTGCTCGGGGTGGCCGACCACTGGGACCCATCACCGAGCCCTTGACCAGACATAAGAGCATCGACACCTGGGTTAACGTGGCAGTCGGCGTAGTAGTCGCCCTGCTGAGCTCTTGCCAGCTCGACGGCGCACCGGGCCTGCAGTGGCTGCACGCCACGGAGTATGGGGGGCGCAAGCACGGCGCCGGCTGCCGGGTCGGCCTGCGTCTTCTGCAGTGCATATGCGCGCTTGCGGACCCACGGATGACGATTAAGGCTCGCGACGAGACGAGGGACGAGCTCCGCGCTGCCTTGCAAGCCCAAGGCCGTCTCGACCCCGAGGGAGGCGAAGGCAAGGAGAGCCCGGAGGACGCCCTCAGGTTGCTCATGCGCCACGTGCAGGGGTGCCACGTCCGCGGGAGTTTTAGGTGTTGGTCGCTGGGCAGCTCTCGGCGGGTGGGTGCCCCCTTTGCTATGGGAGTCTCCGACGGCGCTCCGCGCGACGTCGGAGACCGCATACGGTACGTGTGCTCGCGGCGAATTGGTCGGCACGGCGGCCACCTGGCCAACGGCACCTATGCAAACTGCTACATGGAGCACGTGTTCGACGGGAAGCCCGCCTGGGTGCTGTGCGCCGACATCCGCGAGTACGATGGACCGGGTGTGCCGGCGGAGTTGGATGTGCGGGCCAAGCTGCGCGGGCAGGGGTTGGACGGACAGACCACTGTGCACACGCTCACCCTCCGTCTGTGCGTGCTCTACAGGCGCACGAGCCGGCGAGACCACTTCACGGTGCTCCAGCCGGCCGACCCAGCCGTGTGGGACGGGGAGTGGGTAGAGGTGGACGGGCTGCTGGCAGATTACGGGGAGCAGGGGGGCAGAAGCCGGGTGCGCCCCGTTGGGGCCCTGGCCACGCTCCTGCCCGTGGTGGCCGGGGACGCCCGCGGCGTGGGTTACAAGGTGGTCCGGTGTGTTCCGGACGCCGCAGCCTAGGGAGCGTCCGCGCCACCTCGACTTAAACGGAGGCGCATGGGGTGCCACCGTCCGGGCGCGCCAGCAGCTGTCGCGTGTCGGTTGCTCGGACACCCTGGGTATCGGCGGGGCACCGTGGACGCGTGGCATCCGTGCGGCGTGCAGGCCTCGATGCCGGCCTCTGTTGGGTCGTATGTTGCATAACTGGGATGAGACCCTGGGTAGCGCTTGTCGCCAATATGTCACCACACCGGGCCGTAACCCGGCGGGCCCGCTGGGGCGAGTGTGCTCGGAACAGGTGCCATGCCCTGCGCTTGTGTTGTGCATTCGGTACTCGTTGCGTGTCCCCCCTCCCTCCCCCCCCCCCTCCCTCCCTCCCCCCTCCCTCCCTCCCTCCCTCCCTCCCTCTCACATTGTGGCCAGGTCAGACTATGCCGCCCTGGCTGGCAAAGCCGCCGGGGGGCAACACCAAGCACACGGATAATGCCAAGGAGACAACAATGGATAGTGCGGATAATATCTAGTATGGATAATATGTCTGATCTGGCAATGGAGGGTTTGTCTGCTCTCAATAGCATACATACTAGTTGTATATAGGTTTATAGTGGGGCGTTTGCTATGGTATGATTTATTTCACTCTGCCGTAAGTAATATAATTTGTAGAATACGTATCATGCAATCGCTTCATGATAACTACTGGGGACATGCCGGGTCAATAATTGATGCCCATATAACAAAATACGCAATTACCCGAGGTGGGACCGTCTGCACCCATCCATCCGTCCACCGGGGTTGATGCTCCGTGACTTCCCAACGGGAGCACGAGTCTAATTAATCAATAAACTAGTCGATTAACGAGCGAATATCGGGGAGACAACCAGCGCAGGCCAGGAATCGGGAGAATCCGGACCATGGTAGCTCGTGCATGCGGTTATATTGTCCCCGTGCTCGAGTCGTTCATGATGATGAATATGAATGGTGATCAATGGAAACGTGTATCCTTGTGCGTTGAAATTATGGCTGTCTTACGTGTGGGGCGACTAGGTGACCTACACGGCGGGGCCGGAAACAGCTTGCCTGATCGGGGCGCGTGTATCGAGTCTATCTGGCCGGGAGTGTCTAGTGGTGATCGAGCACCATTGCTGTGATCGCTCTCCTGGCACCATTTACGAGGAAATACCCGCAGATGGAAAACCGCTGAAAAGGTCTAGCTAGTAAGTCATCACGCCATGCCATGATTCAAAACTTCCAAGAACTGCACACGGTGCAAATGTAAAAAGCCGCAGGACAGCACTTTCAAAATGTGCGGCGGGAACCAAAAGCCCGCGCATGCCAGAAAAGATCGTGTTGCTGCAGCGACTAGCCGACGTGGACAACGAATCCAGTGCCAAGCTCGGAACGGCCGCAAAGGAGATCTGGCATAACAGGGTTCGGATGTGCGGAGATGGCCAGGTGGGCCCAGGTCATAGAGGACAACGAGCCCCCCCCCAGTGGGGAAGCGCCCGCGTGTGCAATCCCGCGGGAGGCACGCTAGATAGCTCCCCCTAGGGCAGCGTGCGGCTGCCTAGATAGATGATGTAGATAGAATGTTGTTAGATAGATGTAGTATGTAGCCAATGTAGATAGATTAGACCGGTAGGAATGTGTGCACCCATCCATCCATTCATCGGGGTTAATGCTCACGTGACTCCCCAACGGGAGCACGAGTCTAATTAATTAATTAATTAATGTGCGGAGATACTGCGCGATCCAGCCGGTTTGTAGAGCGTGTGCCAAGGGGCATCACCGAGCAGACGTGGGTGACGTTGCAAAAAACACCGGACTTGACGGAGCATAGCGTCTCGGTCATAGTCTCTGACCAACAAACGACGCAAGCGGTCCACAAGAGTCGCGATGAAATGGACACGGTAAGAACAAGCATGGGGAAAACGATGCGACTGACTAAGCACAACCCCGTGTTATGCTGCGTGGGAAAGGAGGCCGTGAATATCGGGGTAACGAATAAAAGGAATTTGCCGGTATTCGGGGCTTATCATAGACAGCCCTTCTCGCCGTGGGTAATGCCAAGATCGAGGTAATTGCAATGAGTATCCTCTGACACGAGCTTTAATGTGAGGGCTATCTGGGTAGATGCCAGGCAGACCAGCGGTGATATACAAATAAACGGGTTGTGAAACCAGGGTTGTCGAAAGCGATGACATCGTCAATGTATCGGCACGTGTGGATAAAACGCCGGATGAGAACATCGTCGTTTGAGGCAATGAGATTCTCCGTGAAGGCAAGCGCATGAGCGTATATCTAGAGGTCTGCAAGGAGCCCGGCACAGTTGGTGTCCATAGGGATGCCGATAGCTTGGTGGTATACGTTGCCCGCAAGGCAAATGAATGTGTTATCAACAGGATAAGAGATCCAAGGAACAAGGTCAGCCTTCGTGATCATATAATTATAACCATCCCGCATGATAGCATCTGCCGCGATCCCTGAGAGCCACGTTGCCGTGGGCCTGGTCCGAGAGACACACACGTGTAGGCAGTCTCGCCCTTCAGGCATACGTGCATAAAGACGAGTCAGGAGGCTATCTGAATGGGCCTTCAAATCGTAAAAATCTAGTGTGGTATGTAGAGTGGTGAAATCATAGGTGGACAGGGGTATAGGTATACGCATCTCCGCGGCTGTCACGAGCGAGCGAGTATAATTACTAACTGCAGGGTAAAGTAACCCACGTAGATATAAACACAGGTGACGCTAGCAAGCGACAACACGACAAAACGGCTATACAGCCGGCATCAGGACACCCGATCCACGTCGCGGCACGACGAAACCCTCCTCATACGTGAGCTGCGCCGCGACGTCGGCCCGTGTGCGGCGGAGAAACACGTCAGCCATAGCCCGGGTCTTCGCCTTTGTGGCGTGCCACGTCCGAGTAGCCCAGGTAATCGCGACCGACAGGGCGTGGCCGCCAATAGGATGTCCAGGTCTGCGACGACCAAGTGGCCCGTTGGCCCTCCATGTCCAGGTTGTCCGGCCGGAGCCGGCAGCACTCATGAAAGAAGTAGTTGGCGGTCGGGGTCCCTGCGGCCCCGAACTCCTCGTATACAAACGGCACTGTACGGTGGTGCGCCACGCCCCCATAGGACTGTTGATTGGCCCGCTCAGCCCGATCCGCGGTATAGCCCGCCGCATGGGGTGCACCAACCACGTGGCCAAGAGCCAAGCGGCGGGCCTCAGAAACGTCAACGAGCAATTGCCGGCCGCCTCCCTCGAATCCCAGAACCACCGTGTCGGGTCTCTGGTTAGGGGGGGTAGAAAGCCGTGCCGGTGCGCGTGACCCTTGCTTCACGACCGTGTGAAGCGCAGAGCCCGGGGGGGGTATGCCCCCGTCAATGCTTGCCTCGCCTCGCACGGCCCCTACAAGGCCTCGCCCTCGCTCCCATCCCGTTTGTACAGAGCGCGCGCATCGGTTGTCGCTTGGTTGCGCGGCATTGAGTCGTGACGGCACCCTCGGGGCTCGCAGAGACGTCCGCTCCTTGGAGCCTTGTGACCTGGAAACGGGTGGGCAAGGCGTGACGCGGTGGGCGGGCATCAGACAAAGGGTCGCGGTCAGGGGCATCCCAGGAAGTCGAGGCACTACAACCAACCCCCCCCCCCCCCCCCCCCCCCCTATGGGAGCACAGTGACATGGGCACCCGCAACTAGTGCGCACAAGGTGGATCCCCGAGCAAGCCCCCCTCACCTCAACCCTCGTTATGTTTTCTTCGTTTGTTCTCCATTCCTGTGACTGGTGGTGGTGGTGGGGTGGGGTGGGGTACATGCCCGGGCCTTCGTGCCCCTCCCCCTCTCCCCCCCCCCCCTCCACCAGCCCCCGCCCCTCCGCCGCCCACCCACCCACCTGACATCCCGTGAATGTTACGGAAGGAGAACCAGAGCATTCACCGAGGCTGCCTAGGGCAGCAAACCTGATGCAACTTACTCATTTCAGTGGGAGGGAATAGGTGGATAGCCCAATGGGACCCAGTGTTTACAGAATGCCGTCAAATTTAACCCGCGATGCTGTCAACTTTAAACCCCCCCCCCCGCCCCACCCCCCACCCCCCTCCCCTCTTCCCAACCCCAACCCATTCAGTTTTGCTCGCTCCATGCTTGGGTTTATCGGCTCGTGAACCCAACCCCCCCCCCCCCCCCCCCCCAGGAACGACATGGTACCTCTGGCCAGCCGTACATCAGTCGTCAGACGGTACACATTGCATGCTGCATGGTTCTGTCGCATCCAACACTGTGGCAGGGGCTATTCCGGGCGGCTCTCACGAGGGAGCCCTAAACGACGTCATATCTTGTTTCGTAATCCCACATTTGCCGGCGTTTCACCACGTAGATCACCTCGTGTCTGACGTTTCCCCGCACCCATGGCGACCCGAAATCCTACCCAGTGTCGTAGTTATGTTCCCACGACCGCGGCCCCCTTCTCCTTTCCGGTTACCTCGACAAAGTGTCGTCCTTTCCTGGCGTGGCCCTGCCCGGAACGTTGGCATAAGTCGCCTATGCATGGTCAACGCCTGCGCACCGCCTGCACATGAAACGCCTACGTGTCATGACATAATTGTGTACAGTGTGAGGCCGCGAGTCGAGTCGTTCCAGGCACGCGGCATGGAAGCATGTGTACAGGACAGCACAGGATAGCCAGAGATTCCCGTATGCTGCCTGCAACAAGCACGCAGGGCAGCGATACGAGGCTCTGGCCATGTAGGGTTGCACAGCGTTGCTCATGACCGAGGATCAAGGATGGAACGAGGTTGCATGTAATCGTGGGTTGGCGCAGGACAGGCGGCCACGTGCACGTCCGCGCACGGGTTAAGGCGCCCACGCCTCGCAGGCCGGAGGCACTTTACGTCGTGGTCGGGTTCGACTAGGTGGGGTGCACGTGGCGGCTGCCCATTGATCAACCTACGACGATCGTCGTAGGTTGATCAATGGGCAACCGCCACGTGCAGGTCAGGATTCTGTCAACAAACCGTCCGGCACAATAAATGTAGTTGGAGTTAATATAGTTGGATGTGCGTGGAATCGTGTCGCACTGTATAATGCAGGGGCTCACAGGCGGTGGCCGGCCGGACAGGTCCGGCCAAAGTTATTCCCTTGCACGTGGCGGCTGCCCATTGACCAACCTACGACGATCGTCGTAGGTTGATCAATGGGCAGCCGCCACGCGCGTGTCCGAGCACGTGGTACGGCGCCGGCACGGCTCAGTCGGACGCGTTGTCGGGCCAGAGGTAGGACTCTTAGGTAGGGTGCACGTGGCCGCCGGTCGAATGACGTTCGCGTATGCACTGTATATTACAAGTGCTCACACCATCGTGTACTGTACAGCGGGTAAACTAGGCAACTCAACCTTCCATGCACGACATCGGCACCGTCTCCAGGAGGTCGACAGCTCGGGGACGTTGAGTGGGATTGCGGACGAGTGTGCGCTGGTTCCGCTCCGAGCCCCCCCACTTCGACGTTCAGCTGACTTGACCACGCGGTGTCTTCTCGACAACACGAAGCCAGTTTTCGCGGGATACGCCCAGCTTACATTGGCATCGGTCCGGCTCCCGTTTTCTTCCGTTGGCAGCTTTCGTACACACCCGTCATGGAGGACAACAACAGCTCGTCGAGCGTGCTCCCAAACGCCGGTGAGGGGGGTCCGCCTCGGCTGCCCCCGCCCCGGCTGGCCACCTCTCCGCCCCTCGGTCGGCATGCGTTCGGGCTGGTCCCTGTGGCGAGGGTGGCCCACTCGGCACCAGTCAACGACCCGGTACCTGTGCAGCCTGTACCGGGCGGGTGGCCCTTGCCCCCGCAACATGGGCCCGAAGACCCGGGAGCG
This sequence comes from Mesostigma viride, assembly GCA_009746045.1. Classification (NCBI taxonomy): domain Eukaryota; kingdom Viridiplantae; phylum Streptophyta; class Mesostigmatophyceae; order Mesostigmatales; family Mesostigmataceae; genus Mesostigma; species Mesostigma viride. The sequence continues at coordinate 16,981 of RPFO01001985.1, read as the reverse complement.
CGTCCTGCTTTCGATGGCGCGGGCGGGGGGGGGGGTACCGCCGCGGGGTCGGTTCGACAGGACCCGGCCACCGTCTCGGGGCTTCCTGTTGCGATGGGCAGGTTTGTCGACAGCCGTGGCGATGTGTGGGTGCGAGCACCATATGATCCTGTGGCCCCCCCCCCTGCAGGGGTGACATGGCGGGGGTCAATAGACGATCACGAGCGCGACGGCGACTTCTTCGGCTACGAAGCCGACGCGCTGTACACGGAGTATCCGCTTGACGAGGGGACGGCGGCGGCGCCGACGTACAATCCGAGGGGCCCGGACGATGGGCGGTCACCCGTCTATCACCCCGACGGTGGTGACGAAGTCGCCCCGGTTGAGGAGCGGGCCGACGAGGAGCCCATTGGCAGCGACGCGCCATGGCAGCGACGACAGCGGCAGCGACGGGGCTAACGAGGCCTGTCGGGGGTGGCGGTCGGGGGTGGGGCGGGTGGGGGGGGGGGGGGGGGGGGGGGGGGGTTTATGCCCGGTGCGCGACGCTTGTCGCTCGTGTCTGTCTCGGTTGTGTATATTGCATTGCGGACTGCTTGGCCAGCTGGTCGAGTTGAGTGGACCCGCACCAGGCCCGGGCGAGTGAGGGAGCTTCCGATCAGCGGGGATGCGGGGAGGGCGACTTCGGCAACCGGCGCGGCGTGTAGGTGGATGGGCGGGAGGGACGCGGCGGATGGCCAGCCCGGGGTCCCCTCGATTCGGAGTATGGGCATGGCCAACGATCACCGGGCGCACAGAGTGGCGTCTCCGGTGGCTCCCCTGCGGCCAGCCGGGGCGGAGGGCGGCGCCGTGCCCAGCCAGTCTCTGTCCTGGCTACCACCGGCCCTCGCCACATTTGCGATACTGGTCACTCGCCAACGTGCCCGTCGCGGGGGTGCAGAGCCGGGGCTGGGACCTGGCGGTCCGGGCCCAGGTGGATACCCGGTGACAGTATGGTCGTTCAGGGCTGGCGGATACCGGTCGGGACGACCGTCGGACTGTACGACAATCTGGCAGGCACGGCCCTGGTGCGTCCGTTGCACAAGGGAGATGTGTCTAGCTTGGGTGCCGGCGATTGCAATAAACGCGTCTCTCTATTGCGTGAGAAAGCACCGACGTTGCTCGCCACGGTTTGCCCTGCAGCTCAGTCCATACGTTGACAGGAGGAAGTGAGGTGTTCTCCGTTTGCTGACGGGTTGCGCAAGACCGCAGGCTGGCCGCCGGTCTTTATACTCACGTACCGAGTTTGGGTTTACGAGGCGTGTTCATAGGTCGTATCCACGACGCACGTGAGACGTAGAATGCGGCAAAGCATGGAGACCAACACCCGATATTTCTTTGTTCTTTATTCACTATGCAGGTATGCACCCCCACCACTGTATATTATATAAGTCGATTAAGTTAGCAAACAGGCCCAGTGCGTGTGAGCTCTTGGTCTTTCACGCCGCGTTGAGGCAGTTGCTCGGGACAGCAACCTTCAGCCCGAACACCAATCCCCGCCCTGTTGGTCACTTCCATGTTCAAGTGGGCAACCAGAGCGCGTGCTTCCGAGATAGCTTGGTCATCCCCGTGACCAGGCTATATGCTTCTTTGTTGCTCCTCGTTCCCGTCGGCGTGACGAGGCACGTGCGGGCGTGCAAGCAATTCCCCAACGTCCACTGGCATCAGTGCACAGCCAGGACGAGCGGGATTATATAGCGGCATTATATAGTACACCAGATATTCGATACGCAAATTAAATACATACAGGTTATATTCTGTGAGGTCTTATCCAGGAATTAATCCCGTCACCTCGGTAGAGCCTCCAGTACAATGACCTTCTGGCGGTGAGTTACATTAATCCCAGATACTAATCCCGTAAAACCCAGTACATATTCATCATAAGTATAACAAATCCATGACAATTAAAATACCACTCGACCAAATAAGGCGTATTGCGATAGTTTGCCGGTCGTTCTCTCAACAGGGGTCTACTGGCGCCCGTCGTACGGCGCCCGTCTACTTGCCGGATGGTAAACTGCCGCCGCAAACAAATGACAAAATGAAACGCATAGGCAACAATTAAATCCTGCCCCGGGGAACTAGGGAAGTCGGAACAGGCAAACACCTGAACCCAGCTCGCGTACAAACATAATACCAGGGAACCGAACCCCGCCCTATAAACCCCAGTACGAAGGTTCCCAGACAATTGTGAGAAGTATGTGCAAATACACCTCTCTTTTAAAATAGAATACATGGTCTGTAATGGACCTGTTAACCTCGTGTAGTCAACAGCATGAACCCCAGCCAAAACCTAGCTGTGTCTGATTATGATCAGAGCGAGTGTACCGTGGTCCACGATCCTTATTACAGACTAAAACACGGGTACTGTGCCAGTCACGACGCTGACACTACCACACAACCTGCTTCTTCAATGCCCTATATCCAGGCACCAACTTACACAGCTTGCTGCGATGGGTCCATAAGAGACGGGGAACCTAGTACTGCGCTGCTGCCTTCTACACTAGCTCGGTCAAAGCATCGGCAGGATTGTCAACCCCAGTGATATGCTCAATACTGGCCAAGGAGGACAGTTCCTTTGGAAGGCGATAATCCAGGTCCCTACTTCTGGCCATCTGCCTGTGCACAAGCTGCACCTTCCCCATGGAGCCTGTTTTGAGAAGAGCGGTAACCCGAAGTGGCCAAGGAGTGTTGGAAGTCATCTGATGAAGCAACTCCTTCAGATAGAGGCTTGCGTGAATGCCTTCACAAATAGCCCTGCATTCGGCCACATCACTGCTGACAGCCACCCGCGGGTGCAGGCGACTGAACCAGCTAACCCAACTCCCCAGCGGGCCTTCGTGTCTGAGCACAAAAAGCCCTGCAGCCTTGCCCCTGACCTTGGAGACCTGCATGCTGTCCATTGTGCTATCCACATACAGTCCCGTCGAAATGGGGTGTGAGAAATCCACTGCAGCCGACAGGATGCCAGATGAAGCCCTGGCCTGATCAGCCGCCTTGGCAGACCCTAGCTCCATCAGCATGCCATCAGGCTACCTGGCTACGACCATAAGGTCTGGCCTGGAAATACCCGCCACCCAAGCAGGCATGCCCCCTGATGACCATAAGACACGGTGCCTGCGTGATGACTGGACGAAGCATGCTAATTCATGGGGGTTTCTTGATAACCGTTACCCCCCCTCCCCCACCACCCCACCACCACCACCACCAGCATGCGCCATTCTCCCCCCCTTTTTCACCAGTGTGGCCTCCCTGCCCGCAAACGGGAGAGGCTCATTCTCCACCGGCCATTGCTCCCTACCCAGAGGAAACTCGGACTGAATGACGGGGATCCGCTGCTCAAGCCACGACGTAGGAGCCAGCAGGTGCAGGTCATCCCCGTGCAGCGAACCATACATGCACCAGTTGGTATGCCTTCCCATTGCCCCAGAAACAAACAGGGGTCTTTAGGATAAACCTTCAAGATGCAATGCTCCTTCAGAAAACGGTCGCGTGTCTCCTGCCAGATTATTGGACTTGACCCCAGACCCTCCAGGCCCCTGAGGATTTTCAGGAACTCACTCAGTGTGAATGTCCCTTTTCCATACCGCAGGCACCCTGACTTGGAAAGGCGTCTTGCCCTCCCACTTTTCATGTGCCACGCCTGCATCTCCCTCCAGAAATGCCCTATCATTGAAGTCTACCGCCACTGAGCCGTAGTCCAAGCCCTTGTTGAGAAGGCATAGAAGTACACACAGCCGCAGGCCCGCAGCCTCCAGGTGTCATGCAACATGCCAGGGGTATAAAACTCGTCAGCAGTGCACTCACCAGTACTCTTGAACTCGTTCAGCGCTGGCCTGACATCTGGTACCTAGACCCCGTCCACCTCCTTCGTCTTGATGACAAACTTGAGCTTGAGTAGGCGCCGTGCAGGAGGCAGGTCATTGGCAGGTTCCACGCGTTTCCTGGAGATCCAGTCCTCCCCATACTTAATCAGACCCAGTGTGACCTGGGGGGACACGTACTGGGAGAGGACATGAGCTTCACCGGGCCTTGGTAGTTTGATAGGGCTGCTTCCAGCAAGTGAGTGAGGACCAACGCCCAAACTGCTTGGACGACTAGCAGCTGGCAATATGCGGTCATCCACCAAGGGCTCCTGCCCCTGGCACACCTGCACACGCATAACCGTCCTGGCTACTGCACGTGATAGACGAGTGGTCCTGAAATCAATCAGTGGGGTCTAGTGACCAGCCCCTCCCTTAGTCAGGCGAGAGGACGTGATCACTACTCCATCCTGGCATATGAAATTCTGCCCCGGACTTAGAGCAGGTCCCCGATAGCCCTCCAAGACGAAACAAAATGTTGTGTCCTGTCCAAGGACATGAACAGATGCCTCACCCATTACCTTCACGTGTACCCCGCCGCTGAAGTCAGACACAGACTGAGAGGTCCACCCTCGTGCCCAGCACGAGCATGCATGGGGTCAGACACTCTTACAGCTGCACCAGCTGTCAAGGACGGGTTCATAGGAACCTGAACCTCCCCAGGTGACCTGGGGCCATCCTGAACATGTAGATCACCCTCTTGTTGCCCAGATATAATATCTGCAACGGGGCACCTGGCCCCCCCCCCCCCCCCCCCCCCCTTGGGTGAATTATGGTGTGTAGGGTTGGCCCCAGACAGACATTGCTCCTTGTTTTCCTCTGGTTGATTGACTGCCATTGGAACACCGACTTGGCATGTGATTGCCCATCAGGGTCTGGCGAATGGTTTGCCGTCCGCTTGTTGTGGTCACCCCCACGCCCCCCTTGGCTTCTGTCAGCCTCAGACGCTTTGGAGCCCCCCTGGCACGCCCACCTGCATGGGTTGCCTTCATCGCTGGCACTCCACCCTCAAACAGCCCCTCGTCTTCCAGGGCTTGCTTGATGATGGCCTTGTAGGCATTCGTGGTGGATTGAGGAGCGCACGTGACCTTGAGAGATCCGCGTGGGGCTTTGTCCAGCATAGAGACCTTCAACCAGTTGGTCAGGGCTGTGTTGTCTGCCACGATGAAACCGCGGGCCGGCCCTGCCTCTCTCCACCGTTTTGAAATAGATCCGTGCGTTCTGGATGAGGTCTCCCTTGACCTCCCACCCTTGATACTTGTCCTGCCAATTGATCCCCACTGTATTCCGTTGGTCCGGCTCTAGCAGCTCTGTCAGCTCTACCACGTGGACTGCCCAGGCCCGGCTGGCCTTATTGCATTCTCTAGTGAGGTCTTTAATCCGATCTGTGCATTTGCCAAAATCCTGGCTGCCTATCCAGATCTGATAATAGTTAGTACCCCCGCGCAGACTTGGAAACCCCTCTAGTCCTTCCTCAAACTCATCTGCCTGCTTTGGCTTAGAGTCCGATGTGACAGGTTGCAGCTGGGACCTCAATAAGGAGACCCTCCGTGGTGAGGTTAAAACCGTGCACAGGCTGTGTATCATTTTTTGTTGAGAGGGATATTGGTTATTTCACCGGGGACACCCACGTCATCTACGTGAGCCGTCCCACTACCCGCGCGCACCCCCATTATTCCCACTGGCTTGGGCGCCCTTGCTATGACGTCGCCCGTCTGCCCATTAATTAATTAATTAATTAAACTCGTGCTCCCGTTCGGGAGTCACGGAGTACCGAAGTGCTTTTAATCCCTGTGTGTGCACTACAGGAGAAAGGGCAGAGACCCCCAGTCTCCTTCATGCCAAAGGCATGCCACAGCTGCAATCGGGCGCGGCAGGTAATATAGTTACTTATTTTTACACAGAAATGCACTTTCCCACGAGAATAGACACCTTTCTTCCAAGTGTTGCTCATAAATGCATGACAAGACAGATTAATTAATCAACAAGTTAATTGATTAATAAACACGTTGATAAACACGCTCCACCAAGGGCGATGGTCAGGGAAGTGCGTCCACGCCATGCCAATCCGTCTTATCATGCTGGGCCCTCGCACCAAGGAAGCCAACTGCCGAGCAGCTTGAAGTGGCCCGCAGGGCAGTGATTGATGTACCTCGGTGTGCCATATAAGAGGCAAGGTCTTGGTGGGGGTCCTTCCATGCCAATGACCAAGGCAGGCACTAGGTTTCTCTTGTTACCAGCACGGGGGTTCCATGCCTAGTTTCTAAGTTTCATGTGATAATATGTGTCCCGTGCCTGAGATTCGGCTGGAAATAACGCCAAAGTGTGAAAAAACCGTAGTCTTCAACGATCAAGGCTCTTATGGTTGACCAGGTCAGGATGCATACGTATGTTTACTTCGTATTTTCTTCATCAAGCAGCTCCCAGCGTCCCTGCAAAGCCTTGGAAATCGAACATTAATTGATGTATATGCGTTCAATCATCATTTTTTTCCCTTTCTTTCTTCTCTGTGCCCGATCAAATGGTAGATCGAGGGTAAAATGGTAGCACTGAGTCTGTTTCACGCGTGGCAAGGGTGCACCAGGGTCTCCCTTGGTCCCAGTCTCAGGGTTTCATGCCTAGTTTCTCAATGTCATGTGGTATTATGTGTACCCTGCATGGGCTGGACTGGAAATAACACGACATCGTAGAAACCCTCGTCTGCAATTGTCAAGGCTCCTAGGGTCGACCATGTCAGGCTGCAACTTCCTGTTTTATGCATTGGTTGTTCGTCAGGGAGCTCCCGGCAGTCGTGCAATGCCTTGGCATATAGACGTTACATGATATGAAAGCGTTCTACCACCGCTCTACTGCCGTTGTACGGTCTTTTGGGCCAAGCAGGGTGGTAGAATAATGGTAGAAAGGTAATAGAGAGGTTGCAATGGATGTGTTTTAAGACTGGGAAGGGTGCACTAAGTTTACATTGGTCCCATACGAGGGATCTGCGCTGATCATATGGATAAGAAAATGACATAGTCAGCACCCGCGCCCAACCAATGCTTATTCACATGCTCTACGTTATACAATGCAACCGAGACTTGGTCTGCGGCAAAGCATGGAGAATGACAAAGGGGCGTGCCGCGGCGGAGAGGCATGCGGACATGGAAGCAGCATTCGTTGACAAATATTCACGAGTGTTTACCGATCCAAAAAACAGTGCCACACAGGGCGTCCCCGTCGTGGCCAGCAAAGACGGGGTCCCCATCCGATGGCACGCAGGCCATGTCATTATCAACGCTGAACAGTCATCGCGGCTTCTCCCCACACGCACGCGACCAGCTCCTTCTACGGGCCCCAGTCGCCCCCCTCGCCAGCGGGGGGCGCCCCCCTGCCACCCCCCCCCTTCTTCGTCCGGCGGTCCGTGTCGCCCCTGTCCGTCGCGGGCCCCGGCCCCTTGCGGCTCCGGCGCGGGAGATCCCGGTGACCGGTGGTGTGGGGGGGTGACAGCGGTCCCATACTCGGAATCCTGCATCTCGTAGAATTCTTCCACCCCGTACCCACGACCGCTGATCACGAAGGCGAGCGCCGTCTGCGTGGCATCGAGTTCGAAAAACGGGGGATGCAGTTTGGCCACGTGCTCAGGAGGGCGCCTCTCCTTGACGCATATGGGGCAGTCGACGTCGCCCGGCTGCTTCTGCGTGCGCAGGAACTGCACGGCGCAGTCCCCGCAGACACCGCCGACGTGGAAGTGCATGTCCCTCGTCATCCCAGAGTGTACGCTGTCCATAGTTGTAGCACACAGCAGGCAGCGGTCCAGTTTGTGCAGATCGGGGCTGGACCAGCATGCCATTTCGAGGGCGTCCATGAACTCGTCGGTATAGATCACCCGGTCTGGGGCGCGTGTCCCCCCCCCCCCCCTCCCCCCCCCCTTCTTCGTCGGGCGGTCTTTCTCGCACCTGGCCGCCGCGGGCTCCGGCTCATCGCGGCTCCGGGAGGGGAGAGGCTGGCGACCGGGGGGGAGTGGGGGGCGACCTCGGGCCCATAATCCTCCCCGGACTCATCCGACTCGTTTCCTTCATCGCTGCCGTGCCCCCAGCCGCTGATCACGAAGGCGAGCGCCGTCTGCGTGGCATCGAGTTCGAAAAACGGGGGCTGCAGTTTGGCCACGTGCTCAGGAGGGCGCTTCTCCTTGACGCATATGGGGCAGTCGACGTCGCCCGGCTGCGTCTGCTCGCGCGGGAACCGTGCGACGCATGCACTGCAGACACCGCCGGCGTGGAAGTGCATTTCCTTGGTCACGCCAGAGTGTACGCCCTGCATGTCTGCAGCACACAGCAGACAGCGGTGCAGCTTGTTCAGAACAGGGTCGTTGTAACGCCCCACGTCACGGCAGTGCTCGCGCGCCAGGCGGATGGCGGACTCGAACCCGGGGGAACCCCTTCCCCACTCTGGGACGATTGCGACACCCTCCCCCCCCTATCCCCCTCTGCAGGATCCGGCCGGCCTCCGCCGCGGCGGCCTTGCGGAGGGACGAGTCCTTCTCCGCGGCAAACCCCGCCATCATTTCCCTGCATCGCCTGCACTCGTGGCACGTGCCAACCTTTGGCAAGAAGGAGGAGATGGGCTTGAGCAGGTGGCAACGTGCGCAGCCGTAAGTGGGTGCGTGGGGCTCCCTTCCAGGGTTTTCCCTCTTCCACCGCTCGGCACAATCCACGTTCAGCTTGCTCCGCAGACCCTTCTCCCCGGTTTCTGGGTCGTACATCCACTGTGGACCGTCGTCGAGCCACGTGGGAATCTTGCGGGGGGAGTCATGGGCGAGAAGGTGACGCTGACCCGTCCTGTCACTCGCGGCAGGGCTGGCCATGTTGTCGGCTCCCAGACACGTCTTTCGATAGCACCCGATCGGCTTCTAGCGCAAGGGGCCACGGCGATGGCTGCACTGCGAGGTCCGGGCTTCCAGTCGCGGGAGCTTGGGTGGCGGCGGGGGTGCAAATCGCCGCCTTTAGGGAAGGGCGGGCGAGGGAGCCAGTGCTTCGGATCGCCCGACGGGTGGACGGCGCGGATGTTGCGCCCTGAACCCATCGTAGGGATCGAGAAGAGACGCTCGAGCAGCTCTCGGTCAGACAATGCGGCGAGAGGATGCGATGTCGGAAATTGATGTCCTGTGCGATGTCCATGTCACGCAGTATCAAGCAACGTGTGTGTTTGCAACTTGCCCGTTGAAACTCTGTGGCGGAGCCAATTTTCGAAAGAACCTGACCCTTATGGTTGCAAATTCGGGACAAAATTGGTGGATGGATGGCTTGACAGATTTTCATCCCCTATTCCTATGTTTTCTCACGTGTACGGACTTCATAAGCTTCGTCAATTCTGACGAACCGAACGGTTCTTCCGAAAATTGGCTCCGCCTGACGACGCAAGACGAACAACATTTGTTCAAGGCGCGATGTTCACGGTCATCGAGAGGGCCTGCGTCGGTGCCTTTCCCTGCCTCAAAGCACCGTCCCCTCGAGACCGTGCATGCCTTCTTCTGGCAGCCCCCCCCCCCCCCCCGCCCCGCTCTGGCCCTTACCCGGAGCAAGGAACCAATAGATGATCGGTTTGAAACTGACCACGGGGTGTTACTGGTCGATACGCGTGGTGTTGCTCCAGCTCCAACTTCAAGCTGACACTGGGATGATGTTATCCACCGTCCAGGTCAACTCACTAAGTGCGATGTCCATGTACCACATTATTTCCCATGTCGAACAAAATTTGTTCAACGCAGGGTTACCTATTGGCTATATTTGGAATAAACGTACACCTATTTACCTGGAAACTTGTTCAACGCAAGTTGATTTGAGTTTATTCCAAAACAACAATAGGGCCTGGCTATGGTGGCGCGGACGGCGGACGAGATAGCACCTTACGTAGTAAGCTAAACGCGAAACAAAGGGCAGATTCGGATTCAGCACGAAAAGGTACGTCTAGCCAATTCTTTTGAGGGGCGGAAAAGCTAGCCGTCACTTGAAACGGGTGGGTAGAAGGAGCGGGCCTTACGAATCGCACGTCCGCCCCTCGCCTCACTGTTTCTAGTGACGGCTACCCCATTATGGCATCCGGTCAGTGAGTCACGGCTCGGGTTCGAAAACCCATCGACAGGATGGACTTGGCCTGGGCCCCTCCACCTGGGTGGGCGAGTAGTCTCCTTGGAGCGTGACCTCCTGTACCCTCGGTTACCCTTTCACCGGCGCAATGACTATGGAATAGTTGTTGCCACACTAGGTGATCCGCTACCACCAGGACACCTCCATAACGACTTTTCTCAGTACTTGCTGCCATTACCCAAACGCGGGTGTAATGCAGCCTTTCCAATCGGTTTGGTTCTGCTCATAGCACACTGCACAGTGGGTCTCTCTTTTAATGACTATCTCACGCCCACGCCCTGTTCATGTTGTGCCGTGTCTTTCACCTTTCGCAGGTCCAATCTCACCACGCCACGGGGACCCACATAGAACCGACGACTGCTGATAAAGTATCCGGAAGGGTCAGATGGAGCCCAGCCATGGATGAACTTGCAAAATCCATGCAGCAGAGACTCCTGGTCGTCCTCATCCATGGCCGCGACGTATCCGGTCCCGAACGAAGCGCCGTCGAGCAGACCATGAGCCAGCTAGGGGGGAGTCATCTGCGGGGGGGGGGTCAAGAATCAACCTAACATTCACGTCAAATTTTCTACAGCAGAGGATGCCACAGCAGCACTTAACAAGCACACGGAAGCGGGGAAGCAATAGGCGTTCGTCATGGTGGCGGGCAAGGCACTCCGACTCCGTCGCTTCACGCCAGTAGACCTACCGGCGGCATACACCTTAACCTTAAACAACGCTTCAGCGCTCTACCGGCACGAGCACATGCTTCGATTCGTCGTCGAGACGTGGGGGACAGCCTCCAACATTGTAATCATAGAAGATACCGACACACCCATGCAAAGGACTGAAGGCAACGACCGACGGGGCGTACAAACAGCGGTCATGGGCCATACCCCCCACTTCGACCAGGCCATGGGAGTCGAGGACAAGGGGGCTGACCACATCATTGGCATGCCAGGCGGCTACTCAGGCAACGCCCCCCGCTGCATCCCCGACATCATCACAGTACCTCAAAAGTACGCCAATGCCAGGGGTATTAACTTCATCACCACTCAAGTGAATTACGATGAGCCCGTCTGCGTCAGCTGCTTTGCCACGGGGAACACATCAGCAAAGAATGCCCAGAGCGTTCTCGCGCGCCATCGCCAAACAGAAGCGTTACCCAGACGCCACCGGTACCGCCTCCTTAGGCGACAATCGCACCCCCGCCAACGACCGCGCCAAGACCATCACGGCGTGGCTTCTCGCCGCCCTGGCCCCATGGACGCTGTCGCTGCATTGGAGATTCCGTGCACCGCCCAGCTTGGTTTGGAAATGACCATGCTGATTTCCTACCCGGCGGAGCAGGAGACCGTCCTGTGCCCTCTCAATGAGGCACAGGAACCATATCTTCCCAGGTGGTCACCCACGGGGGCTGTCGTCAGACGCGGCCCCGTCATGCCGTTAGCATGTTTGCGAACGCCACCACGAAGCTGCGAGACATGGGCATGAGCGAGATCGTGAGGTAGACGCACCACCACGTCCCTGCGTGCGCGGGCCATCGAGCCCACTGCTGCCATCAGATGGCACACCACCAGATCATTATCCCCTGCACGACCACTCACAAGAAGGGTGACGCGCTGCCCCTTACCGGCTGCCGCTGGGCCCCGGTGAAACTGGCCAAAGCGCTGGCCGTGTCGGGCATCGACATCGACCGGTTCAGGTCCCTGACCCGCCCCTCGCGGGCGCGCCAACGCCTTCAGCCTCAGCCCCACCCACCAGCGACCACGCTCCCAGGGGCATGCGGGAAGCAGACCAGGACTCGGACAGCCTGCCAACAGACCTCGACCTCACTGATGCGGAACTCGGCACCTCTGCGACGTGGGCGCGGCATCAAAAGGCAAGCGCCCTCACCCCGACGCCAGCCAGGTACGCCTGCTCCCGCCCTTGTCCCCCCTCTTCCCTATATCATAGCCATGAGCCAGCTCACACTAGTAACGTGGAATGTCAGGGGGCTGAACACATACGGAACAAACACAGCAGGGCAGGGACAACGTATACCCCGCACCCGAGAGTTAGCGAATGCGTTGCACAACTTGCTCGAGCGTTACGTGGGCCCCTCGCATGAAATTTGGATAGGTCTGCAGGAACATAAAATCCAAGAAGCTGCCACACGCACAGCCCTTAGAGCTGCTGAGCACTTGCACCTAGGACAGTTCACCGTTGGGCATGGGCACGCGGTACACAAGGGGGCACTGCCCTCATTCAATACCGTAAACCTCCCAACCACGCTGACATGCCAGGACTGGGCTATAGCTACCGACACAGCGGAGGCTAGATGGCAGGGCCGTTGGACGCGGCAGTCTATTACATGGGCAGGAATAAGGGATACATTATTAGTGTATATGCCCCAACCGAGCCAACGGATCAAGCCTCATTCTACCCTTCCCTTTTCAAAATGGCCGCTGACCTTATCTCACAGGGTTCGAAATTGTGTTGATGGGCGATTTCAATATAGACCTGGATGAACACCCCCCTATACGCACAGCGGCCTTCAGTAACAGATCATGGACCTGAACTTACAGGATGTCATCCGCTCACGAGACCACGGGCCCACTTGGCTGGCCACACGTTTAAATGTACGCACTACTCGTCGTCTTGATAAAATCTACATCACACCCGCATGGGCGGACCTAGTTTGCTACGCATCGGTCGACCGTTCTGTTAATTTTTCTGATCACTACCCACTCATCGTTACCCTTGCCCATCACACCAACTCCGCCCGGGGCCCCGGCATTCCCCGCTTAAACAAACACCTACTCGCGGACGATAAGTACTACTTTGAGATCATGACACGCTGGCAGTCGTGGAGAGCCAGCAAGGGTAGCTACACCGACTGCTGCAGCTGGATGCAGGAGGGCCTAGCTAACATTCTAGAATTTTCCCAACTGTATTCACAAAATATCCGCCGCCAGAAAGGACAGGACTATCGGTACTACCAACGCATAGTGAATAAACTCCAAGCGAAGCCTACCCTGTATCAATCGGAACTAACAAAACTTCAAAGAGCTCAGACCGAACTCGACAAACTACGTTTCGAGCGTCACACATTAGCACTAGACTCAGAAAATCTGTGGTGGCACCAGGTAGGAGAAAGAATGACCAAAGAGTTCTTTGCTCTGATTCCTACCCCTAAAGCTCACTCCTCTATCACGGAAATCCAAGACGAACACGGCAGCCACCGAGACATCACCTCCATACTACAGAGTGGTCACCGTTACTACTCAGCTCTCTTTCTAAACGAACCCCATCCTGACTCATCTGCCGCCATGCAAAAAATCCTACATGCCATTCCCCGTCGCCTTACACCAGCTCAACAGCAGGAACTCGATCAAATCCCCTCCATGGAAGAGGCCACCACAGCTATGGAACACATCAAAACCGGTAGCGCCCCCGGGGTCGACGGTCTGCCTATTGAATTCTGGAAAACGTTCTGGTCCCTTCTACACATAGATTTTTACGAATGTATTCTTGAAATTTGGCGGCACGGTAAGGTGAGCGGCAGATGGGCTGAATCTGCGCTTATCTTACTGTACAAAAAAGGAGACAAGACTCTATGGAAAAACTACCGCCCAATCCGTCTCCTTACGGTAGCGTACAAAATCATCAGTAAAATAATCCAACGACGCTTATACACCGTCCTAGACTTCCTCATTGGTCCGGAGCAAGTGGGCTTTAGGGCCAATCTCCACATCAACGACAGCATTACCCTCATCATGGACATTGTGGAAAAAGCCTGGCGCGACGATATAGAGGGTTTCATATTGTTCTGGGATTTTGAAAAAGCCTTTGACCGTATGTGCTGGGAATACCTAGAACACATTCTAACCGCACTAGGATTTGGCCCACAACTCATGACCGTCATTATGGGTATGATCAAATCCCTGGCTTGGTATTTACTAATAGACGGACACAAGTCAGCGACCGGCGCTAGCTCACGATCGCTACCACAAGGAGATTGCATGTCCCCTATTCTATTTCTCCTGGCCCACGCAGGACTCTACTGGCTACACCAGAACGATCCTCGCATTCGGGGCTTCCCGACAGGTAACGGTAAAGGTATATTCCAAACGGCTTATGTGGATGACACAACAAATGTTTGTATCTCTCTGCCTGAAGTGCATGCTGTCATGGATAATATCACTACCTATTCTGTTGCCACACAACAACGATGCAATGTGCTCAAGTCCACGGGACTGCATATCGGCAAAACCAACACCCTACGCTACGCCCTCCCCAACCTGGCTGTGACCTGGGTCAAGCCGGGGGATCACCACCTTTTGCACAATTGTCCCATCGGCTGCACACCCGAGGGACGCTTGGCTGAACAACGTTCTTTCATGTATGATGAAACCAACCACGTGGGCAAGCTTGCAGGCGTTCTCCTTACCGCAGGGCGCTGGGGGGCCGTCCACCGCATGAGCCTACGAGGGCGAACCCTGATCGTCAACCAACTGTTGTTCTCTAAGGTCTTGTATTATTGCCAAGCACACCCACCCAATGATGCCACCACACAGCTCATCCAACGCCTTGGCAGCAATTTTGTCTGGAAACAGAAAGGCTTAATCTCCCACACGGTCCACGGATGGATCAACAGAGAGATGTCCTTCATGTCATGGGTGCACGGGGGCCTCGGGCTCCACAACATACAATGGCGTCTGTGGTCGCTGTATGCTAAACAAGTGATATCCGTTTTTATGGGAGTTAACACACACCCTGGCTGCATGCTTGCACGTGAAACGCTAGCCTCTCTTTCCACCCATGCTAGTGGCACCTCGTGGCAACTGGGGGCGGGCATACTGGGCAGCACCCTTATTTCGTACAAAGGACTCCCATGGTACTGGCAGCGCATATGGACAGGTTACAATAAGCTCAAGCCGGGTCGCCTAGTCTTTCCTACTACTAGAGGAGGTGGCACGGCAGCCACTCTTTTTTAATGACTTAATCACAGACGCTACTAACAAGCCCCTCGGCACTCTCCACGGACACAACCCGTATGATGGCTTTCTGCGCGCGTCACCGCCGATTGTCAGGGTGCTGGACCTCTACCTGGGGCACGGCGCTACGTATCGACGGCTCAGCTACGACGAGGTCAGCACTTGGGTCTCCCACATGCCCTCCCTGCAAGCGTGGCAAACTCTTATAAGTGCGATACCAGCTGCGTGGCATGCATTGATGACTGCCCCACGCAAGCCAATTATAACCGGCGACTGGGTTAGCTTCTACGCCGACGGAGTCACGCCTGCGTGCAAGGGTTTAGTCGTGACGGTTCTGCCACATGAGGGGCTCCAACTACAACTGCTGGACGCTATTTCTGGCCACAATGGGTGTCTGTATCAACTATCCACCTTATATGCGTACACGCCAGCTTCCCAGTGTCACCGCATACGCGTAGTCCCATGGTCTGTGCCAAGATCTTGCATGATCCAGCCGGACCCATTATCCCCGGTTGAGAGCATTACATGGCTACACGTGGGCAACACACGGCTCGATCTACTACATCTGGACCCGGTTGAATTTGGATGGGTCTTAACCAAGGGGGACATCAGAACCAGCAAATGTATCTTTGAGTACACCGCAGATTGGGGTTATGATATCTTGTTGCATACGTACCATCAGCCCCATCCGGGCCGAGCCCGCTGGGGAATACATTGGCCGGGCTACACTTGGGTTAAGATGATTACCCTGGCGGTAGACCACCCTCTCGTGGACCGCAGGGCCACTGATGTACAACACCTTTTGATGCATAGGGCGATAGGGGTCTGTGCTACGCTCCACGAGCGTTTTGGTCATGATGCATCATGCCTGTGCACGCACCCTAGTGAAACCATTGAGCACAGGTTTCTTTATTGTAATCTCCCTGGGGTTTGGACGTGGCTCATTAACATCTGGGCCGCATGGACGGCATCGCCACCCACTCTCCCAATCAGCGTGCGTACCATCATTTTCGGTATTGCTGGCACACCAGGGACCGAGCTTTCAGTTTCCCAAGCAGAATGGATATGGCTACGCACTACTATGCTATACGCGATATGGACCATACGCAACGAGACCGTCTTTAAGGTCCGCGAGGAGTATACCCGCGGCGGCGTAGTCCGGCGCTTTATATACCTATGGAATGCGGCTATGCGCCGCTACTGGCTGTTAGCTCAGGAACAACACAGGGTGTGGGACCCAGGGCCCAATAACGACAAGCCCAGCCCGCTCCAGCTTTTTCATGATCTACTGGGCCGTAATCAGGTATTCACCAGTATGCCTCATGGCGACATTACTCAGGTCCAATGGCTTCCCTGGTCTAATAACGCGCCCTATTAGCCTTTCACCTGTCACCGCCACACGTGTGTGTGCCCACCTTCATTAGGATTCGCTGATACTCATTTCCCCTCTCACCTCTTTGGTCCATAATTGGCTAATAAAATATACCCATTTCCCCGAAAAAAAAATTTTTGTTCAACGCGCGATGTTCACGGCCATCGAGAGGGCCTGCGTCGGTGCCTTCCCCTGCCTTAAAGTACGCAGCGCGATGCCGTCCCCTCGAGACCGTGCATGCCTTCTTCTGGCAGCCCCCCCCCCCCCCCCCCCCTCTGGCCCTTATCCAACTATATCAGATGCGATTAGGTCTGCAGCCCGGTCCGAATGATAATTAATGATACTGGTTTGTCACCTAGATTGTATTCCCCGCCAGTTGTTCTGTACACGAGACACTTTCGTGAGGAGATGGGATGGATGTTCGTTTCAGGATTGTCAGGCCACCGGACAAGCGCTTCTGCTATACCTAGGAGGGAGATGCTGCGAATTTAATTCGACATCGGTGTTGTCAAGCTGTTGACAGTTCAAGCTGTTGGGGAGCTGGCTTCCTGACACCGACGAGGATGTGGACACCCGCATCGCCCTCGCCTGGGCCAAGCTCCGTTCGCTCACACCTTACTGGCGCTCAAACGCATGCTCTTCAAGGTC
>RPFO01000206.1:0-88747 GCA_009746045.1 Mesostigma viride | reverse complement strand
GGCGGCTGCACACACACGTACATCCACCGCGCACGCAAGGGGCAACTGCACACACATGTACACACACCGCGCACGCTTGGGGCAGCTGCACTCACATGTACACACACCGCGCACGCAAGGGCGGCTGCACACACACGAAAAACCACCGCGCACGCAAGGGGCAACTGCACACACACGTACATACACCGCGCACGCAAGGGGCGGCTGCACACACACGTACACACACCGCGCACGCAAGGGGCAACTGCACACACATGTACACACACCGCGCACGCTTGGGGCGGCTGCACACACACGTACCTACACCGCGCACGCAAGGGGCGGCTGCACACACACGTACATACACCGCGCACGCAAGGGGCAACTGCACACACATGTACATACACCGCGCAACCACGGGGCGGCTGCACACACACGTACATACACCGCGCACGCAAGGGGCAACTGCACACACATGTACACACACACCGCGCACGCTTGGGGCGGCTGCACACACACGTACCTACACCGCGCACGCAAGGGGCGGCTGCACACACACGTACATACACCGCGCACGCAAGGGGCAACTGCACACACATGTACATACACCGCGCAACCACGGGGCGGCTGCACACACACGTACACACCGCGCACGCAAGGGGCAGCTGCACACACACGTACATACACCATGCACGCAAGGGGCTGCACACACACTTACACACACCTTGCACGCAAGGGCCGGCATGCACACACACTGGCATACACCGCGCACGCAAGGGGCGGCTGCACACACGTACATACACCGCGCACGCAAGGGGCGAGTGCACACACACGTACACACACCGCGCACGCAATTAAGGGACGGCTGCACACACACGTACATACACCGCGCACGCAAGGGGCAACGGCACTCACATGTACATACACCATGCACGCAAGGGGCGGCTGCACACACACGTACACACACCATGCACGCAAGGAGCGACTTCACGCACAGGTACACACACCATGCACGCAAGGTTCGGCTGCACACACATGTACATCCACCGCGCACGCAAGGGGCGGCTGCACACACATGTACATACACCATGCACGCAAGGGGCGGCTGCACACACCTGTACATCCACCGCGCACGCAAGGGGCGAGTGCACACACACGTACACACACCGCGCACGCAAGGGGCGGCTGCACACACACGTACACACACCATGCACGCAAGGGCCGGCATGCACACACAGTATACACACACCGCGCACGCAAGGGGCGGCTGCACACACACGTACATACACTGCGCACGCAAGGGGCTGCTGCACACACACTTACACTCACCATGCACGCAAGGGGCGGCTGCACACACACGTACATACACCGCGCACGCAAGGGACGGCTGCACACACACGTACATACACCGCGCACGCAAGGGGCAACTGCCCGCACATGTACATCCACCGCGCACGCAATTAAGGGACGGCTGCACACACACGTACATACACCGCGCACGCAAGGGGCAACGGCACTCACATGGACATACACCATGCACGCAAGGGGCGGCTGCACACACACGTACATACACCGCGCACGCAAGGGGCTGCTGCACACACACTTACACACACAATGCACGCAATTAGGGGCGACGGCACTCACATGTACATACTCTTGGGCGGCTGCACTCACATGTACATACACCGCGCATGCAAGGGGCAACTGCACACACACGTACACACACCATGCACGCAAGGGCCGGCATGCACACACACGTACATACACTGCGCACGCAAGGGGCAACTGCACACACACGTACACACACCATGCACGGAAGGGCGGCTGCACTCACATGTACACACACCATGCACGCAAGGGCCGGCTGCACACACACGTACATACACCATGCACGCAAGGGGCTGCACACACACTTACACACCACCTTGCACGCAAGGGCCGGCATGCACACACACTGGCATACACCGCGCACGCAAGGGGCGGCTGCACACACGTACATACACCGCGCACGCAAGGGGCGAGTGCACACACACGTACACACACCGCGCACGCAATTAAGGGACGGCTGCACACACACGTACATACACCGCGCACGCAAGGGCAACGGCACTCACATGTACATCCACCATGCACGCAAGGGGCGGCTGCACACACACGTACACACACCGCACGCAAGGACAAGGATTCACACACATGTACACACACAAAGCACGCAAGGGGCTGCTGCACACACACGTACACACACCGCGCACGCAAGGGGCGGCTGCACTCACATGTACACACACCACGCACGCAAGGGGCGGCTGCACACACACGTACATACACTGCGCACGCAAGGGGCGACTGCACACACATGTACATAAACCATGCACGCAAGGGGCGGCTGCACACACATGTACATACACCGCGCACGCAAGGGGCGAGTGCAAACACATGTACATACACCGCGCACGCAAGGACAAGGATGCACACACATGTACATACACCGCGCACGCAAGGGGCGGCTGCACACACACGTACATACACCGCGCACGCAAGGGGCGAGTGCGCACACACGTACATACACCGCGCACGCAAGGGCGGCTGCACACACACGTACATACACCGCGCACGCACGGGGCCAGTGCAAGCACATGTACATACACCATGCACGCAAGGGGCGGCTGCACACACATGTACATACACCGCGCACGCAAGGGGCGAGTGCAAACACATGTACATACACCGCGCACGCAAGGGGCAACTGCCCGCACATGTACATCCACCGCACACGCAAGGGGCGGCTGCACACACATGTACATACACCGCGCACGCAAGGGGCGGCTGCACACACACGTACATACACCGCGCACGCAAGGGGCGAGTGCGCACACACGTACATACACCGCGCACGCAAGGGGGGCTGCACACACACGTACATACACCGCGCACGCAAGGGGCCAGTGCAAGCACATGTACATACACCATGCACGCAAGGGCCGGCATGCACAGAAACGTACATACACCGCGCACGCAAGGGGCTGCTGCACACACACGTACACACACCATGCACGCACGGGGCGGCTGCACACACACGTACATCCACTGCGCACGCACGGGGCCGGCGACTGCACACACATGTACATAAACCATGCACGCAAGGGGCGGCTGCACACACATGTACATCCACCGCGCACGCAAGGGGCGAGTGCAAACACATGTACATACACCGCGCACGCAAGGACAAGGATGCACACACATGTACATACACCGCGCACGCAAGGGGCGGCTGCACACGCACGTACATACACCGCGCACGCAAGGGGCGGCTGCACACACACGTACATCCACCGCGCACGCAAGGGGCAACTGCACACACATGTACACACACCGCGCACGCTTGGGGCAGCTGCACTCACATGTACACACACCGCGCACGCAAGGGGCGGCTGCACACACACGTACATCCACCGCGCATGCAAGGGGCAACTGCACACACACGTACATCCACCGCGCACGCAAGGGGCGGCTGCACACACACGTACACACACCGCGCACGCAAGGGGCAACTGCACACACATGTACACACACCGCGCACGCTTGGGGCGGCTGCACACACACGTACCTACACCGCGCACGCAAGGGGCGGCTGCACACACACGTACATACACCGCGCACGCAAGGGGCAACTGCACACACATGTACATACACCGCGCACGCAAGGGGCAACTGCACACACATGTACACACACCGCGCACGCAAGGGGCAACTGCACACACACGTACACACACCGCGCACGCTTGGGGCGGCTGCACACACACGTAAATACACCGCGCACGCAAGGGGCGGCTGCACACACACGTACATCCACCGCGCACGCAAGGGGCAACTGCACACACATGTACACACCGCGCACGCTTGGGGCAGCTGCACTCACATGTACACACACCGCGCACGCAAGGGCCGGCTGCACACACACGAAAAACCACCGCGCACGCAAGGGGCAACTGCACACACACGTACATACACCGCGCACGCAAGGGGCGGCTGCACACACACGTACACACACCGCGCACGCAAGGGGCAACTGCACACACATGTACACACACCGCGCACGCTTGGGGCGGTTGCACACACACGTACCTACACCGCGCACGCAAGGGGCGGCTGCACACACACGTACATACACCGCGCACGCAAGGGGCAACTGCACACACATGTACATACACCGCGCAACCACGGGGCGGCTGCACACACACGTACATACACCGCGCACGCAAGGGGCAACTGCACACACATGTACACACACCGCGCACGCTTGGGGCGGCTGCACACACACGTACCTACACCGCGCACGCAAGGGCCGGCTGCACACACACGTACATACACCGCGCACGCAAGGGGCAACTGCACACACATGTACATACACCGCGCAACCACGGGGCGGCTGCACACACACGTACACACACCGCGCACGCAAGGGGCAGCTGCACACACACGTACATACACCATGCACGCAAGGGGCTGCACACACACTTACACACACCTTGCACGCAAGGGCCGGCATGCACACACACTGGCATACACCGCGCACGCAAGGGGCGGCTGCACACACGTACATACACCGCGCACGCAAGGGGCGAGTGCACACACACGTACACACACCGCGCACGCAATTAAGGGACGGCTGCACACACACGTACATACACCGCGCACGCAAGGGGCAACGGCACTCACATGTACATACACCATGCACGCAAGGGGCGGCTGCACACACACGTACACACACCATGCACGCAAGGAGCGACTTCACGCACAGGTACACACACCATGCACGCAAGGTTCGGCTGCACACACATGTACATCCACCGCGCACGCAAGGGGCGGCTGCACACACATGTACATACACCATGCACGCAAGGGGCGGCTGCACACACCTGTACATCCACCGCGCACGCAAGGGGCGAGTGCACACACACGTACACACACCGCGCACGCAAGGGGCGGCTGCACACACACGTACACACACCATGCACGCAAGGGCCGGCATGCACACACAGTATACACACACCGCGCACGCAAGGGGCGGCTGCACACACACGTACATACACTGCGCACGCAAGGGGCTGCTGCACACACACTTACACTCACCATGCACGCAAGGGGCGGCTGCACACACACGTACATACACCGCGCACGCAAGGGACGGCTGCACACACACGTACATACACCGCGCACGCAAGGGGCAACTGCCCGCACATGTACATCCACCGCGCACGCAATTAAGGGACGGCTGCACACACACGTACATACACCGCGCACGCAAGGGGCAACGGCACTCACATGGACATACACCATGCACGCAAGGGGCGGCTGCACACACACGTACATACACCGCGCACGCAAGGGGCTGCTGCACACACACTTACACACACAATGCACGCAATTAGGGGCGACGGCACTCACATGTACATACTCTTGGGCGGCTGCACTCACATGTACATACACCGCGCATGCAAGGGGCAACTGCACACACACGTACACACACCATGCACGCAAGGGCCGGCATGCACACACACGTACATACACTGCGCACGCAAGGGGCAACTGCACACACACGTACACACACCATGCACGGAAGGGACGGCTGCACTCACATGTACACACACCATGCACGCAAGGGCCGGCTGCACACACACGTACATACACCATGCACGCAAGGGGCTGCACACACACTTACACACCACCTTGCACGCAAGGGCCGGCATGCACACACACTGGCATACACCGCGCACGCAAGGGGCGGCTGCACACACGTACATACACCGCGCACGCAAGGGGCGAGTGCACACACACGTACACACACCGCGCACGCAATTAAGGGACGGCTGCACACACACGTACATACACCGCGCACGCAAGGGGCAACGGCACTCACATGTACATCCACCATGCACGCAAGGGGCGGCTGCACACACACGTACACACACCATGCACGCAAGGACAAGGATTCACACACATGTACACACACAAAGCACGCAAGGGGCTGCTGCACACACACGTACACACACCGCGCACGCAAGGGGCGGCTGCACTCACATGTACACACACCACGCACGCAAGGGGCGGCTGCACACGGCCGGGCCCACTTCAAATGTTCCGAAAAGTGTGACACTTTTGGTCGTTTTTTTTACTTTTTCGACGATCGTCACTCTGCAGAGTGATTCGTCGTGCGAAATCGTGCCAAATTGTGCGAAATTTGCTGAAATCGTGTGAAATTTGCTGAAATCGTGCGAATTTGTGCGAAATTTGCTGAAATTGTGCGAAATTTCATGTGAAAAATGTCGACGGTAAAAAATTTTGATGTGCACAACGTGTGTGAATTCATGCGAAATTTTGTCAAACGTCACTCCCCAAAACGACCCTTGGTTGAAATCCATGCGAAATTGTGCGAAATCATGCAAAATTGTGCGAAATCGTGCGAAATCGTGCGAAAATGTGTGAAAATTTTGCGAAAATCACGCGAAAATCACGCGAACTCGTGCGAAATTTTATTTTTTTTTTGCGAAAAACGACCAAAAGTGTCACACACTTGGCTTGGACGGCGGAACATTTGAAGTGGGCCCGCCGACACACACGTACATACACTGCGCACGCACGGGGCGACTGCACACACATGTACATAAACCATGCACGCAAGGGGCGGCTGCACACACATGTACATACACCGCGCACGCAAGGGGCGGTGCAAACACATGTACATACACCGCGCACGCAAGGACGGATGCACACACATGTACATACACCGCGCACGCAAGGGGCGGCTGCACACACACGTACATACACCGCGCACGCAAGGGGCGAGTGCGCACACACGTACATACACCGCGCACGCAAGGGGCGGCTGCACACACACGTACATACACCGCGCACGCAAGGGGCCTGCACACACACGTACATACACCATGCACGCAAGGGGCGGCTGCACACACACGTACATACACCGCGCACGCAAGGGGCGGTGCACAACACGTACATACACCGCGCACGCAAGGGGCAACTGCCACACATGTACATCCACCGCGCACGCAAGGGGCGGCTGCACACACATGTACATACACCGCGCACGCAAGGGGCGGCTGCACACACACGTACATACACCGCGCACGCAAGGGGCGAGTGCGCACACACGTACATACACCGCGCACGCAAGGGGGCTGCACACACACGTACATACACCGCGCACGCAAGGGGCCTGCAACACATGTACATACACCGCACGCAAGGGCGGCATGCACACAACGTACATACACCGCGCACGCAAGGGGCGCTGCACACACACGTACACACACCATGCACGCAAGGGGCGGCTGCACACACACGTACATCCACCGCGCACGCAAGGGCCGGCTGCACACACACGTACATAACCGCACGCAAGGGCGGCTGCACACACATGTACATCCACCGCGCACGCAAGGGGCGGCTGCACACACATGTACACCACCGCGCACGCAAGGGGCAACTGCACACACACGTACACACACCGCGCACGCTTGGGGCGGCTGCACACACACGTACACACCGCGCACGCAAGCGGCTGCACACACACGTACATCCACCGCGCACGCAAGGGGCAACTGCACACACATGTACACACACCGCGCACGCTTGGGGCAGCTGCACTCACATGTACACACACCGCGCACGCAAGGGGCGGCTGCACACACACGTACATCCACCGCGCACGCAAGGGGCGGCTGCACACACGTACACACACCGCGCACGCAAGGGGCGGCTGCACACACACGTACATACACCGCGCACGCAAGGGGCTCACACACATGTACACCACCGCGCACCACGGGGCGGCTGCACACACACGTACCTACACCGCGCACGCAAGGGGCGGCTGCACACACACGTACACACACGCACGCAAGGGGCAACTGCACACACATGTACATACACCGCGCACGCAAGGGGGGCTGCACACACATGTACACACACCGCGCACGCAAGGGGCAACTGCACACACACGTACACACACCGCGCACGCTTGGGGCGGCTGCACACACACGTAAATACACCGCGCACGCAAGGGGCGGCTGCACACACACGTACATCCACCGCGCACGCAAGGGGCAACTGCACACACATGTACACACACCGCGCACGCTTGGGGCAGCTGCACTCACATGTACACACACCGCACGCAAGGGCCGGCTGCACACACACGAAAAACCACCGCGCACGCAAGGGGCAACTGCACACACACGTACATACACCGCGCACGCAAGGGGCGGCTGCACACACACGTACACACACCGCGCACGCAAGGGGCAACTGCACACACATGTACACACACCGCGCACGCTTGGGGCGGCTGCACACACACGTACCTACACCGCGCACGCAAGGGGCGGCTGCACACACACGTACATACACCGCGCACGCAAGGGGCAACTGCACACACATGTACATACACCGCGCAACCACGGGGCGGCTGCACACACACGTACATACACCGCGCACGCAAGGGGCAACTGCACACACATGTACACACACCGCGCACGCTTGGGGCGGCTGCACACACACGTACCTACACCGCGCACGCAAGGGGCGGCTGCACACACACGTACATACACCGCGCACGCAAGGGGCAACTGCACACACATGTACATACACCGCGCAACCACGGGGCGGCTGCACACACACGTACACACACCGCGCACGCAAGGGGCAGCTGCACACACACGTACATACACCATGCACGCAAGGGGCTGCACACACACTTACACACACCTTGCACGCAAGGGCCGGCATGCACACACACTGGCATACACCGCGCACGCAAGGGGCGGCTGCACACACGTACATACACCGCGCACGCAAGGGGCGAGTGCACACACACGTACACACACCGCGCACGCAATTAAGGGACGGCTGCACACACACGTACATACACCGCGCACGCAAGGGGCAACGGCACTCACATGTACATACACCATGCACGCAAGGGGCGGCTGCACACACACGTACACACACCATGCACGCAAGGAGCGACTTCACGCACAGGTACACACACCATGCACGCAAGGTTCGGCTGCACACACATGTACATCCACCGCGCACGCAAGGGGCGGCTGCACACACATGTACATACACCATGCACGCAAGGGGCGGCTGCACACACCTGTACATCCACCGCGCACGCAAGGGGCGAGTGCACACACACGTACACACACCGCGCACGCAAGGGGCGGCTGCACACACACGTACACACACCATGCACGCAAGGGCCGGCATGCACACACAGTATACACACACCGCGCACGCAAGGGGCGGCTGCACACACACGTACATACACTGCGCACGCAAGGGGCTGCTGCACACACACTTACACTCACCATGCACGCAAGGGGCGGCTGCACACACACGTACATACACCGCGCACGCAAGGGACGGCTGCACACACACGTACATACACCGCGCACGCAAGGGGCAACTGCCCGCACATGTACATCCACCGCGCACGCAATTAAGGGACGGCTGCACACACACGTACATACACCGCGCACGCAAGGGGCAACGGCACTCACATGGACATACACCATGCACGCAAGGGGCGGCTGCACACACACGTACATACACCGCGCACGCAAGGGGCTGCTGCACACACACTTACACACACAATGCACGCAATTAGGGGCGACGGCACTCACATGTACATACTCTTGGGCGGCTGCACTCACATGTACATACACCGCGCATGCAAGGGGCAACTGCACACACACGTACACACACCATGCACGCAAGGGCCGGCATGCACACACACGTACATACACTGCGCACGCAAGGGGCAACTGCACACACACGTACACACACCATGCACGGAAGGGACGGCTGCACTCACATGTACACACACCATGCACGCAAGGGCCGGCTGCACACACACGTACATACACCATGCACGCAAGGGGCTGCACACACACTTACACACCACCTTGCACGCAAGGGCCGGCATGCACACACACTGGCATACACCGCGCACGCAAGGGGCGGCTGCACACACGTACATACACCGCGCACGCAAGGGGCGAGTGCACACACACGTACACACACCGCGCACGCAATTAAGGGACGGCTGCACACACACGTACATACACCGCGCACGCAAGGGGCAACGGCACTCACATGTACATCCACCATGCACGCAAGGGGCGGCTGCACACACACGTACACACACCATGCACGCAAGGACAAGGATTCACACACATGTACACACACAAAGCACGCAAGGGGCTGCTGCACACACACGTACATACACCGCGCACGCAAGGGGCGGCTGCACTCACATGTACACACACCACGCACGCAAGGGGCGGCTGCACACACACGTACATACACTGCGCACGCACGGGGCGACTGCACACACATGTACATAAACCATGCACGCAAGGGGCGGCTGCACACACATGTACATACACCGCGCACGCAAGGGGCGAGTGCAAACACATGTACATACACCGCGCACGCAAGGACAAGGATGCACACACATGTACATACACCGCGCACGCAAGGGGCGGCTGCACACACACGTACATACACCGCGCACGCAAGGGGCGAGTGCGCACACACGTACATACACCGCGCACGCAAGGGGCGGCTGCACACACACGTACATACACCGCGCACGCACGGGGCCAGTGCAAGCACATGTACATACACCATGCACGCAAGGGGCGGCTGCACACACATGTACATACACCGCGCACGCAAGGGGCGAGTGCAAACACATGTACATACACCGCGCACGCAAGGGGCAACTGCCCGCACATGTACATCCACCGCACACGCAAGGGGCGGCTGCACACACATGTACATACACCGCGCACGCAAGGGGCGGCTGCACACACACGTACATACACCGCGCACGCAAGGGGCGAGTGCGCACACACGTACATACACCGCGCACGCAAGGGGGGGCTGCACACACACGTACATACACCGCGCACGCAAGGGGCCAGTGCAAGCACATGTACATACACCATGCACGCAAGGGCCGGCATGCACAGAAACGTACATACACCGCGCACGCAAGGGGCTGCTGCACACACACGTACACACACCATGCACGCACGGGGCGGCTGCACACACACGTACATCCACTGCGCACGCACGGGGCCGGCGACTGCACACACATGTACATAAACCATGCACGCAAGGGGCGGCTGCACACACATGTACATCCACCGCGCACGCAAGGGGCGAGTGCAAACACATGTACATACACCGCGCACGCAAGGACAAGGATGCACACACATGTACATACACCGCGCACGCAAGGGGCGGCTGCACACGCACGTACATACACCGCGCACGCAAGGGGCGGCTGCACACACACGTACATACACCGCGCACGCACGGGGCCAGTGCAAGCACATGTACATACACCATGCACGCAAGGGGCGGCTGCACACACATGTACATACACCGCGCACGCAAGGGGCGAGTGCAAACACATGTACATACACCGCGCACGCAAGGGGCAACTGCCCGCACATGTACATCCACCGCGCACGCAAGGGGCGGCTGCACACACATGTACACACACCATGCACGCAAGGACAAGGATGCACACACATGTACACACACCATGCACGCAAGGGGCGGCTGCACACACACGTACACACACCGCGCACGCAAGGGGCGAGTGCAAACACATGTACATACACCATGCACGCAAGGACAAGGATGCACACACATGTACACACACCATGCACGCAAGGGGCGGCTGCACACACACGTACATACACAATGCACGGTTGGGGCGACGGCACTCACATGTACATACACCATGCACGCAAGGACAAGGATGCACACACATGTACATACACCGCGCACGCAAGGGGCGGCTGCACACACACGTACATACACCGCGCACGCAAGGGGCGAGTGCGCACACACGTACATCCACCGCGCACGCAAGGGGCGGCTGCACACACACGTACATACACCGCGCACGCAATGGGCGAGTGCAAACACATGTACATACACCGCGCACGCAAGGGGCGGCTGCACACACACGTACACACACCATGCACGCAAGGGCCGGCATGCACACACACGTACATACACCGCGCACGCAAGGGGCGGCTGCACAGAAACGTACACACACCGCGCACGCAAGGGCCGGCTGCACACACATGTACATACACCTTGCACGTACAACACACAACACACACACACAACAAAAAATTATATACACACACACACGCACACGCACACGCACACGCACACGCACACGCACACGCACACGCACACGCACACGCACAACACACACAACACACACAACACACACACGCACACGTGAACAACACACACACACAACAATTATAATATTAGTGTAGTATATCAAACAAAATAGTAATAAAGTATTTGCAAGCGTACTTCGTGTGAATTATGTGTAGACGAGAATAGAAGCTAAACAAAAAGTTACGTTAAATAGTGACGGAACCTTTTGCCGCCTGAGGCAAATCGGTCCGTAACACTATTTTGCCCGGAATAACCACTTCCGAGCACCCAAGTTAATTCGGCCGAATTAACTTGGGTGCTCGGAAGTGGTTATTCCGGGCAAAATAGTGTTACGGACCGATTTGCCTCAGGCGGCAAAAGGTTCCGGCACTATTTAACGTAACTAAAACCTGGCCTCGTGGAGGGGGGACGAAGAGCCCGAGACATCCGCCTAGGCCGCTGAGCACGCACCACTAAATGCGCCGGAGCTGCCTCAGTGAGGATTCGAACCCCTGACCTCCAAGGTGCACAGGTTTTAGTTACGTTAAATAGTGACGGAACCTTTTGCCGCCTGAGGCAAATCGGTCCGTAACACTATTTTGCCCGGAATAACCACTTCCGAGCACCCAAGTTAATTCGGCCGAATTAACTTGGGTGCTCGGAAGTGGTTATTCCGGGCAAAATAGTGTTACGGACCGATTTGCCTCAGGCGGCAAAAGGTTCCGGCACTATTTAACGTAACTAAAACCTGTGCACCTTGGAGGTCAGGGGTTCGAATCCTCACTGAGGCAGCTCCGGCGCATTTAGTGGTGCGTGCTCAGCGGCCTAGGCGGATGTCTCGGGCTCTTCGTCCCCCCTCCACGAGGCCAGGTTTTAGTTACGTTAAATAGTGCCGGAACCTTTTGCCGCCTGAGGCAAATCGGTCCGTAACACTATTTTGCCCGGAATAACCACTTCCGAGCACCCAAGTTAATTCGGCCGAATTAACTTGGGTGCTCGGAAGTGGTTATTCCGGGCAAAATAGTGTTACGGACCGATTTGCCTCAGGCGGCAAAAGGTTCCGGCACTATTTAACGTAACTCAAAACTCTAATGGAGAAAGAGGGATTCGAACCCTTGGGAAAGTTACCCCATACATAGCATTCCACTCGGACATTTCTCCGAAAAAAAGGTCACGTAAGCTAAGGGTGGAGAGTTAAGGGTGTAGGTTGTAGGATGTATGGTGTAGGGTGTAGGGTGTAGGGTGTAGGGTGTCTTGAGCTTTCTTTTTTGAGATCAATAGAGTCCCCTTCCATGATCATGTGCGTGATCTGGTTATGATTTTCATCTATGGCGTGTGTGGCCACATCGTGTATTTACAACTTTCTAGCCATGGATAACTAGGTAACCATAAATTGGTTACCATGATAACTAGGTAAAAACGTGTTGGTTTCAGAATACATGTGATCGCTGCATTGTCATCTACAATGTACAAATCAATCACGGATTTCGGGGCTACGGATTTCGGGGCTAA
This sequence comes from Mesostigma viride, assembly GCA_009746045.1. Taxonomy (NCBI): domain Eukaryota; kingdom Viridiplantae; phylum Streptophyta; class Mesostigmatophyceae; order Mesostigmatales; family Mesostigmataceae; genus Mesostigma; species Mesostigma viride. Next base: position 74,980 of record RPFO01000206.1, on the reverse strand, counting down.
GTTTTTGTGGGTAGAGATTGGCAAGGGTGTCTTTATCTTGCCACTTGGTCACTTGGTGTGCATTACGTCTGTTCTTGCGTTGGAGTCAAAAAACTGTCCGTGTGTGGTGGTGGACTTTTCCTCACGGGCAGTCGCCATATGTCATACAAGCACTTGTTCGGCGTACCACTAGCTCATGTATGTCACCATTGTAATTTTGCGTTGTAACAGCATTTCTCGGAGCCAACGGCCGTTGGACTCAAAAAACTGACCGTGTGTGGTGGTGGACTTTTCCTCACGGGCAGTCGCCATATGTCATACAAGCACTTGTTCGGCGTACCACTAGCTCGTGGATGTCACCATTGTAATTTTGAGTTGTAACAGCATTTCTCGGAGCCAACGGCCGTTGGACTTCGAAAAACTGATAGCCTTGTCTGAAGGTGTGTGCGTGAATGGCACATGTGCATCGTCGGGGGGAGTTTTCTCAAGAGCCACATGTGGTAGTGTAAGGTGGGCATGCTTAGTGCGTACGGGTGGGAGGGACAAGAGGTGCAGAAGTTGACGGCTTTTGACCTTGGGAAATGACACGGCACACATAAGACAACAAAGTGATAATTTTAATGTCTTTACTGGTGTACTGTCAATTTCTCCGAGCCAACGGCCGTTGGACTCTCGAAACTCTCCTGTCTACAAAGTGTGTGCGTGCGATGGCACTTGTTCCATGTGCCGGGGGGGGGTGAGAAATGTGTCGTTCATTAATTTGTGCCTCGTCGGGGTGGGCATGCATGAATTTGTGCCTCGTCGGGGTGGACATGCATGAAAGCATTTTCATTGGTACTCGGGGTTCAATATTTTTGTCTTGCTGTTGAAACGTCGACGTGCTCTTCTCCTGCTCTTTTTTTTTCCTACTCAACGGCCGTTGGTGCTTTTAAACTTGCCCAGCGTTATGACTAGGATGCCCTTCTTTACTGCTAGCCACCGCCCCTTGTGTACAATGCTAGAATTAGGCCGGGGTAATGGTACACGTCCACCGCGTCCCCAGTGCAAGGTTCGTGAATGCGCTGGTTCGTAAAAAATTCGGCACTTGGAAGGTTCGAACACCTGACCCCACTTTCGTTATTTCAACATGCCCTGAACGAAAAAGCTGCGTAAAGGATACATTAACCGTTCCCTGTTATTCTTGATTATATTGCGATATCATGGACGTACACACGCGGTTGGTGGTCCGTACTTGCCAACTGCACTTGCAAACTGACTGACTGACTGCCTCCGTTACGCACTTGCGTGTGTTTCCGTACTTGCCAACTGAACTTGCAAACTGACTGAATGACTGCCTCCGTTACGACTAACAAGTGAACGACGAGTGAGCTACTAAAGTTTTGTTCAGTTCATTGTGTCTATATGTACATAGCCGTTTCTTCAAAACCGTTGCGTGGATACCTTGATTCTGGGTTCGCTGATACTTGTTTCCCATTTTAAATCTCCCGTCCATAATTGGATACATGTAATGTAGGAGGATACCCACTTGCCCGAAATCCGCGTAACGGGTGATTAGTACTGCTGTAAGCGGAACCACAGACAAATCTGTCTAACGGGCTAACATTATTGTCCTTCATGTACTGGTTTTTGCACGCAGGACGCCATTCGCAACACCGCCTGACGGAGTCGGATGGACCGGACGTGCGTGAGGCTGCTGTTCACAGTCGTGAAGTTGGCAGACATTAATATCAACACGGTCACGAGAATTCGTCCAGAGAATAATTGATGCTTGTGACGTGCTCGACGGCTGCGATGACCGAGATGATGCGTGTAGTGCACAGCGTCCGAGACGTCGCGACACCCGTGGCTGTCCTGTTGATGCGAACGCACGGTGACGAGACGGAGCCCATTATATAGGTGGATTACAAGTTAGAACGGCCCTCGCGGTTGCACTGTTTAATCGCGAACGTGGATTTTGCGGAGCCGACGGCCGTTGGGGATTGGAAATCTGATGATATCGGGGCTGCGCACGACATCGAGGAACTGGGGATCGACGTAGGTCTACAGGCTCACTTGTCCGTCAACATGTATGGCCTCGCTTGACTGTCATCATCTTGACATGTACATAACTAGTTCATATACCATGCATTTGACACTGCCTGCACGTGGATTTTCCAGACATACATTGAGGGTAATTATAACTCGAAAGCACTACGTACGATTGAGACGTCCGGTCGTAGAGCAGATGCACTGGAGCTTTCTGATCTTCCAATTGATGGGTCTGTAATTATGTAAGATATTCAGATATCGCGATGACTCGAGCATCGATGCATGGAATGTAATAATGTATTTCATTCAATTATACATCCAATTTAACTCCGCAATTGAGGGGCACACATGTCCATCAGCCCGAGACAACATTTCCCAAGTAATTTTCGATTAGTGATTTAGTGTGGGCCTCCCCTCCCCTATCTAAGACAGGAAACAACCGTAAGCAGGAAAACAAGGCGAAGGACAGGCTAACTACGAAAGGATTTATCCGCTGTGAGCAGGTCTAGCTTCTAGGTAGAGCGTGTCCCGAAACGGGCAGCACTACTCTCCTAGCTTGAAGGCGACCCGCCCATTACCTATCAAGGAAGTGTCGACTTCTTGTTCCTGGACGCGGAAGGGGTCTTGAACAGGTGTATGTGGCAAGGGATAGTCGTCTCGTTCACTACCTACTGAAGTTCCTCCGGAACCATTGTTACGCCGCGGATATCTACCTCCGCCTCTACCTCTAATGGGCCTGATACTACCTAAACTAGTCAGGCCTCCTCTACTCAACCCTCTGGCGAAAGACGAACGTGACGGAGCTGATCTCAATGCATTAACGTAATGTCCATGTTACCAAGAAAAGTCCTTATTTTAGGACCAGTTTGAATTAAAAAATATATGTGCAAACATCAAATTTCGACCCTGGCATTTTTACCACTGACAGATAACACACTTTTTGAATTTTGGACAAAAACCTGGGTTCAAATAATTACATTTAGTGCCTGAATGGACCCTGGCCCATGGCAGGCCTCAAACCGCGAATTTGGTCAAAATGAGAATTTAGGACCAATAGGACCAATTAGTGTCAACGCATGACCATGCTATCCACACGGTCCCTTGAGCATCTTACAAGCGCTAGGGGACCCTACGAGGCCTTGGGATGGCGGGGCAGCGTATAACAAGGCCATACCCTGCTGTGGCTGCCTCTATATATGCGCGTGCTTAACGGTGTCACAGATGGTGCAGGTAATGCAATATACGGTTGCATGGTTGCTGAGGTTGCCCGGCTTGAACATGGCCCACCCCTTGCGGTAAACTTTCTCTAAGCATATGCCAAACCTTCTTTGACATCACGGACATGCTGGCCACCACCCAGCGATGAAAAAACATTGCATTTGCATTGCAACTAACACATGAATGCAGCCAAATCAAGTTACAGAACAACGTTGTGCTAACATGCAACGCTTTGTGAGTGAATTCAGGGTGCATGTAACACGTAAACCATACTCTATATACTGTCTGAGAACACCCTGAACGACTGCAGGCCATAGGACCATGGTTTATAACTAACACATGAGTAAAACTGCTCTTACGCATGTGTGTTTTAGCTGCAGCGGACGACGAAGATAGAGACGTAAAAAATTGTATGACGTAAACCAACTATGTGTGACAGTTATGTGCACAGAGAGCGTCCCCTCTTTTTAGGCATAGCTGGCTGACTCAAAACACCACGACAGCGTTGCCAGTTACACTCATGATCTAGGACAAACCGGCACTTACCTGCTACTTCCGTCGCCTCATTCCAGATGGTTGCAAAAAAGTCGCTGAAATCCGCAGCGAGGTCAGCTTTCCGAGAGCTGAGCGCACCAAAGCTGGCCAACCGGTTCGAAAATGATATAAACCACGCTTGTGATGCGTTCTAGGTCCAAGAAATACCGAAAGTGAAGACCTATAAGGTGCGCTCGCTGCCCAGCCTGAACGTCCCTAAAACATGGTCGACAATGGAAATCGGGCAAGAATATCACAGCCCAGGCGCTCCCATGTCAAATACTCCGTTTCTAAACTCCAGACTATTATCAAAATCGTCCACAAAAATTTCCTGGCTTGATTCGCACCACCATTGCTAATACACTAACATGTTTGTGCCAAAATCGACCCTCCGCGAGCAGGCGATCTGCGACCCATTTGTGATGTGCCGCTGTGCTACAGCGCTACACATAAAAACTTGCGCAGAAAATTTCACAGCCTTTAAGCATAACTAACGACCTTTCGTTTTTGCTACTGGGCGCCCGAAATGATGAACGCACGTGAAAACGCCGGCCACGATTGTCAGGTCGCCATATCCACCTCAGATCATTCCCGCACCCACTTTTTCGCTCCAAAATCGGTTATATTTTTGGTCGAGGTACCTACTTTCCCGCCATTATACCCGGTACCCGGGTACGGAATCCGGGTACCATGTGCCGGTACCACGGGTCGGGTACATCATGCCGGGTACGGTCCACATGGGGTACGGTCCATATAGTGACCCCCCCCCCCCGGTACCTCGGTTTTAGTAAATTGGTCCTTAATTTAGGACTTTGTCCTAAATTAAGGACCGTGGTATGGCTAACAGTAAGTGTTACTATAATACGCCATACAACCATTTATCAAAACCCGTTTACTCCAGGAATAGAGGAAGGAAACACAACTACACTGCCGTGACCCAAGCCTAAATGTGTCAATTCATTTAACACACGCCGAGTGCACACACAAGGGGTAGAACGCGCATAAATGGTCACCAACGGTCCAACACGCTCGGGCCGACATGGCCCTCGCCTACAGATGCACGCTGGTCCACTACATCTACTGATGCACGATGGTCCACTACATTCCACCACCGGATCAGGACCACTACTAGTAAAGTACGCGGCGCGGCGCCCAACGGCACCCAATGTACCACGGTACTGTTACGAGGACAATAATGTCCCGGTAGGAGCCTAAACGTAAACCTAGGGACAACCGAGGCAAAAGACCTAATTTACGTCCGTAACTACAACAAATTGCTACGCGACGTAACACCATGCACCCAGACCTGGGCCGTCATGCTGCTGAACTCCCTCCTCCACTAGGAACTCAGATTCTGAGAATTTTCTCAAAACCCTCAATTTTCTCACCTTTTGTGAGAATTTTTTGAGAAAATTGAGAAAAATCTCAATTTTTTTCCGCAAACGCTAGGCAAGAAATCTCACCAGGGTGAGATTTTGGTGAGAAAAAGGGGGTTTTGGTGAGATTGGGGTGAGAAAAAACCCTAAAGTGAGAAAAAAGGTGAGAATGGGTGAGAAAAAGTGAGAAAATTTGAGAAAATTGAGAAAATTGAGAAGTTTCTCACCAACACGAGAAAAATCACTAACACGAGAAAAATCACAAGTCAACGTGGTGAGAAATTTCTCACCAAGAGTGTAACACGAGAAAAATCATGAGCTTTATTTCATTAAGTCCTTAACGTGAAAAAAAACTCAACACCACTTTGATATGCATTATAGGGTGCACAAAGGTGCAATTAATATAGGGTTGTCATACAATATAAAACAGCACATCATTCCATAAACAATGCTGTCATGCCCAAATTAAATCAATAGTCATCTTCTTCAGAACTGCTGTCCGAGGGGTTGCTTGCATCAACATCATCTTCTGATGACATAGTGTCATCCCCACTAGTGTCGCAATAGTTCACAGCTTTACGCTGCCTTCCACTGGCCCTCTTTGCCATAGGGACCTCCTCAATTACAACGGTGGGCTGGCTAGGTCCAGCATCTGTGGGAGCACCACGCTTGCGGCTGCGCCCTCGAGCAGGTGCCTTGCCAGCGCGGCGCACCACGTCGCCATCACCTAGGTCTGCCGCTGCCACCTTCTTCTTCTTGGACCCCTTCTTCTTGCCTTTCTTCTTGCCACTAGGCGGTGGCGGTGGCATCGGCTCACCCTCCTCAATCACTTCAAACTGCGGCATGGTGGGGAAATCTGCTGCCACGCTGTGATACACATGGTTACTGAGGGCAGATTGCGCCTGATGTGCCATGCTCCATGGCAGTTTGGCAGGGATTACCACCATTTCGGGAGCATAGCATTCATCGACGACATACCCAACTGAGCTCACTGCACCTGGCAACACAAGGCACGACGACCTGGGGGCCTGTGCGCTGCTGATGACCACCAACCTCTCGTGGGGCAGGTGAGCGACATGAAGGCGATCAAAAAGCTCCACCTTCAACAACAGCTGCCATTCCCAGCCCCCTCGTGGGTACTCTAACCTGGCCTTCAGAATGTGTGTAATGAAACCAAAGTCTACACCGCCCGGGCCATGCACCGCAACTCCCGCATTCTTGTGCCGCTTTCCCTGGGATTGGTCCGCAGCCTCCGTGCGGTAGTTGAACCGTGTATCCTGACTTTGTGGAAAGAATCCGCGTAGCGCTTCACGCCCCCACACGCCGCTACAATGCCTTGCGGCACAAGCGGCGTCAGGTTTAATGATGCCCATGCAAGCACGTTGAACGTTGTGTCAGCACAGCGATCTCGCCTGCATTCAAACAAACGCACACCGATAACCCAGCAAAGAGTATTATTATTGCAAGTATTGGTTATTAAAAAAAATAGAACAGATACAACACAGGACGCTTTTACTGGCGGCAAGATCATGGCACCCGGATGGGTAAAACCAAACAAACTAGATATTAATTACTAGGGCTGGCTTTGTGACAGTAAAACATGATTGCATGGCTAATCCCAAGGCGCCTTTCAATAGGACTGAATTAAAATAACCAAAGCAGACGGCGTAAGTAGCATTTGCAAAAAACAAGGCTCACCAGTAGGCCTCGTCGCCATTCGCAGGGTCGCTGTAATCAGCCTTGGGAAGGGCATCTTCTACCAGCAAATCCCTTGCCGCGTTGTGTCAGCACAGCGATCCCCCCTGCATCCAAACAAAGGCACACCGATAACCAAGCAAAGAGTATGCAAATGTGTAGCCTTGTTCATTGAAATTATGGCTGGCTTACGCAAAGAGCGACTGTAAGATGACCTATACAGTGGGGCCGGAAACAGCTTGCTTGATCAGGGCGTGTTTTTCGAGCTTCACTGGCCGGGAGTGTCTAGTGGTGAGAACCATTGCTGCGATCGCTTTCCCACCATTTACGAGGAAATACCCGCAAATGAAAAACCACTGAAACGGTCTAGCTAGTCAGTCATTACATTAGCCACATGCCATCATGCATGTTTCCAAACGTCCAGGAACTGCACACGGTGCAAATGCCATTTGCAGTGCAAAAATCCAGAGGACACGACCTCATTGCTTCATATTTGTATGCAGAAGACTAAAAAAGTAACATGCATTAATGGCCCGCATGCATAAAGGGCCTGAATTCTGATGCGGGCCCAACGGCAGCACCGCCAAAGCAGATAAGGGCCCGCAGTCTGATGCGGGCCCCACGGCACCACCGCCATAGCAGAGCTCGAAGGTCGTGGTGCGCGTGAAACGTACGTATGCCCTTTGTCGGTAGGTGCCGTTGGGGTCAAATTGGGTGCCGCCAAAATCGGGCCGACGCGTCAATAGACTGAGGCCGTCGATGAGAGCCATCATGCGGCTTGGGGAACTTCAGCTAAGTTAACTTAACGCAAACCACTGGTCGCCCGCGTCGGGAACCGGCCCAACGGCTCTCCCGCAACAGAAAATTACGCGGCATACTGCATAAGTCGTCGGATTGTTACATTTCGACGGTCAAGATTTCATGATGAGGTTTGCGTTCAATTTGCCGCAGTTTGCCGCCCAGAGAAAGTAGTTGTTGGACTCGTTGCCCACGATGAAACACAATCAAGCAAGCCGTTTCCGGCCCCACCGTGTAGGTCATGTAGTCGCTCTTCACGTCAGCCAGCCGTAATTTCAATGCACAAGGCTACACATTTCCATCTCCATTCATATTCATAATCCTGCACGACTCGAAAACGCGGACAAGATAACGGCAGGCTCGAGCTACCATGGTCCGGATTCTCCCGATTTCTGGCCTGCGCTGGTTGTCTCCTTGATATTGGCAACTCTCTCCGGTAAGAGATTTTCCGCAGTTTGGCTGTTTCGAAACGTTAATTAAGTGAGATGCCTTCGGATCAGGAGACTCACACAGCCGCGAAATCATGCCAAAGGTCATATGTTCGATCCCTTGCTGGTAGCTTCTGAGCTTTCTTATTTTCTGTGTTCCGCGGAATCTCAGATTTGGGCCGCTAGCGTTTTCACGTTTGTTGCTTTCTGATCCGACGACAACGTTGTGCCTTGCTCGTGTGACATCTGGCGCATGGTGTGATTCATGTGTATGGTGCTGCCTTGCCACATGGGGCTGCTTTGCCATAAGAGTGAGTGTTGGGTTCTACACATTTGCTGCATGGACCGTTAGGTGCTGGTGAGCTCTTCCTTGTAGAATGGTGATGTCTATGTCAAGGATCTGATGTCTTTTTTGTCTCTTGCACTGCTTTCATTTTAGGGGGAATTATAGGTGTCATTATTTTGGCATTTGAAGGTATAGATGTTTATCTGCAAGGGCCTGTTTTTTTTCCCCCGGCCTCTTGCATGCATGGATGTGTAGAATTGTATGTTGATGGAATTATGATTTGCCATACACATTTGCTGAGCTCAAGATCCTTGTAGAACGCTTACATCTATGTCAAGGATCTGATTTCTTTTCCTCTTGCGTATATTGTGTCGGTTTGCTTTATTTCTTGCAGGGACCACGAGAGTAAAATGCAAGCGGTTCCACTTTCAAGTCAGCATGTGACGCCCTGTCGACCGGCCCGCTTTGTTAGCTAGCTACCATATAGTATTTGATGATAGGCATTGAATGCGAAAGATGTCATAACGCCATAACAGACTGTGTTGAACAGGCATTGAATGCCGAAGATGTCATAACGCCATAACAGACTGTGTTGAAAAGGCATATTTGAATGCCGAAGATGTACATAACGCCATAACAGTGTTGAATAGTTGAATCAACGGGTTCTTGCAGCTGTAAACATTAAAATTATTCAAACATTTAATGAAAAAATCATTATTGTTCGTGCTGTTTTGAACAGCGGTTGTTACTGGCACTGCATGCATGTGTCTGCTGCCAGCATATTGCATTATGGGTGTGTTTTTCAGCGCTGTGTTTTCTCACTTTTCTCACTTTTCTCACGTCCTGTTTTTCTCACTTTTCTCACTTTTCTCACGTCCTGATTTTCTCACGTTTCACACCTCCCGTTTTTCTCACTTATCTCACGTCCTGTTTTTTGAGATTTTTCTCACGTTTTTCCCCTTTTTTCACCTTTTTGGGGCAATCTCACCCGGGTGAGAAACGTGTTTTCTCACCCATTCTCACCCCATTCTCACCCTTTTTTCTCACCTTTCTCACCCATTCTCACCCATTTCTCACCCTTTTTCTCACCTTTCTCACCCTTTTTCTCACCATTTCTCACCCATTCTCAAAGCCGAGTTCCTAGTGTCATCGAGCGCCCCGAGCACTGTCATTCAGACCTGGCTGGACTGTCTGGGCTTGGAGGCGCGTGGGCGGCGGGGTTGGAGATTAGTGTCAAAACTGAGGCGATGGTGATTGAGGCGCTACCAGTCGCCCGCCGCTGCCGCGGCTGCTTGACGGGACGGAGGTCCCGTTCCGTGATCGCTTCAAACTGTTGGGGAGCATGCTCCCCGACACCGCCGACGACGTGGACATCTGCATCGGCCTGGCCTGGGCTAGGCATCGTTCGCTCAATGTTCACCTACTGACGCTCGAAAGACCTGTGCGCCGACCGGAGCACTGCAAGCGAATGCTCTTCAAGGTCCTGGTCTGGCTCACGGTGCTAGCACCTATGGCGCCGAGGCATGGACGCTCACGGACACGCTGGCCGGCCACACGGCTGAACGGCACGGTAACCAGGATTCTCAGCCAGGCCCTGAACGTAGGGGTTTCCACACATCGGTCTTTAGAATCTTTGTACCAGGGTATGCCTCGCACTTCGGACGAGATTAGACAGCGTGGGATAGCATTCGTAGGACATCTTGCTCGCACCAGTCATGAAGGTAGACACCGACCTCGGTCTGGCCGGCCCCCAGCGGCTTGGCCAGCCAGGGCGGCATGTCCTGACCTGGCCTGGCCCCAAGGACATCCCTAGAAAGATGGGTAAACATGCCATGACCTATCCACATGCAGCTGCACTTGCATGCTGGCTGACCTAACTAGTACGGTCCCAGCCCGGCCCTTTTGAACATCGCATTCACTCCCTCTCTCTTGCTTGGACTGCTATGCAGAACAAAAAGAGGTGGAAGACGATTGTCCAGGCCCACACGCCAGCCCCCGCTGTGGGCAAGCCCCCCCCCCCCCAAGAGGAAGGGGCGCTTTGCTGAGTAGAGTAGTTAACCGGGTTTTCTAGATTAGATAAGCTTAGAGTTAGATTAGTTAATTCGGTTTCGCGGCTTCGCCCACCCCCATCCATCTGCAGCAAGGGAATATGTGCTACATGATCTCCCAACGGAGTTATGTTATACTTTAATTTAATTTAATTTTATTTAATTTAATGCTGCTGAACCACACCACCACCGCCACCTCCATCCGCCATCGCCGCCCAGCTCAAGCAACAGACGCTCGACCTCCGTGAGGAGGCCGAGCTCGATAAGCGCCGCTGCGCAACGTCATCATCAAGCACTTCGCCCTGCTTGAAGGTGAGAACTCCGGGTTCCTTGCCAAGGCGTTTGAGAACACCGTCCTTGCCCCCATGGCTCTCAATGGTGAGGTCAAGCCGCGGGGGGTGCATGACCCGCCTTCCCCGCTCGCGGGAGTAAGGCTGGACCGCCCCTGCTTCTCCTCACCTTTGGCACCAAGGCGCGGATAAGCTGGAGTTCCCCAAGCGTCGCAAGTGGCTTGCCGGGGATCGACCTCCTACACCTAGCTAGCTATTGCCTAGCCACAATCATCTTCCACCCCATGCCAGGCCTTTTGGGTATGAAACATCATGGTGGTGCAGGTGCACCAGAGTAGGTGGCTGTTCACGTCCCCCACCTGCCGGCAGGTTGTCGCCTGTAAAAACCATATTCCCCTTCGCAGGGATACTAATTAATTAATAAATAGACACGTGACTGCGTCACGTGAGGATAAGTCCTCAGTGGGAGGGGAACATGGGATGGAATGGATGGTGTAAGCTATCTAGGTCCTAGCTAGTTACAGGGGTGTGGGCACCGCGGCCCGAATCGCTATGCTGATGCCATACGCGGTCACACGTGGAGCCCCCACAGGCTTGGGGGTGGTCTCCTTCATGACTACTTGCCATCTATCCTTGCGTACCATCTGCCTCCATATTACAGACAAACCAGGAGGCTGCCCGGGCGTGAGCCCGTCGCGTCTAGTGTAGCCATGCCGAGTCTATCACGAAAAGTCCACGGGTGGCGACCCTGCCGCGCGCGGCCTGGGGCACGCCAGGTGAGGACATATCGCCCAGGCTGCATGGGCGGGTTGGGTGCCAGCTAGTCTATCTGATGTGTCTACCTGATCTGTGCGGGCCAGGTGCCCGGCTAGGCCCAGGCGCCTGTGCCTAATAATAGGGGAAACATAGGGCAAATCAGCGTACAAATCCTCATTACTAATGTGCAAACCAAAGGGGACGTTAACCCCTAAATGGTCTTGCTGCCGATTTTCCGCCAAAAATCGAGTTCCAGCCGATGCATCGGCCCCTTCTCGGGGGACCAGATGCCGCGAAATCTATTGAGAATTAGGAAAAGTTTAGCTGAGAAGATCGAAAGTTTATAAAATTCTTCACAGCATGGTACTAGGGTTTGCATACTTTTGACAAAGTTATAGAGGTGTTCTGGCCGGTCAAAGTACAAGGGGTCAGGGTACTTTTTCACGTACAACGTGCATTCCGGAAAACGACGACCTGGCCATGGCGGCTTGCGCCCACGCATGGCATTTACGTTTGCGTTCGAATTTTCTGGCCAAACTTAGGATATTGATTTTAAACGTCCTAAAGATCATACAGGCCAATTTTTGGTTCGCGGGAATGCCATTTGATAGGTGTCGGCAGCGTTCTTGCTGGAAAAAACTGCGATCAGGCCGGACGATAGAAACGTTGACAGCAATACCTTTCCGGCGTATTTCAAAGTATATATTGGTTTCTTTGTACTTTTTATGATACATAGTAGTCGTAAACGTGCAAGGGTGGCCAGAAATCGCCGAATCCAGCGACCATGCTGCACAACTTTGGTGTGCCGAAATGCGCCATTTTGCGGCCACCGCCTGGGCCAAGGTAACGCCATCCATGCCTGGTAAAGCTTAAGCATCGTTTTCCTATCGATGTTTGACGTTTATATATACGTTCTAGCTTGTGTAGCACATTCTTTTTGCACTATTCATGCTCTTTCTTGACCCTGGCCTGGCCCCTTTCTAAAACACCCTTCTTAGATGCTTCCCTCAGTCAGTTGACCTGCCACAGGGTGATGGTGATAAGTTTGAGAGGCTGTATGGGTTTGAATACCTCCATATATGTTTGTTATTCATTTCCCATACACATATTGCATGAGTGTGAGGCAGTTGGCTGGTCTCTGTGGCATCATCAAGCACGTAACTGGTGAGTAAAAGCTTCCCATTGACAGCATGTGCCACCAGGTGTGCTGGCCATCACCTGGCAAGCTATAGCAGCTTAGGCCTAGTTTATCCTTGCTAGGGCAGGCTGAAATAGGCTCAACACCACTAGTTTGTTGGTGGCTGCCTCCTAGAATGCATGCCTTGCGTAGGGTGTCCGTACCACGTTACCTACGTGCATGGACACGGTGGCACCTGCACATAGGTGCCATGTAAGGGCAGTGTGATGATGCAGTTATGTTTCCCCATCATTGTGGAAGGGAAATGTATTGTTTGGCATGGTTGGTGGCCATATTAGGAGGTAGTATGCCCACCCCTACTCCCTTGGTTGCTTTTTACCAACGGTACCCCTATGGGCTGTACTGGGTGTAACTGCTGGTATACCCACCCAAATGATGACCCCAATGGCTCAAACTGTTCAGCAACTAATTGTTTATCATCCCTGAAGTGGTAGGTGCCTAGGTCTTATAACATAATTCAAAATGCACATTCTACCAAAAATGAAAACGCGCGTCTTGACCCCCCTGACTTTGACGGCATTTAAACATGGCCTACCCTGCATATATGTGAGGTTGTGATATACCAACCCGAAGGGCAACTCATGAACATGCTTGGCCCCCAAGGACAGCCATTGGATGTGGGTAGGTTGGATGGCATCTGGTTTGCAAAATTGTGAAGATCCAGCCGATTTATCGGCAGGATCTCAGACCATTTAGGGGTTAAGGGCCTTGCGCAGCATCTTGGCGACGGTGCCGTCGAGTCGATCGTTGCTCCAGCTCCTGCGTCAGTGTCCAGGTCTCGGCGCCGTAGGTCAGGATCGTCAGAATGACGACCTTGAAGACGTCACGCTTGACGATCCGGGGTAGGGCGGGGTTGCTCCACCAGCGGCGGTGGTCATGGAGGTGCGCCCACGCCATGCCGATCCGTGTCGTCAGGTCGTCCTCGCAGTCGGGTAGCCAACTGCCGAGCAGCTTGAAGCGGCCTGAAGTAGGGTAGGGGACCTCGATCGGCGTCGTCTAAGAGGCGGAGTGTGGGTGGGGGCCCTGCCGTGCCGAGGGCCAGGGCCTCCGTTTTGGGGCTATGTGTTACAGGGGAAGGGATATGTGTTACATATGCTCTCCACGGAGATATGTTCTAATTTAGTTTTTAATTTAATTGCATAATGTCCAAAAAAAATTCCCCAAAATGTCATCATCAATATTAAATTAAATTAAATTATAATGTATGCCTCCGTGGGGAGGTCATGTAGCACATATTTCATGATGGATGGGTTGGAGGAAGCCGCGTGATCGAACTGTCCTAACTCTATCTAGAAAATCCTACCTACACTACTCATCAAAACGCCTCCTCCGCTTGGGGGGAGGTGGCTTGCCCACAGGGTCGGGCGTGTGCGCCTTGACAATCTTCTTCCACCGCGTCTTGTCCTGCATGGCAGTCCAAAGACGGGAGAGAGAGTGAATGCGGTGCTCAAACTGGGCTGGGACCACTAGGTCGTCCAGCAACATCTGAACGTAGATCATCAATATGAAGCTGCAATATTCTGATCAGGCACTCCGCAAAGGTGAAAACCATTTGCGTTCAGTGCCGGGCCGCGGAAAACGCGGAAAAACGCGATCTGCAAATGAATCCGACCGGAATCGAACTGGGGACCTCTCGCACCAATTTTGCTGACTATAGGACGGACGTCTCCGGTTACCATGGCATCGCCAACTTACACCTACAGTCATCCGCAAAAGTTCTCCTGTCCGGGGAGTGATGCAAGCCTTTCGGATTTGAATTGAATTGAATTGAATTGTAACATAACTCCGTTGGGAGTATATGTAGCACATAGCCCAGAGAAGGGGCATATGGCCTATCATACATTCTAGGCTACTTCATGCAAGGGTGGGAATGTAAGCTACCCCTGCTCTAGGTGCACCAGGGCACCTGCACCCTCATGGTCTATCACGCTATGCCCGGGTAAGGGGGGAGCATGCCTGTGAGGGAGGAAGATCATCATGGCTATACAAGAGCTAGGACATGGCTTCTCGACAGAGAGCATCTCTCTGCATGGCATAGCATGGCTCAATTCTTAATGCAACATCCATGGGGGTCCCGTTATAGGCAGGGCTTGGCTAAATTCTGTAGACAACATCCATGGGGGCCATTATGGGCGCACATGCGCGTGGGCCACATGCTAGGCTAAGCCTGACTAATCTACACTACTGGTATGAATTCCCTAGTCTGGGGTGGCAGGAGGGGGCTGCCAGGGCTTGTGGTCAACGTGGATGACCGCCCCCTCCAGTATACCGGCTTTCCCCCTGCGCTGTGCCGGAGCTGAAGGTAGGTCGGCCATAGCTCGCGTCGCCGCTGTTGCTGGGCCAGGGTCAAGTCGTCGTCCAGCGTGAAGCGAGTCCTCGAGAGCTTCTTGCGGCATTTAAGGAACGACAGCTTGTCCGCCATGTACTTAAAGGTGAGGAGCACGGGTGCCGGGCCAGCCTTCCCCCGCGCGCGGGGGAGGCGGACAGCCGACATGTCCAGCTCACCAGTGAGTAGCATGGGGGCAAGAATGTCGCGCTTAAATGCCTCAAGAAGGGTCGTGGAGGTCTCACCTGCCGGCTGGTCGAAGTGCTTGACGATGACATTGTGGCTGCGCCGGGCGATGTCGGTTTCCTCGCGAAGGTCGAGGGCTTGTTGCTTGAGTTGTGCCGAGATGGTGGAGGTGGTGGAGGTGGTGTGCTGCTTAAGCAAGTCCGCCCAGGTGGAGGGAACATCACTGGCCGGGCCAGCAGGTGCCGGCTGGGCAGCGATTTCCTGCACCGCTTGGGCGGTGAGGCCGGCGGTGTCATGCAAGCTCTCAAGGGCGGTGGCGGTGGCTTCAAGGCGTTGGTCGAGGTCGAGGAGCTGGGCTTTGATGTCGGCAGTGAAGGCGGAAACGGCGGTGGAGGTGGAGGCGGCGGCGGTGGAAATGTGAGGAAGTTCAGCAGTCAGCGTGCCGCCGATTGCTGAAATGTCGGCAGCAAGGGGGGTCACGTGCTGCTGAAAGGCTTCCGTGAGGATGGAACGGAGGGTGGATGCGCAGATGGATGGAGCCCAGATCTCGCCGTCAGAGCGCTGAAGAAGGGAGTTGAGGACGGCGTGCTGGAGTTCGGGGCGGGTGCAGCCAAGCATGGCGCCGGAGGAAAGCCAGGGGCTGGCAGGAAAGCCAGGGGCCTGTACCCGACTCGACTGCGCGAGGTTAGGCGGAGATAGTAGAGTGCGTTCGGATCGAAGCAGGTCGCACACCGGGGCACGGCTAGCAAGCAAGCGAAGGCGACCCCGCGCCACAAGCGCCGCCCTCCCCACATAATTGATGACTCAGACTCAGACTAGCCTTATTGATGTGAGTTTAAATTTTTCAGTTTTAGATCCCAGCGTGCAACATACAGGGATGAGAAGCACTTTAACATGTATTATTGTGCTCTGCGACTCCCCAATAGGAGCGCGTGTTTTATCAATGAATTATTTAATTAATAATTTTTTCAGTTGGAAATGACGTCAAAACTGGGCTGAGTTTAAATGTTACTTATATATATATATATACTGTCCTGAGCCAGTAGACATCGCGCCTTACGCGGATCCGCGCTTTTTACGTTTCAGTTCAGACAACTGGTCTCAGACATGCACGGGGCTCGGCGTGCCATGCTTCCACGTTTGTTGTCTCTTTTCAGACAACTGGTCTCAGACATGCACGGGGCTCGGCGTGCCATGCTGCCACGTTTGTTGTCTCTTTTCAGACAACTGGTCTCAGACATGCACGGGGCTCAGCGTGCCAATGCTTCAGTCCACGTTTGTTGTCTCTTTTCATATACTGTCACATGTCACCATTTGAGCTCAGATCGAATGAGCCCAATTTTTGTAGGTGGTCTAGTATTATGGTTTAAATGTTGCTTGCAAGAATCCAGCTTGATATGAGTTCATTTGGTCATGATTCCTATTTGTTTCATGTAAGAAACCGGTGCAAATGGCGTAAAACTGCATATTCATACTGTCACATGTCACCATTTGAGCTCATAATGAGCCCAATTTTTGTAGGTGGTGTAGTATTATGGTTTAAATGTAGCTTGCAAGAATCCAGCTGGATATGAGTTCATTGGTTCATGATTCCTATTTGTTTCATGTAAGAAACCGGTGCAAATGACAAAAGGTTGCATATTTATACTGTCACATGTCACCATTTGACCTCATAATGAGCCCAATTTTTGTAGGTGGTCTAGTATTATGGTTTAAATGTAGCTTGCAAGAATCCAGCTCGATATGAGCTCATTTGGTCATGATTCCTATTTATTTCGTGTAAGAAAACGATGAAAATGGCGTAAAACTGCATATTTATGTACTGTCACATGTCACCATTTGAGCTCATAATGAGCCCAATTTTTGTAGGTGGTGTAGTATTATGGTTTAAATGTTGCTTGCAAGAATCCTGGCAGCTCGATATGAGTTCATTTGGTCATGATTCCTATTTGTTTCATGTAAGAAACCGGTGCAAATGACGAAAAGCTGCATATTTACACTGTCACATGTCACCATTTGAGCTCAGAATGAGCCCAATTTTTGTGGGTGGTCTATTTTCATGGTCTAGATGCTGCTTGCAAGAATCCAGCCTGAAATGAGTTCATTTGTTCACTATTCATATTTGTTTCATGTAAGAAAAGGGGGAAAATGACGAAAAACTGCACATGTATGCTGTCACATGTCACCATTTGAGCTCATAATGAGCCCAATTTTTGTGGGTGGTCTATTTTCATGGTCTAGATGCTGCTTGCAAGAATCCAGCCTGAAATGAGTTCATTTGTTCACTATTCATATTTGTTTCATGTAAGAAAAGGGGGAAAATGACGAAAAACTGCACATGTATGCTGTCACATGTCACCATTTGAGCTCAGAATGAGCCCAATTTTTGTGGGTGGTCTATTTTCATGGTCTAGATGCTGCCTGCAAGAATCCAGCCTGAAATGAGTTCATTTGTCCACTATTCATATTTGTTTCATGTAAGAAAAGGGGGAAAATGACGAAAAACTGCACATGTATGCTGTCACATGTCACCATTTGAGCTCAGAATGAGCCCAATTTTTGTGGGTGGTCTATTTTCATGGTCTACATGCTGCCTGCAAGAATCCAGCCTGAAATGAGTTCATTTGTCCACTATTCATATTTGTTTCATGTAAGAAAAGGGGGAAAATGACGAAAAACTGCACATGTATGCTGTCACATGTCACCATTTGAGCTCAGAATGAGCCCAATTTTTGTGGGTGGTCTATTTTCATGGTCTAGATGCTGCCTGCAAGAATCCAGCCTGAAATGAGTTCATTTGTCCACTATTCATATTTGTTTCATGTAAGTAAAGGGGGGAAATGACGAAAAACTGCACATGTATGCTGTCACATGTCACCATTTGAGCTCAGAATGAGCCCAATTTTCGTGGGTGGTCTATTTTCATGGTCTACATGCTGCCTGCAACAGTCCAGCTTTAGGTACCCTCAGATCTGAAAGATTTTTTTTTTACTCATTTGAAGACTTGTGAAATTGAGCAAACACCTATGAATCCCCTCCCATGGCACGCTTGGCCTTACGCTTGGTGAAGGTGGAGGGGTGGGTGCGACAGTTGGTCTGGGTTTTCATCACCCCCTTCCTCCAGTGCATGCGTGTGCTCCAACGCCTAAGCAGAGAAGCACACACACACATACACACACACACACACGTCGATCCCTTACCCACACACACACACACACACACACATACACATGTATCCACCCACCCATGCATAAACGACAAACGTAGGCACGCACGCACGCACGCACGCACGCACGCACGCACGCACGCACGCACGCACGCACGCACGCACGCACGTACGCACGCACGCACGCACGCACGCACGCACGCACGCAGTCATACATACCCTCCCTCCCTCCCTCCCTCCCTCCCTCCCTCCCTCCCTCCCTCCTCCCTCCCTCCCTCCCTCCCTCCCTCCCTCCCTCCTCCTCCTCCCTCCCTCCCTCCCTCCCTCCTCCCTCCCTCCCTCCCCTCCCTCCCTCCCTCCCTCCTCCCTCCCTCCTCCCTCCCTCCCTCCCTCCCTCCCTCCCTCCCCCTCCCTCCCTCCCTCCCTCCCTCCCTCCCTCCCTCCCTCCCTCCCCCCCTCCCTCCCTCCCTCCCTCCTCCCTCCCTCCCTCCCTCCCTCCCTCCCTCCCTCCCTCCCTCCTCCCTCCCTCCCTCCCTCCCTCCCTCCCTCCCTCCCTCCCTCCCTCCCTCCCTCCCTCCCTCCTCCCTCCCTCCCTCCCTCCCTCCCTCCCTCCCTCCCTCCTCCCTCCCTCCCTCCTCCCTCCCTCCCTCCTCTCCCTCCCCCTCCCTCCCTCCCTCCCTCCTCCTCCCTCCCTCCTCCCTCCTCCCTCCCTCCCTCCTCCCTCCCTCCCTCCCTCCCTCCCTCCCTCCCTCCCTCCCTCCCTCCCTCCTCCCTCCCTCCCTCCCTCCCTCCCTCCTCCTCCCTCCCTCCCTCCTCCCTCCTCCCTCCCTCCCTCCCTCCCTCCCTCCCTCCCTCCTCCCTCCTCCCTCCCTCCCTCCCTCCCTCCCTCCTCCCTCCCTCCCTCCTCCCTCCCTCCCTCCCTCCCTCCCTCCCTCCCTCCCTCCCTCCCTCCCTCCCTCCCTCCCCGTCCCTCCTCCCCCTCCCTCCCTCCCTCCCTCCTCCCTCCCTCCCTCCCTCCCTCCCTCCTCCCTCCCTCCCTCCCCCCCCTCCCTCCCTCCCTCCCTCCCTCCCTCCTCCCCCTCCCTCCTCCTCCCTCCCTCCCTCCCTCCCTCCCTCCCTCCCTCCCTCCCTCCCCCCTCCCTCCCTCCCTCCCTCCTCCCTCCCTCCCTCCCTCCACTAGGAACTCAGATCTGAGATTTTTCTCAGTTTTTCTCAGTTTTCTCAGTTTTCTCAGGAAGGCTGCCTGAGATTTCCTGAGATTTCCTGAGATGTCCTGAGATTTCCTGAGATTTCCTGAGATCAACTGAGAAAAATCTCAGTTTTCTCAGGAAAACTGAGAAAATCACCTGAGAAAACTGAGAAAACTGAGAAAAAACTGAGATCAGCCTGAGAAAGTCGCCTGGCCTGAGATTTTTTTTTCTCAGGAACGAAATTTCTCAGGCGCCCGTTTTTTTCTCAGGTTGCTGCCTGAGAAAATCTGAGACTGAGAAAATCTGGGAAACTTAAGGCCTGAGAAAAACTGAGAAACCTCATGCACACAGAGAAATCGCATTCATACCACGCAACCAGAAATCACTTTGATTACAAATTATAATAATTTCTTGTGCAGTTGGAGTACAGCTCTTCAAGTTTAATAAGAACATCAATTTCAGTCACTAGACGAGTTGCTACAATCTGCTTCAGCGTAGCTCACTTTTCCATACGCCCTTGCACTTCTCCTCGTTGGTGCAAGGTCGCCCCGGCTAGGTTCAGCCACATTCTTGTGCTGCCTACCCCCTCTCCCCCTCTGCCCACGATTCCCCCGCGTAGGTTCAGCCGCATACTCGCGGCCATCGCCACCACGGGCAGAATCAGCAGCATTTTCTGCTGCAGGCTGCCTCCTTCCTCTCCCCCTCCGTCCACGCTTCCCCGTGCAGGTTCAGACGCATTGTAGCTGCATGGGTCATCACTGTCGCTGCTAGGTGGAGCCACATCCTCTTGGCTACCATTATCACTGCCGCTGCAGATGGAGGAATCAGTTTCTGCTGCAGGCTGCTTACCCCTCCTCTTCCTTGGTGCAGGCATGCCATCCTCGCTGCCACACTAGGAACGGAGTGTTGACAAACTTTGACAATTGTTTGTCAAGAATTGTCAAATAGTTCTAGTGTGACCCGCTGGCTTCACACAGCCAAAAAAAAAAAAAATTTAATCAATTTTTGGCGGTAGAGAGACCATGGAGGGACTGCCCGCTGCCCGCTGTAGACGCATACTGTAGTTCGTAGAAGCGTACTCCTTCGCTGCACTCCGGAGAGGAATCGTGACGGACTGACGGTCTCCTTCGCTGCCCTCCAGAGAGGAGGCCGCTAAAGCGGCCGCTCGCTTCGCTCGCTGGGAGCTTTGCGCGGATTGGTTGGCAGTTCTTCCGTGCGCTGGCTTGGCGCGGATTGGTGGTCAGTCAGTCCGCCCCTTCTGGATTGGCCGCGTACTCGGTGATGCCCTGAATAGTGTCGGATTACCTTACATTGCCAAATTAGTAATATAGATTCTTGACATATCAACTGACATGACCTTGACAAACCTTGACAGAACTTGACAAAAGCTTGACATGATAACATCAAAGGCTTGACAAACCTTGACAGAATGTTGAAAGGTTGACAAAACCTTGACAATCTTTGAAATATCAACATATCAACACGGAAAAAAATGTCAATACACTGACAAACCAAGGTGATGTGTCAAGAAATGTCAAGACGTTAACAAACGAAGGCCAAAAAAATTGTTAACATGACAAAATGTCCACAAATGTTAACATGACAAACGTCAACATGACAACCAAAGGCGTAGCAAACTGACAAATCAACACCACGCACAGGTAAACTTATTTCATTAAAATCAACAAGTTCAAAAGACCACCTAAACCAAGTCATCATCATCATCATCATCAAAATCAACATGGCTGCTACCTTGCTGCCTGAATTGCGGTTTTCTGCATTACATTAGCATGACAAACTGTACTGACAAAACACATGAAGGAGAAGTGCACTCAATCACAGTCCGAGGGTGGCGGGCAAGATGCACAGCCACAAGCATCTTACAAATGCAGTATAACATCCGCGTAGGGCTGTCCCAGCGATCATTGCTGAAATTAATGGACGACTTTCTAGAAATTTACCGCAGGAGACTGTCCAGTGCTACAGCGATGTGATGAGGGCTCAGAGCCTACAAAATCTGTGTCCGCAGGTGCCCTCCCCGCCATGCTGGGCTGGCCGATGTGTGCGCCATGGTTGTGTTAGGTAGATTGCCTGCATGCAAGGGAAACATGCGTTATCCAGCAAAGCAGCAAAGGGAACACACAACGATCTTAAGTGAGATGAATACCCGACGCCTTGACGCGCCAACAACGTTGCATTACCTAAATCAGTTGTGTGTAATGAGACGGCGTGAGAGCACAGCAGTCGCGTGGCTGTTTGTGAGTGATGGCTTGATTTTTGGACCGAGAAAGTGAGATAGTGAACAGAGAGAGAGAGAGAGAGAGAGAGAGAGAGAGAGAGAGAGAGAGAGAGAGAGAGAGAGAGAGAGAGAGAGAGAGAGAGAGAGAGAGAGAGAGAGAGAGAGAGAGAGAGAGAGAGAGAGAATGGGCCTGGTATTCTCACCTAAACTGTCCCTATGTACCTCACAAGATGTAGGGAACTGCGAAACCACAGGAATACCTAGAGAAGAGCGCTTCCTGGCTCACGAAAAACTCGCCGATTGAGTGCTTGACGTTCACGTTTGATAATGCTGAACTGCGTTATCAAATCATCATCTGGCAGAGTCACGTCACTTGGTTGGTGCCGGGCCCGCTACAAAAAACGTAGCGGGCCCGGTGATGTCGCTATTACACCACCCGACTTTACATCGAGTCACTGTGAATGATATATATATGGCTGCCTACAGCACCGCGCATGGTGTCCAAGTAAAATTATGGCGCTGCCAAGGCTGCGTACCTGCCGTTATCGCCTTGGTCTTTGTCACGGTGGCGTTCTCCAATTCACGTGCAACGTCCACTTCCTGTGCCAGCTCTGGCGCGGCGCGTGCCCTCCGGGCTGAATTTCAAATTTCCGCGTGCAGTCCGTTGGAGAGGGGCGCTGCGTCCGGAGTCCGGACTTAACCCCTAAACCGTCCTCGTGCCGATTTTCGACCACGAGTTTTACTCATGACTCGAAATCGGCACGAGTTTGTGCGCCCTGTAGGGATCTGGCGGGAAGGTTTTTTCGGGAAAAAATTGGACCAACGGAAAGATCTAGATTCACTCTATCCGTAGCACACTTGTCTGATCATATCTGACAACCGGACCATGGTGGAAACCCTGGTCAAAGTCAACTAGGGGGTCCCTGGTGCAAGAGTTTTGCACCAGTTTTGCACCACTTATAACTAGTTATTTTTAGCACCATCTGGTGAGTCCCTGGGAAAATTTTAATTTTTTGTGTTGGTATGCCATCCTAATTAGTAAATCTATCTACAAAACCAACCCCAGGGTCAAACCATTAAGGAAAGGTGTCTATCATGCAGATAAGGGTGTCACTGTGCACACTCAGCGTACCCCCCTGAGGGGGGGGGCTATTTATAGAGCAGGGGGGCCTAGTACTGGGACCACCCACTATACCCCCAGGTGGGCCCTCATATGGGTATGCTTGGTTCCTAGTATGGTATGGAAATAATAATCAGGCTGAATGGGGGCACTTGTGGCGTAGCGTGCAACTGGTGACTCATTCTAGGTACGAGTCAGAGACGGTTGAGGGGTTAAGGAATTCGGAGGCTGCTGGTCGCACAAAAGATCGTTGTTGGCTGTTGAGTGATGTCCGACTGGCACGATGGAGAGGGCTCCATCACATTGGCGACCTCACCAGTGGCCCACATGTACCGACGAGACCTGCATCCGGCTCGAGCTTGTCGGCCCTCACGCTGCAGCTGTCACCATGCGAGACGCCCTGAGACTCTCGGCATGATTTTTCCCGTGCAATATCACGCCCTCGATTCGCAGCAAGGCCCGTCTCCTCCAATATGGCCGACTGCGGGCTGTGCCGTAACAGGAAATGTCCGGGTGATGGCAGGCAGTGCCTACCCATCCCCCCGCATGCACCGCGTCAAGCAATATTTCCACTTCCGCTGCTGCTGGGCACCGGGCTACTGCCTACATTTCTTAAATCGCTCCATCGCCTCCTCCATGGTGCCTCGCTCCCTGCGGCCCCTCCGCCACGCCGGATATCCTTGGCAATCAAGCCTACCGGCTACCACCATACCGGCCACGAGCCCTTGCTGCACCAAACGAAGTGTGCGGCCCCGAATTAAGTGAAGTACACGGCAGGACTGGGAACCACCTGAAATTACATCGGGGTCTACAGTGGACTTGGCGTCACATCTTGCTAACGTTGTCACTGTCGCCAGTTGTCAGTTGCTGTTGGTTGTTGCATGCTGAGGGTTGCAGATGTTCTAGGAACAGCTGGTCCAATGTTGCTATGCATGCAGTTACTCTTGCCATTACGTGTGTCCGTGTGCCTCCAACCATCCCGCCACAATGCCAGCACCCTCCACCCCGCTAACTCCCACTCGCCCCACTCCCCTGCCTGTTCCATACCCGCCCCACCCACAAATATACGTCACAGACATCCGCATGCCGTTATCCATCCCCACCTGACTACGGACTACTCTCGCCCCCACGCTGAGGTCCCCCACAACACCGCAACACCGCCCTCCTCCCCCAAACCATCCGATGACCCACCCGACCATCCACCTTGAGTCCCCCCAAACCAACCTATCTGACTACCACCCTTCCGTATTACATACACCACCTTCCACACCAACATAACAAACCACCTACTAAACAAACCTACCGCCCCACAACGAGGTTCCCCTACACCACTGCACCCCGCCCACCCCGCCCCCCGCTGCCCCAACATACGATGACTCCACCCCACCATCCACGTGAAGCATAACCATCCACCCCGGCCTCCGGGGCAACCAATCAGCTGTCCACTCAACCATAACTGACACTGCTGCACCGACCACCGGCAAGCCCGCCTACGTACCATACCTAAGCCACCCACGCAACCCAAGCATCCCCAACCCTCACACGAACCTGTGACCTACGCACGAGCTACCTACAACTGCGACTCACAACTACTACATAATCAACCCATAACAATGTCCCCCATGACCCCCGCCAAAGGGGGGGGGGGGCCCCCAATAGTCCAACACACACACACACACTCTACAATACCCAGGACCACGAGTACCCACCCAATTCACCTCCCACAACAGTATCACCCACGAGTCCAGTGCCCCACCCATGTCCACAGCGACACCCCGGAGACTTCACCACGCCCACCGACTGCACGCACGCACACCTAGCTGCACACTCCCACGCACCTACCCTCGCACGCACGCATGCACGCAGCCATCAACCCACCCACCAAGGCACGCCTGCACAAACGCACACATGCACAAGTGCACGCACACGCACACATAGCTGCACACTCTCACGCACCCACTCACGCACGCACGCCTGCACACAGCCATCAACCCACCCGCCAAGGCACGCCTGCACAAACGCACTCATGCACAACTGCACACACTAGCCCACGCACGCACACCTAGCTGCACGCCTGCACGCAGTCACGCAATGCATGGCAGCATGCCCGCCTTCTATATCATTCTTGGAATATCATGTTGCATATGGCATTATTATCATGTTTGTAAATTTAACTCCTTGCTTTCTGTATGCTTTCTTTCTTTGGGGGATTACTTGATGCAGATCGTGGAGCATACAAGCTCGACGAGAAGACGTACACATCAATATTGAGTGAAACCACCGTTGCTGGGCTCTGGCATGCCAGCTGTTATATGGCCATGAGCCATCAGCTAGCAATCCAGAAATAGGATGAGAGCAGTTTTGAGTCGATGTTTTATATTTTGATGGTATTGAAACGATGAGTCACAGAATGCCACAATGAAACATAAGTTCATTACTATCAAACAGCGTGATGCCATGAATGCCACGCCTAATACCACAAGATGTGCTAATAACGTATTTAATTCATTAATGAATTGTTGGATTTATTGCATGATGGTGTTATGCTTGTTAGAATACACATTTAATTCTGGCAATGGCATGCCTGAGAAATTGCCCTGAGATTTTAAGCGCCTGAGAAAATGCCCTGAGATTTTAAGCGCCTGAGAAAATGCCCTGAGATTTTCAGCCTGAGAAAAAAAAATCTCAGTGTCCACGTAAAATCTCAGTTTCCACTTAGCCCTGAGATTTCCTGAGATTTCCTGAGAAAAAGCCAAATTTCTCAGGCCAATCTCAGGAAATCTCAGGTCACTTTCTCAGGAAATCTCAGGAAATCTCAGGAAAATCTCAGGAAATCTCAGGAAATCTCAGGAACATCTCAGGAAATCTCAGGAAATCTCAGTTTTTTTCTCAGGAAATCTCAGGAAATCTCAGGAAATCTCAGTTTTCTCAGTAGCGAGTTCCTAGTGTCCCTCCCTCCCTCCCTCCCTCCCTCCTTCCCTCCCTCCCTCCCTCCCTCCCTCCCGGCCTCCCCCCCTCCCTCATTCATACACCCGTTCATTCATGCATGCAGCCGCTCATCATTAACACGCCTCCGTTGGGAAACTCACGGGGTATGAACTATGAAACGGGCGGTAAGAAACGGGAAGAAGGAGCCGCCTCCCCAACATGCCGCCCGGCAAAGGCAGCGATGGGCCGTCCAGGAGGGAAACACTGCGCTTTGCCTTGTACGCCGGGGTGCGCAGGCGACGTGCGGGCACTGTTGCGTGTAAATTTGCCTGCCCGCCCCAGTCCTTCTCGGAACGCCTCCCCAGAGCATGCCGTCATGGTAAGAGATCTTTTCGCCCGTCGCCGCAAGCTTAAACCACAAGAATACGCCGGTTAATGACCAGAAAATGGGGGGTTGTCGACGTTATAAACCAGTAGCTGTGGTTTTTCCCGCACCCCGAGCACACTCCGGACGGGGCCAGCAAGCCCCGCCCGCAGGAGTAAACACCGGGCGATGTTGCTGCGCCCAAGCGAAGTCATATAGCTGCAAGAAAAGACGTAAAAGCGATTAAAAGCACGACATGCAGTGTTGCCCCTGTCAGCGCTCCTATAATTCTCACTTTTTCGCGGAAGGGGCGTAAAAATCGGAAACGAAAAATTAAGGGAAATCCTACGCTGGGTTTCTTTGAAATGATGTAAGGAACTGGTAGAACGTGTTCGCTTCCACCGTCAAGTAGTTTGGGCAACGAGACCTTACCTTAAAGATGCACGGGGCTGGTCGGACGGCGAGCAAAAACTGCGCCAACTGCGTGCTTGTCCTCATTCACACCCAATACAGCAGCGTTCCGCGAGTTTTTTTGTGAATATTATTTTTCCCTA
The DNA here is from genome assembly GCA_009746045.1 of Mesostigma viride. NCBI lineage: Eukaryota > Viridiplantae > Streptophyta > Mesostigmatophyceae > Mesostigmatales > Mesostigmataceae > Mesostigma > Mesostigma viride. Next base: position 48,273 of record RPFO01000206.1, on the reverse strand, counting down.
TATGACAATGCCGTTCGAACAAGCGAAATCCAGTACACAATGGCTTCGTATTCCGTGAGCAATAAATTTTCAGCTACCATAGCCGTGCACACCGAATTTCAGTCAACATTGCACGCGCGCACCGAATTTCGTCAACTTTCGCGCGGGAATTACCGGGGAACCTACCGGCGCTGCGCCGGATTGATGTGGCGACCGCCTCCACGTACCACCGACGCCATCGCCACGAAGCTCCAGGAGCTGGAGGACCACCGCCAGGCCGGCCCAGCAACGGGACTGTCACCGACCGCGCTCGCCGCGAGTGCCGAGTGGTGCTACGTCGCTTCCCCCAGAAGCCAGGTGAGACGTCAACCTCCCTTGCTGACGAGCTCAAGAACCAGCTTCTTACCCTCATGGGCCTGGTAGGTGCTCAAGGTAAATTAATTAATTAATTAATTAGACTCGTGCTCCCGTTGGGGAGTCACAGAGCATTAACCCCGATGGATGGATGGATGGGTGCAAACATTCCTACCGGTCTAATCTATCTACATTGGCTACATACTACATCTATCTAACAGCCTGTTAGATAGATGTTGTAGTTAGAATGATTCTAACTACAACATCTATCTAGGCAGCCGCACGCTGCCCTAGGGGGAGCTATCTGGCGTGCCTCCCGCGGGATTGCACACGCGGGCGCTTCCCCACTGGGGGGGGCTCGTTGTCGTCTATGACCTGGGGGCCCACTTGGCCTTGTCCATCATCTTCTTCCAAATCACGGAGAGGCCTAGGCCCCCCATGTCCTCTACTAGCTGTTCTTTGAAGGTGCGGGCCTTGCGGCGTCTAACATCACTGGGCCCAGCCCACGTCAGGAGGTGCCGGCCAGGCTGGGCTGGTCCGGCAGTCCTGCGGGGGGGCCACGTGAGGTGTCTACCTGGTTGGTGCGAGCTAGGTGCCCTACTAGCTGCAGGCGGCGTTGCTTAATGGTGCTGGTGATATAGGGCATGCCCTGGTACAGGTCCTCATTGCGGACATGAGCAGCATATCCCGTACTCTGAAAATGGAACGCAGCATGCTGGTGACCGCGCCGTCCAGCTTGCGGGCCAGGTCGGCGGTGAGGGGCCACGTCTCGGCGCCATACGTGAGAACAGGAAGGACGAGGACCTTGAACAGGTCCTGTTTCTCGATCTTGCCCAGGGGCTTGCGCCACAGGGCCCGGTACTGGCGTAAAGCGTGCCAGGCGAGGGAGATGCGATGGTCCACATCAACCTCGCAGCTCGGGAGCAGGCTGCCCAGCAGCTTAACGCGGTCCCGATACAGGACTCGAGAGCCGTCTAGGAGATAGAGGGGCGGCGGTGAGTTGGTGAGCCCAACCGCCAGGGCCTCTGTCTTCTTGCTGACCTCAAGCCCCACTGCATGGGCCTCGAGAGCCAGGCAGTCAAGCCATGTCTGCACGTGCTCAGTGTCCTCGAAGAGGGTGGTGTCGTCTGCGTAAATGATGTCTGCTAGCCGAATCTCCGTGTCCGCACCGCCATGCCAGAATTTGTTAGCAACCTGCACTCCTGGTTCCCTGCCCACGATGCGGGCAAATCGCTTGCGCGCCTGAATCATTACGTATTCGACAACAATAATGAACAGGTAGGGCGACAGCACGCAGCCCTGCCACACACCCTTCTGTAAAGGGCATGGGGGCGTGGTCCCGTAAGAAGTGCGCACCGAAGTGGTGGACCCTTCATACAGGTTGCGGATGACAGCAATCAGGGGGCGGGGGATCCGGAACAACTCGAGGATGTCCCAAAGCGCAGGCCAGAAAACCGAATCGAAGGCTTTGATGAAGTCCACCAGCACAAGGTGCAAAGGGGACTCACCAGGCTGAAGGCGTTGCAGTTCCTCCACCAGTCGGCGAGTAGCGAAGAGCGCCTGTACTGTGTTGCGACCTGAACGGAAGCCGTGCTGAGTCTCGCTGACTTGACGTCCGTCCAGGGCCGTGCGCAGGCGGTTCAGGATGAGCCGCATAAGAAGCTTGAGGGGGGCACTTTGAATGCACACCCCTCTGTAGTTGCCGGGGTCGGCAGGCGACCCCTTGTTCTTGTACAGCATCGTGCGAAAACTGTGTTGCCAGGCCGCTGGAGGTGGTTGCGACGACAGCAGAAGGCGGTTGCAGATGCCGGTCCCGGAAGAGCAGCATAACACCTGTGTCCTCGAATTCGGCTGCAAGTTTTACAACTGCAGCCGGAATCTCGTCAGAGCCGGTGGCTGCGTCATAACGCAGGCGCTGGACCGCCTCCGTGACCTCGCGAGAGGTGAAAGGAGGCATGTCAGACGGGTCGCCAAGTGGGCCGACCAGCGGGGGGTAAAACTCAAGGTAAAACTGCGTGGGTGCCACCGCCTTCGGACCCACTCACGGGACAAGGCGCCGGCTCCCCCACGTACCAGTCCTGCTCACCTCATAGTTCCCCTCCCCTGAGGATAAGCAGCGGTTCCTCTCTCGTCCACTATACTTTTCGTCCGAGGGTGGTAAAAAGGATCCGAGGCGTAAATTACCAGGTGGTAAATTACGCCTCGGCTCATTCTTACTATATACATCTCACCTACGATCCCACGCAGTAAGTTATCGCTGAGATCCCACCTACGATCCCACGCCGTAAGTTACGAGGTGGTAAGTTACGACGTGGTAAGATTCCGACGTGGTAAGATTCCGACGTGGTAAGATTCCGACGTGGTAAGATTACGACGTGGTAAGATTCCGACGTGGTAAGATTCCGACGTGGTAATGTACGTACGGTAATTTACCACCTGGTAGTTTACGATCCCGGTACTCGGTCCCGTAGGTTACGACGTCGTATGCTTCTCGCGTACACTACCGGTACTACACTATCATGTCGCTATGTCGTTCTGAATTGCAGTACGCATGTCACTTAGAATTTCACTGAAGGAATTTCACTTATCATTTCGGTCAACCTAACCCCTAACACCCATTTACCCGGAAAAAAAAATAAAAATGAATGGCATTTGCAGCAAGGCTCATGCAAGACAAGTTTCGATTTCATAAACCATTTCATTATTACATGCAGGATTACATGTCATGCACAAAAATCCAACGCCTTCACAGAAAGAGCATATCAAGTCTTCTGACGACAATATCAAGTCAATATCAAAGTCGTGGCTTCTCTTCGTGGCTTGAAATACTGTTTCCATGCAGTGCTTAGGACAGCTCCGGGGATGTCGGCACCGCACAGAAGCTCCATCCGGGAGCAAGTGCGCCGGGGGAAGATGTTGTACATCCAGAGCTCGATATGTGCGGGATGCCGTCGTGTTGGAAACCGAGGTGTCTGCACAGAATTCCGCGCGCAGGCAGCTTGTGCCTTTACGGGGGAAGACCTGCGACACAAAAACCGTGTCCGGACAATGCAATACGGAGAAATGGCAACGGCAGATGGAGTCGGCTAAGGCCGCTTGTAAGGAAAGTGATTTTTAATGCACGAATAAATGTATAATGCATGCTACATCGCCATCGCTTGGGCGGTGAAAAGACAAGGACCAACCACATGCCCCCACCTACCCTTCGTGCATCCCGCCCTTGACGAGGCACAACCATGTGCCCCCACCTACCCTTTGTGCGTCCCTCCCTTGACAAGAAACAAGCACGTGCACCTATCTAACCTTTGTGCATCCCTTCCTTGGCAAGGAACAAGCACACCCACCCACCTACTCCACATGCATCCCTCCCTTGACAAGGAACAAGCACGATCACCCAGCTACCCACTAGCACGGCAGCAAGGCAGACCTTACAATGGCAAGTGATGTTTATCGGTAGAAACTGTTAGACAACTAGCAAACGAGCCAGCCGGTGAAGAGCAAGGCACGCATGCAAGGAATTTGTCGTTGCCTATGTCTACGCTTGAGTTTGTCACTGCAGTTGAAATCTGCATTTGCATCAGCAGGCCCGATCGAACCCCATGTCGCCACCCGCATTTCCACTTATACTTCACGGCCCCTTATTCTTCTCTTGTGCCTGCCTTTGCCCTAACTGTTACCCTAGCATCTGCCCTTGCCCCTATCCTTTGATCCCCAGTGTTTGCCGTTGCCCTCATCCTTCCCTAGTGCCTGCCCTTGTCTTCATCTTTTCCCTTGTGCCTGCCCTTGCCCTTGTCCGTTCCCTCGTGCTTGACTTGTCCTAATCTCTTTCCCTTGCGCCTGCCCTTGCCCTTATCCGCTTCCCTTGTGCCTGCCCCTGCCCTTGTCATTTCCCTTGAGCCTGCCCTTTTGGCAAGCACAAGTGCCTTAATCCTTTCCTTGGCCTTGTGCTTGCTCTTCCAGTTTCCCTTTCCTTTGCTCGTGCGGTTGCCTTTGCTCTTACCCGGGTGCTTGCCCTTGCCGTTTGCAAGCTGCATTATTGTCTTAGCAAGCTAGCAAGTGCAAACTGGCACTGAGCCAGAAATGCAAGCAAAGCAGCCAGTGTAAATAAGGATGGACGGGAACAGTAGAAAGCTAGAGGTGGCTACGGTGCTAGAGCTCATGGCAACAAGGTGGTCCCATTCTTGCTGCATTGGGTGCGTTGCGTGGGTGGGATATTGCGATAGGGGGACATTCTTGCCTTGGTTGTGTTTTCACATGCACCCGGTGCTTGAATTTATGCGTGCAAGGGTGGCTGGTATCCCAACCAACAGCCCAAGAGGAAAAAGAGTGCTTAGAAAGCAAGAATGACTTTATGTTGGTAATAGCAGTGGTGGCGGCAGCAAAAACTGTTGTTGTAGATGCAAGCTACAACACTGCTGATGGTTTCTCACACTAATGTGGATAATGATAATGCATGCCACTTAACGGGACCATATAAACCACAACAAGAATAATCGTGAGAGCAAAAGAAAGAGGAGTACAAAACGGCCGGCTTACCTAGCTACAGCAAAAAAATTGCATGAAAAACAAGATAACTCACCTTTGTCGCAGCAGTGACCATATGAGACAGCTCACAAAAACTTGTTGATCCTTGAAACTTCCTGCTTGAAGGCAGCCACCAACGGTCTGGATTTTTCACCCCAGTCCTTCTCAACAGCCAAGGAAAGGGAAAGAGAGAGGAGGGGTGCGGGAGGGACAAGAGAGCGGGGGTGGGAAGAGAGAGAGAGAGAGAGAGAGAGAGAGAGAGAGAGAGAGAGAGAGAGAGAGAGAGAGAGAGAGAGAGAGAGAGAGAGAGAGAGAGAGAGAGAGAGAGAGAGAGAGAGAGAGAGAGAGAGAGAGAGAGAGAGAGAGAGAGAGAGAGAGAGAGAGAGAGAGAGAGAGAGAGAGAGAGAGAGAGTAGGAGAAGTGCGGGTGGGGGTGGGAGAGGTGGGATGGAAGATTCACTACGTTAGCAGGCGACTAAACTGCTACAATGACACAAAACCACGGAGCTAGGCCCTTCACTCCATCAGATCAGAGTGAAAACCCATGTTGAAACTGGGACAAATGCCATTAGAATGTTACTATGACCGTGGCTAGTAAACGTGAATTGACACCCAGGTTGTGACTTCAACGATTGGAGGCAACCTTGCCAAGTCTCCCAAATGCAGTCGGCTAGACAAGCTTCACAAAAAACGCAGCAAACATGTTAACGTTGCTAATATTCCAACGACGCGCATCCGCAGTCCGGCTGCCAATGAAGTCTTCTTGGTCGCCAGCTGTGCACAGAGGAGTAACCGCTAGAGACGCCAATTTGCGAACAACTCATTACAATTACAAAGCGCAGGAAGCAGATGGCTATGCATCAACAATTACTTCCGCTCGCCCTCGTATTTAGCCAGGTCTATCTGCCCAAACTGGGTAAATGTTTTGCGATCGGTGAAATTGGCACTCTAGTGACTTACTTTCCCAGAAAGTGTCCATTCACACGACAACCGACTCACGCTCACACGTCGTGAGGAGTTGCCGATAGGATAAAGAAGCCGAACGATGAATTGCTGTACATAAATGCCACGCTAACGGCGTCGTGAACTGACTTCTTGCAATCACGATTAAAGTGCCCGGCCCAACAACAAATTGGCGACACACGACCCCGCAACTGGAAAAGAATTCTGGCCACATTGATATACATCGGTTTGATAAAGTAAAACCTCGCATTCGGTTCTGGCTAGCCTCAAACGCATGCGCCTTGAAACCTTTATCCTCCTGGCGGCCACAGTTTCTCGGTTCTCTGTTCCGTTGGTCGTGCCGCTAGCGTGCCAGCCGCTCCAGTCCCTAAAATTCAAATTCGTGTTGTTCGAGAAAACGTTGTCGGGTCGGCGACGGCACGATGCCGGGCCGGGCTGCATGGGCCATGGAGGGTGGTGGTACACAAATACCGTACAAGTGATACACAAATACGCTACAAGTGATACACAAATACCGCCAGTATAACAGCGGGTCGCTGCGTACCTGCCGTGGGAAGGAGGACAAGTGATACACAAATACGCTACAAGTGATACACAAATACCGTACAAGTGATACACAATTGCAGGCAGGACAACAGCGGGTCGCTGCGTACCTGCCGTGGGAAGGAGGACAAGTGATACACAAATACGCTACAAGTGATACACAAATACCGTACAAGTGATACACAATTGCAGCCAGGACAACAGCGGGTCGCTGCGTACCTGCCGTGGGAAGGAGGACAAGTGATACACAAATACGCTACAAGTGATACACAAATACCGTACAAGTGATACACAATTGCAGCCAGGACATGCAACAGCGGGTCGCTGCGTACCTGCCGCGGGAAGGAGGGGGGTGGTACACAAATATCCGACCTATATATTAGCAATAGCCGCCGCCTATCAAACAGGTCCTATTCATCACGAGCGTCAACGCCCCGTCATCGCCCCGTCATCGCCCGGCCGAGGGCCTTAACCTGTTAACTCTTTATTCGGAGTGATAGTCAACGACCTATACTACCAATAGCTGCCGCATATCAAACATGGGCTTATCATCACGCCCGTCGAGGGCGATGACGGTGACGACCGTCACCGTCATCGCCCTCGACGGGCCAACATCTAAACTCTTCTCTTAATCAACAATCTATATTACCAATAGCCGCCGCCTATCAAACAGATCCTATTCATCACGCGCGTCAACGCCCCGTCATCGCCCCGTCATCGCCCCGTGATCGCCATGCCGAGCCAGCCGAGGGCCAACCTCTTTACATTTGTATTCGGAGTAGTAGTCAACGACCTATATTACCAATAGCCGCCGCATATCAAAAAGGTCGTATTCATGACGCCCGTCGAGGGCGATGACGGTGACGCCGTCACCGTCATCGCCCACGGGCCAACATCTAAACTCTTCTCTTAATCAACAATCTATATTACCAATAGCCGCCGCCTGTCAAACAGATCCTATTCATCACGCGCGTCAACGCCCCGTCATCGCCCCGTCATCGCCCCGTCATCGCTCCGTGATCGCCATGCCGACTGCCGAGGGCCAACCTCTTAACTCTTTATTCGGAGTAATAGTTAACTGCCGGCATTGCCATACAAGAAGAAGCTCTCGATCCTAGGTATAGACTACCTCGGGTATCATCATCGTAATTGCTAGCATCGAGATCATTCATACCTACCGACGATGGCCAGCTGCAAAAGAAAAATGTCGACCAACAGACAGGACCTATCGCCGGGAACCCTCAAGGCAATAAGGGCGAGACAGGCTTTCACCGTTAAGTAAAGTTGTCCACATCGTGCTAAGGAATTTGTGCTAATCTATGAGTACCTATATGGACACTTTGTCGCATTTTTTACATGGCAAATAAGCGATGTATGTGTCATGTAGGCTGCCATTGGTGCATGCATGCATGGGCCAGCAATGATGGTCAGAGGTACATTGTGCCTATGAGATAATCATCGATTTGTTGATCAGCAAGTGATTCATTACGTGAGACAACAATATGTTTGGGGGCTAAGCTTCTTACATTGGTCACATGGCCCGCCATAATTGTTTTCTTATGTGTTTAAGGTTAGGACTCTGTTCATGACTGAACGTCATGAACGCGCTCTATTCATGACATTGATTAATTGATTTTAATTAGTCTCATGTCCATGTTGGGGGACCGGGATCTCTGAATTCCCCAAAGAAGATATAGTGGAAGTCACCCCAAGACGTCAATATCCGTCAAGACGTCAATAACAACATGTATGTCCACAGCTCAGCTAGTAGTCTAAAATATGGGCCTCGAGCTAATCTTGCACGCAAGCAATGCCTATCATCAAGGATTAATTAATGCCTATCAACAAGGAGACAATCATGCTTGTTAAATTTCCTAGGACCCACAACTGGGGGGTCGTAGTCTTTGACAATGTCCGCCTGGGCAACGCTACTAATCCTACACATCCGAGGTCCCATGTCTGAATAAGAGGGGTTGAGCGGATGACGCCAACAGTGTCTGTGCTCTGCATGTCAGCTAAAATCATATCGCGGAGACAAACATATGGCGGTATGTCCAATGTTGGCCACTGCGCCGCCTAACAGGTTCTTACATGGTCGGCAAGGGCCTGACCATGTAAGAAGATATCTCCCTGGCTGGCCAGTCCACAAGGAACCAGCACAGACCTCATCTGAATCAACCTGATTAATTAACTAACTACTTAATTCATTTATTAAACTCATGCCCCCATTAGGGAGTCAAGGAGCATTAGCTAACCCCGATTCATTAATTAATTAATTAATTAAACACGTGCTCCTGTTGGGGAGTCACGGAGCACCGAAGTGCTTTTAATCCCTGTGTGTGCACAACAGGAGAAAGGGCAGAGACCCCCAGTCTCCTTCATGCCTAAGGCATGCCACAGCTGCATTCGGGAACGCTAGCTAAACGGACACGCTAACGATCCGGCAATCTGTGGGTGCAATAAGACCCATGTGAGCATGGCATAACACTAGGAGCGTGGGCAAGTAATCTCATCATAGCCAGGACGTAGCATGGCTGTACTAGGACTATACCCCGATCATGGATGGATGGATGGATGGATGGATGGATGGATGGATGGATGGATGGATGGATGGATGGATGGATGGATGGATGGATGGATGGATGGATGGATGGATGGATGGATGGATGGATGGATGGATGGATGGATGGATGGATGGATGGATGGATGGATGGATGGATGGATGGATGGATGGATGGATGGATGGATGGATGGATGGATGGATGGATGGATGGATGGATGGATGGATGGATGGATGGATGGATGGATGGATGGATGGATGGATGGATGGATGGATGGATGGATGGATGGATGGATGGATGGATGGATGGATGGATGGATGGATGGATGGATGGATGGATGGATGGATGGATGGATGGATGGATGGATGGATGGATGGATGGATGGATGGATGGATGGATGGATGGATGGATGGATGGATGGATGGATGGATGGATGGATGGATGGATGGATGGATGGATGGATGGATGGATGGATGGATGGATGGATGGATGGATGGATGGATGGATGGATGGATGGATGGATGGATGGATGGATGGATGGTGTTACGCCCAGGCTCTACTCGATCCCAAACCCCGCGCCTAACCTTACCTAAACTAGTGAGGGTACCTAGCGATGAGGAGCTGTATTGGCTATAAGACCTAGGACGCGACGACTCTGCTCTCAATGCATTCCGATACATGCGGTTACTGTACGCCATATACCAAATAATGCCGGGACACTACGAAGTAAGCACTGGTAAATTCACGACCCAAAACGATGTATTACAATTCCATAATACACGCCGAGTGCCATTCACGAAGGACAACTGCTGCATAAATGATCGCCGACAGGCGTGTATGCTCGGGCCGACATCGACCCTCGCCTACAGGACCAACGCATGTCCACAAGGTTCACACGCAGGATAAAAGGACCACTACTAAAGTACGCAGCGCGACGCGACTGCACCGAACCACCATACTGTACACTTGCCACGTCACAAGGCCCGGTACCGACCGGCCAAAAGGTCCTAACTACACGTAAGCCTAGGAAAGTCAGCGAACTGCTCCCGAATGGCTGAGGCAACGAAGGACCTAATTTACGTCCGTAACAACGACAAAAGTTACGCGACGTAACACCTCCCCCCCACAAAGGTAGGGAGCCCTCGCCCTACGTACACGGAGGAAACCAAAGGAGAAGGAGGATCTAAAGCACCCAACAAAGCCTAACACAATCGACAGGCCATCCAAGGTACACAGCACCAACATGTTAACTCGGTCTCCACCACCACGCCGGGAGGTGTAGGGTTAGCCAGCACCAAGCCTGGTGGGAGGTTCCCCTAACTGCCTGGAACAGAGTCCTTGCCGGGGGGGACGGCACTGGGCAGGACACACAGAGTAAACAAATCAGTACCAAGGACCAAGAACGACCAATCAACTGGCCAGAATATGAGGGCGACTCTATATACCGGAGGGACAACACCCTCAGGTCGGGCCTAGAGCCCTCTGTCTACACACCAGTAGCCTGAAAAGTACCACGGGTGGCCAAAAGCACATCCAGGTACGCCCGGTGATGAGCAACATCAGCAGGGTTATCATGCCTGTCTACATGGAGGAACACATCCTCCCAGACGCCATCAGGATACATGCCGAGGAAAGCCCAGTAGTAACGATGCTGTGTCAGGACCACCTGTCCACGGGCCCAGTCAAGGAACCCACACTGAAACTGTCGCACGAAGGGCTCTGCCGACAGCAGAAGGAGGGCGCGCACTAGGAGGAACCGATAGAAGACCAGCTCACCACGAGCAACGGAGGTGAAAAACAAGTCCAGGAAACGCTCCACGTTGTCGGGCCACAGACGCACGTGCCGGATCTCACGACTCTCGCTAACACGCGTGACCGAAGCTGAGGACTTCCCAACAGGAGCAACGCGCGGTTGATGGATGACGGCGGAGGCGGGCGCGACAGAAGAAGCGGTAGCGGCAGGAGCGGCGACAGGGGAAGACGTCGTGGCCGGTCGGGCAGCTAGAGGTCCAATCACCCATGGCCGAATCATACGTATCCTCGGTATAGTGTCAAACACCCACTTGCCCGTCGACGCCTTGCCCAAATCTGGATGACGCTGAGGCTCGACCGGCCGAGCAGGCGCGACGGAGGGAGCCACGGACGGAGCGACAGCGGCCGGCTGAGCATGCGCGACGGAGGGAGCCACGGACGGAGCGATAGCGGCTGGCTGAGCAGGCGTCGTCTGACATGATGGCTGCGGAGGGCGGGGGACAACCAACCGACCCACAGCCCCAGGAAATAACATAAGGCAAGGAAGAAAAACAACTAGAGGTTGCGCAGGTTTTCACTCAACCAAACATAGGTAATCTTCCCAGTCACTACCAGACGGGTCCATTTACAATGTCATAGGGCTTCTTCCACCACTCTATTTAATCGCTCTACTAGGTGTGAGGAGGAGGAATGGTACGCAGTGCCAAACGTCACTTTAGTACCAATAGCAGCAAAGAACTCTGTCCAAAAGTCCGAGGTAAACAGCTTGTCCTTATCGGAGATAAACTGCCTGCTCAACCCATGGTAACGATAAACGTTTAGAAGGTACAGCTGCACAGTCACTCGAGCAGTAAGCTCCAAGGGACAAGGGACAAGGTGACAACGTCTAGTAAGGCGGTCTACAAACACGAGGATCTGCGCATCAATTGCCTTTGGCATTCTATTTTGGCCCCCCCCAAAATCCGTCATAATGGAATCCCAAGGCATTATAATAGGATCATGGAGGGTACGAGGCTCGATCTGCTATCTGACCCACATTACTAGGTTTCATCTCCTGGCATGATTGGCATGTCCTACCAACATATTCATCCACATCAAGTGCTGAGGAGGGAGGGCCAGAAGTATGAACGGGTTACCAAATCCCGCACACGCTTCCCGCCCTAGCTGGTGAGCAGCTAAATCATGTAACTCAAACAACAAGGACGAGCGGCAAATAAAGGGGAAAATACAAACGTCATTGCAGAGGATCATCCTTTAACAGCACATACAAGAAGCTACCCACAAACTTGCACGGGTACTTCCCGAATTTTCGAGGGTGTGATGATATTGCGACTAAGGCTTCCAGCTCAGTGGCCGTAAACACTGATAAGACGCTCTAAATCTGACGTAGGACTGGCTACCGAGGCATCTACAGAAGGTTCTACAGGAAGTCACCCACAACTTTACCAAAAAGAGGGGTGGACTAGAAGGAACAAGATTACCAAACGACTTCCCAGCCCGAGTGGACACATGACGGAGGGGAAAAGAAATAATTTTATTAGTATCCTCCCACCCCACCGAGGTGACAGGTGTGCCCTCACACCGAAGAGAAAGGCCCACATGAGAGAGGAGATCAGGAAAACGAACACAGGTATGGAAAAGGTAGTCTTGTATACTGCCCGTCATGAGGGATGTCACCATAGGGGAAAACACCAAGAGGAGTAGGAACGAGGGTGGTAGTGAGGACATCTAGATCCTCGAAAAAGGAATACTAAGTCAGGACGTCGGGATAAAGCATCAAAGACAATATCATTGACACCCTTGACGTATTGCAGGGGCAAATTGCGCACGGAATTCCATCCACCGCGCTTGCCGAGGAGTGAGGTTGGGTTGTGACAGAAGGTGAATCAGAGGACGATGGTCGGTTTGAATAACCAACAGGTAAGGGTCAGCATCACAAGGCTCACACATACAGACATCGAATTGGGCACCTTTAAGGAAATGTTGCCATGCATGACAGCAATATACCACAGCCAATACTCTTGTTGGTGAACAGGGTACTTGCGCTCAGCAGGTAACATAGTCCTAGAGATGTATTCGATGGGTTGCAAACCATGACCTTGGTCTTGGAGGAGAACACCCCCAATGGCTACCTTACTAGTGTCAGTAGCTAATACAAACAGTTTCGAGGTATCTGGCAAGACGAGGATCGCCGGTCGGAGTCTGCTGACAACAAAAACTTCAACCACGCAGAAAGGAAAGGACTATTTAGCTCACTCCTTCCTAGTCACCGTGATTGATAAGGGACCAAATTCCACAGTAAGAGGGGTCTCAATATAGGAGGAAGAAAACCCCGTTCGTGGGTTGGAGAAGGTAAAGGAGTAAGAAATCTGTCAGGGATATGAAATGGAGAAGGAACAGCTTCTGTACGAATTGTAGGAGGACCTGCAGGACGAGGATGTACATATTCCTATGTCGGTTTGACTATACCATTAATACCAAAGACATGAACTGCTGATGAATGTCTCTTTGATACCAAAGACAGAACTGCTGTGCTTCTTCAAAGAGGTGAAACTTCTTATACCTAATCACGTAAACGGAGGGGCTATTAATCACAATACGTGCATCAGCCCAAGAAAGGAAAATACTAGACCATGAGGAAGTGATGTCTGCGTAGTATTTTGCACGGCTATTATCATAATCAACTTTTCAATAGCCTGTAACTAGGATAAATTTGCCATTGGGCAGAGGGACTAGCAAAACACTAGTAGAATATGGGGAATTACTAAGATCCCTTAGATCTGCTTCTAATAACGACACAAGTATTTGTTATAACTCTTATAATTCGGAGGGGCCCATACGAATGATACGATACATCGGAGAAAACCACCCGAGGAGGAGGGTATGAGGGAGTCTTTTCTTCAAAGACCCGACAGGAATCTATAATAGACATGTAACGGAATTTATTGGTAAGACACGGAGGAACATACGCAATAAAACATATATTGTCATTGTTGGTCATTAATGACCAGCCATAGGTCATACTGGAGGATCACCGGGTAACTCAATAGGGGTTACATCTACTAAGGATAAATTCTCTACCTTACATTGTCGTTCCGAGGCTTATTATTCTGATTTGGCACGCCGCAAAGGTGAAAACCATTTGCGTTCATCTTACTATAACCATGGTGTCATGTTCTCGTCAGAAGGCAACAAATGTGAAAACGCTAGTTGCCCAAATCTGAGATTCCGCGGAACACTGAAAGTAAGAAAGCCTAGAAGCTACCAGCAAGGAATCGAACCTAGGACCATAGTGTTATAATTAATAGTGATTTTATGGCCTTGATGCCAATCTAAGCCCTACAAAATATCAACAATCGTTATAGGGCCTATGGTCGCCACTAATTTAATCTGGCGACCCTGAAGAATGAGGAGTGGTAAGGATACAGTCCCTGAGAGTGACTAGTGCGACCATCAGCATATATAGTGCAGAGTCACATGAGAGGCAGGAGGGATAGCTTATGTAATCCTAGTCTCCTAACAAGGGCCTCGCTCACAAAGGAGGTGGCAGCCCCACTATCTACGAGGACAGAAACATTGAGGATACCATGAGGGTGCAGAAGAGGGTCTACTACGGTAGTAGGAGCGGTAAGGCCACCATTTAGACACATCAAAGGACGAACACGTAGGGGTGCAGAGGATGCAGCATCCACAGTAGTGACAAAACAGGTAAACAAAGATTTTCTGAGCTTGGGGTACTAGCTGAGGACCTTACCAGGCTACACCCTGCTGACAGCTCTATTGTTTTCCCTCCCCCCCACATCATCCAAGGGAACGAACCCTGGAGGAAACCCCGGTGAGAAAGCCATTGTTGGAGAATCACGAGGGTATTGAGAGGGGACGGCATCCTGATCAGAATGGGGATTCACTAAGGAGCCTGTCTGTACAGCATTTAACCTAGAGGGTTAAGGAGCAGAAGAGGAACGACCAGAGGGTGGGCGAAGGGGAGAGGCTCGCTGAGAAGTACGCGGAGGGCGGGCATTGGGATGAGGGGGGGGGGCCAAAAGGAAACTTGGGGCACTCCCCCTAAGATGGCCCACCTCCTGATGTAGTGATAACACGTGACGTGAGACACATCCAATGCAGATATATCTGTAACACAAATATCTAATTCTTCTACATATGCCTCTTCTTCTTCAGGAGTGAGGACAAGGTTATGGACCCTAGTACACACAGGAGCATGAGCATACATAAAATCAGCAACACGGAGGAGATGGGTAGGAACAGCAGCCAGAGGAAGGTCACGAAAACTATACGCAAAAAACTGTTTCTTAACTTCACGCAAGAGGTTTTATTAAGACCTTGCAAGAAGCGAGCACGGACTTCCGCACCCGAGAGGTCTCGAATGCGTACCATCTGGGCATCAAATTCCCATTGCTATTCCCTATAAGTTTCATTGCCTTGCTCGAGGGATCCAAATCTAAGGCGCTCTTGCCAGTCAGCGTCTGGAGGCACTACATGATTTTCCAATCTCCTAATTAAACAATTATGCTACTGAGTTAGGGTATGCATGGGACGCGAGGGACTCACAGTGAACAAGGGTGGCAAGGGCAGGAGCCACACACGTGGTAAGGTAATGAGGGACAAGAACAGCATCAGGGAGTTTCCACCTATAATATTGTTCCCAAGAGGCCGTCTACTGAGAGAGGAGCATAAGAAAGGTGAAAAACTAGCTGCTGAGGGGTAGACTAATATCTAACTTAGGCACACTAGCAAAGGTGGGAAGGAGAGGGGGCTTAGATGCACGAGAAGGATCAGTTTTATCCATAGGCCCACTCTACTCCACAGGCACATACTCAGGCAGTAACAAATTATGAGGAGCATGATAGGTCTTAGGAAGAGGACGTGAGGGCACCACAGAGTCAGGGTGGTGACCAGAGGTGTGAGGAACAGTATATGCTTCTCTGATTGTGGAATAGGAAAAATGATCATAGTTTTTATCATGGAGAGGCATGGTGCTAAAATCCTGATTAATCTCTAGCTCTGCTACACGTGAGGGGATTTGGGCTGCCTCATAGGCCGTATCAGGGTATGCCCAGGAAGCAAGAGGATGTGTAGGAACGGCAGTAGGATACCCAGTAGGGCCCACAGGAGCGAGACTACGTACAATACGAGGGGCTGGCACCTGAGGAGCCTGAGAGGGGACAGACACAGAGGGCTTCCCAGAATTAACAGGAGGAATAGCAGAGGCTGGGGCAGTAGACCTAGCACATGCCTCAAACGTAGTAGGAGGAATAATAGGTGAACGGTGAAAGGACGGAGTAGAGGTAGTACTGTCAGAACGTACACTCTGAGACGGAGGACTCAAGTGATGGACAGTGTCCAAGGAATCACGTCTATTACCCATAGCCAATTGAGGAGTACTAGAATTAACACCAGGAGTAACACCTGAGGAACGTTGGTTAATGGGAGACATACCCCCACCAAGAGACGTTTGCGAGGACATGTTTGAGGTGCAAAGGAAAGAAATACACTGGACGAGGAAAGGTTAAAAAGCTGAACAAGGATAAGATAAAAATCTGGTCAAGGACAAAATAAAAATCTGACCAAAGCTAAAATAAAATCAGATCAAGGATAAAAGAAAATCAGGTCAAGGAGGAAATAAAATCAGATCAAATGGGGCATGACCAAGAAAACAAAGGGGAGTGGCTACCACTTCAGCAAGGAAAAGGAAGGAATGATTTAAAATCTGATCAAGGAGAAAATAAAAAGGAAACAAAGGAAAACACACATGCATTATTGTAGCTTATTGTTACCGAAATGCCGAGGACGCCTGAAACCAGCGCCCGTTGGTAAATAAACATCCGGCTCCAGATTCTGCACGAGAAAGCACATAAGAAAACACAGCAGCATGCACGGAAAAGAGGTGTAGTCTAAAGAGACGCTAATCGTCCCACTATCAAGCCCTATTGAACCGTCAATCCTAGCTAACGTAATCAAACAACATTCAAAGGAAACGCGTGTATACACAGGAAGAAAAGGAGCTAACCCACTGAACCGGCTAACCCACTAGCTAACGTCAAACAGCACCCAGCAAGGAAATGCACACACAGAGGGAAAAGGAAAAGAAGCTAGCTACGTGAGGAGTTCATCCGCTTTGAGCAGGTCTAACTTCTAGGCAGGGCGTGTCCCGAATCGGGCAGCACTACCCCCCTAGCTTGCAGGCGACCCGCCCATTACCTGTCAAGAGGTTGTCTTCTTTTGTGCCCTGGCCGCGGAAGGTCTCTGGCGTATAAGGTGAGTGCAAGGGAATATCGTCGCGTCCACCTAAACTATCTCCGCTACCATTGTTACGCCCAGGCTCTACTCGATCCCAAACCCCGCGCCTAACCTTACCTAAACTAGTGAGGGTACCTAGCGATGAGGAGCTGTATTGGCTATAAGACCTAGGACGCGACGACTCTGCTCTCAATGCATTCCGATACATGCGGTTACTGTACGCCATATACCAAATAATGCCGGGACACTACGAAGTAAGCACTGGTAAATTCACGACCCAAAACGATGTATTACAATTCCATAATACACGCCGAGTGCCATTCACGAAGGACAACTGCTGCATAAATGATCGCCGACAGGCGTGTATGCTCGGGCCGACATCGACCCTCGCCTACAGGACCAACGCATGTCCACAAGGTTCACACGCAGGATAAAAGGACCACTACTAAAGTACGCAGCGCGACGCGACTGCACCGAACCACCATACTGTACACTTGCCACGTCACAAGGCCCGGTACCGACCGGCCAAAAGGTCCTAACTACACGTAAGCCTAGGAAAGTCAGCGAACTGCTCCCGAATGGCTGAGGCAACGAAGGACCTAATTTACGTCCGTAACAACGACAAAAGTTACGCGACGTAACAGATGGATGGATGGATGGATGGATGGATGGATGGATGGATGGATGGATGGATGGATGGATGTTTATAGTACTATGCTAATCTCTATAGAAACATAATTACACGGAAGTTACAAATCTCATCTGCATCATGCCCCAAGACACTACATTAAACAATCAAATAAAATTATAACATGCCTCCGTTGGGAGATCATGTAGCACATATTCCTTGCTGAATGGGTGGAGGTGGGTCAAGCCGCGACATCGAAATAAGCTAACTCTAAGCTATCTAGTCTACAAAATCCTAACTACACTTCTCCCCAAAGCGCCCCTTCCGCTTTGGGGGAGGGGGCTTACCCACAGGGGCTGGCGTGTGAGCCGGGACATTGGTCTTCCACCTCTTCTTGTTCTGCATAGTAGGAACAGAGAGCAAAGAAATGCGGTGTGGGGACCCCTTCTCGTGGTAATGCGTTACATGTACTCCCCACCGGGCTTTGCTCTTCATGGGTTCATAAAGACAACAATTATTCAGTAAGAATTTAACAAATTAGGAACATATATCCGTTGGGAGTCACTGTTACACATATACCTGCAAAGGGGCATATGATTTTTAATACATTCTGAGCTACAACCTGCAGGTGCATGGGTTTAGTTAACTGCCACCTATACTAGAGGCCTGACATGGGGTGGAGCTTCAGTGCTTCCCCGCCTTCTCCTTCTCCCACACTGGGTGCTCCGCCTCCTTCTTCTCCGGACCGGCCTGACCGTGGGTGCACCGGCCCCGCCTCCTCCTTCTCCTCACGGGACGATTCGCGCTCCACGCACATGTGGCTGCAGCATCAGTTAGCACGGGCAAGACATAGCAGTAACCGCGCTATGGCTGTTCTAGCACCAGCCTAGCAGCCTGCCATGATTACTCAGCAAACCCACGACAGCTAAACCCTTGGCTGTGACAACCAGTCCATGCATCATTAAGTATGGGTACGGGGAAAGCTTCCCGCGTATCCATGGCCATATGAATGACAGGGCAACACAACAACTTGCACCCTAGCCCCCCGTGCAAACACAAAAACGTGGGTCGTGGCTTCCACGCCCCATCCGCCATGCATGACAGCGCGTACCTCACTCGCATTCACACCGGGCGGCATCCCAGCGCCGTTGCTGTCCCTATGTGACACGTCGGCTGATTAAGCAGATACACAGCAGAGTCTGATGTAAACCGCTAAAACCCAAACCCATGCAGAACACAGTCAAGGACGCGTGCATGTCAAGCCATGCCAATTGTGAACCGTACAGCAATTTACTTTTCAAGCCTGAACAGGTGGATAGCAGATACTAGCCTGGAAGAGGTTACAGGGGCACATGTCCATTAGCGAGCGGAACACAGCATACACCCTACAAGCGTACCGCACAATGTCCTCCTGCAATTGTCTGCAGATCTCCAAATGCCGCAGACATCTCCACTGCTCTCGTGGCGATTGCAAATGCTTCATGCCGCAGACATCTCCACTGCTCTCATGGCGATTGCAAATGCTTGATGCCGCACCTCTGCTTACAGAAGAAAAGCTTCCTCCGGGCGAGGCACCTGACTGGAACCAACACCCATTCCTTGGCTTGACAATGTGGCCATGACAGCATCGTGAATCTCCTTCGCCAACGCCCACACATCAGGACCCGTGCGCTGCACCGCCATGGCCACAGGCTGCACCGCTGCAATCGATGCAGCATTCACTGCCTGCGCCGCACCATGTACTGCATGCACGAAAGCCAATCCTGGCTCGGTTATCATGGTCTTGCCCGATTCCTGCTGCTTCTTCTTCTTCGATGCAGTCATGCGCACTTTATACCCCTTCCTCTCCAAGCACGCCTTCAGCACCTGGTTCGTGCGGTGCTGAATATGCTTCTGAAGGCGCGCCTTCTAAACACAAATTGTTGGCAATGTATGATTCCCAAACGGCATGATAGGCACATAATCAGTCCCATTAATTGCTTTGCGGCAGTCAATGCACCAGAACACCTGTTGAAAAAAGAAGGTTATGCATGCTAGCGATTACCCGCGGCAAGAAGCAATCAACACGCCTAGCTAACAACTGCAACCACAATGTAATTCATGACGGGCCACTCACCGCTAGCCTGCTCTCCTGCTTCAATGTCTCCCCATTCTCAAGGCCTCCATTGTAAACCTCTCCGTCTTCACCATCGTCACCGTCTTCCTCTTCCTCCACTCCGACGTATCCGTGCTTCCTTTTCCTAAGATACCTAGGGTTGTTCAAGTCGTATGTGCGGCGTTGGCACACTTCCAACAAAATTTTGGCCGCCTCTACCCATTACCATTTATTCGTACCATCATAACATATCCAGGCGTTTGAAAAATCATTCCCTCGTTCGAACTTCTACGCCTGGGCGTCCATGACGAGGCAGTCACGACGGGACGCAGATGCACAAAAATAAAAAAGGCGACATCCCTTCAATCATTGACCAAAGAAGAGAATAAGCGCAGAACTTGGATTTCAACACCACACACCCATTACCAGCGAGCACGGCTGGCCTGCAACCGCCATCATTTCATAACCAGAAGCCAGGGCCCACACTCCATCCCGTTACCTCATCTTCCACGCACGGCTTCCGCTGCTTCCCTCTGCTCTTTCGCATTCTCCGCCAGCAACCTCGCCTTCTCCTCGTCGAACAATCCACTATAAGAATGAAATCCCCTCTATTGGACGCCATTCAGACGAACTTTGCTAGCGTCTTTTCACCGGCCCCAGCACACATAATCTATAGCCGCTTACTGACAACGGCCGACAACGACAACTGCTGAACAGGCGACAAAGGCTGATAACTACATTTTTATATTTCGCTGCATTTGCTAATAGACACGCACGTTCTCCCACTTCACCATTACAATATATAATTATCCATCTGGCCGTGGACAGGCAAAGACCCCCTTAGTAACTTACTAAAACGTAATCTTACAGCATCGGATCACTGGCACCTAATTTACCGGTGGTAACTTCTCAACTAAGATCCGTCGCGGTAATCTCCCGTGTCGGTACAGTACTACGAAAGATACGTCGTGGTAACGTTACGGCTAGTAAATTTACTACCTAAGACTCGACGTTGTAATTATTACCGCCTTGGATCTCAGGCGTGGGATCGTGCGTGGTAAGATTACCGCGTGGTAATTTACGCCTCGGATCCTTTTTACCACCCTCGGACGAAAAGTATAGTGTCGCAAGAGGTTGCACGACCTCACCTGGACTCTGGATGACGACCTGACCCCCGCTCAGCAACAGCAGCGACGCGACCTGTGGCCGGAATACCTCCACCATAAGCACTGAGGACCCCCATGCAGAAGCCCAAGGTGTACTGGAGGGGCGGGGACCTGATGATCAACCACAAGATGTGCCGGACGCCCCCAGCGGGCTAGTAGTAGCAATAGCCCTAGCTTGTATCCATTGGAGTCACTGCCGCTAAGGCAGCCATGCGGCTTACTACAGTGTAGTTAGCCATGCTTACAGTGTAGTTAGAATGTTGCCTAGCTGTGCCAACATACCTAGTCACGTGCCGCCAACGCACTGTACACAACCAGCCATAGCCTTAGCCTACTAGCAGTCCTCTTACAGCCATGCTACGCCCTGGCTATGTTCAGATCACTTGCACATGCTACTTGTTATGCCACGCTCACATGGTTCTTATTGCATCCACAGTTTGCCGGATCGGTAGCATGTGCGTTTTAGCTAGCGCGCCCGAATGCAGCTGTCGTGGCATGCCTTGGGCATGAAGGAGACTGGGGGTCTCTGCCCTTTCTCCTGTTGTGCACACACAGGGATTAAAAGCACTTCGGTGCTCCGTGACTCCCCAACGGGAGCACGTGTTTTAATTAATTAATGAATTAATTAATTATATCAAGGCCTTTGACACGGTCCTCTGGGAAGCTCTTTGGGCCATCCTAGCTCTGGATCGGGTACCACCAGCGTTTATTGCTGCCATTCGTCGACTGTATGAGGGCTCACAGGCAGTAGTGCGGACTGCGGAAGGCACCACCCCACCATTCCCCCTTCACCACGGGGTGTGGCATGGTTGTGTCCTGTCCCCATACCTGTTCATTACTGTCGTGGATCACGTCATGCACGCCGGGCACGTGCGCGCTTTACTGCTCTTAAGGGGTTCGAGCCAGGCTTGGACATCGCGCAAGCACGGCGGGGTTGGCACTGGCTATCGCCTGGCCGACCTGATTTATGCGGACGACACCACCCTCATCGCGCCCGGCCCCCGAGCACATTCAGACCTGGCTCAGACTGCATGTCTGGGCTTGGATCGAGGCGAGGGCGGTGGGGTTGGAGATTAGTGTCAAATTAAACTGAGGCGATGGTGCCGATTGGGGCCTCCAGTCGCCCACCGCTGCCGCGCCTGCTCGACGGGACGGAGGTCTCGTTCCGTGACCGCTTCAAACTGTTGGGGAGCATGCTCCCTGACACCGCCGACGATGTGGACATCCGCATCGGCCTGGCCTGGGCCAGGCTCCGTTCGCTCACCACCTACTGGCGCTCAAAGGGCCTGGGTGAGCACCGCAAGCGCATGCTCTTCAAGGTCCTCGTCCTCACGGTGCTCACATATGGCGCCGAGGAGTGGACACTCACACCCACACTGGCATCTAGGCTAGACGGCACCGTTTACAGGATGCTCCGACAGGTCCTGAATGTAGTAGGGTTTTCCAAGCGCCCGTCATTAGAGTCTTTGTATCATGCCTGCAGGGCATGCCTCGTATTTCGGACGAGATTAGACAGCGTAGGATAGCATTTGTAGGACGCCTTGCTCGCACCAGCCAGGTCGACACCGCCCTCGGTCTGGCCGGCCCCCAGCGGCTTGGCCAGCCAGGGCGGCATATTCTCAACCTGGCCTGGCCCCAAGGGCATTCCCAAAAGGGTAGGGAAACATGTCACGAACTACGTCCAGATGTTGCTGGATGACCTACTGGTCCCAGCCCAGTTTGAATACCGCATCTACTCTCTCTCCCTTCTTTGGACTGCCATGCAGAACAAGACGCGGTGGCCGAGAAGATTGTCAATTAAGGCTCACACGCCCGACCCTGTGCCGGCAAGGCACCTCCCCCCAAGAGGAGGAGGCGTTTTGATGAGTAGGAGTTAGGATTTTTTCTAGACTAGCCTAGATTAGCGTTAGGTTAGTTCGATTACGCGGCTCTCTCCACCCCACCATCCATCAAGGAATATGTGCTACATGATCTCCCAACGGAGCCGGGCATGTTATTTAATTTAATTTAATTTATGTAGTTATTTATTTAATTTTTAATTTAGGTAAACCTGCCATGAACTACACCCAGATGTTGCTGGCCGACCTAGTGGTCCCAGCCCAGTTTGAACACCGCATCCCGCACTCTCTCTCCCTTCTTTGGACTGCCATGCAGAACAAGCTGTGGCAGACGATTGTCCAGGCTCACACGCCAGCCCCTGTGGGCAAGCCAGCCCGGCCGGCCCCCCCAAGAGGAAGGGGCGTTTTGCTGAGTAGTGTAGTTAGGATTTTCTAGACTAGATAGCTAAGAGTTAGGTTCGTTCGATTACCGTCGCGGCTTTGCCCACCTCCATCCATCCAGCAAGGAATATGTGCTACATGATCTCCCAACGTTCGGAGGCATGTTATAATTTAATTGAACTGAATGGATGAATATCATCGCATTGATTTTGTCCTGCAAGCGTAGTATGCGAGCCTGCCGCTTCACTCGGGGTATTCGGGGGTGATTGCACAACGCCGAGGCGTCTCTAGAGGTAATCTAGCACTCGTTGGGTTTTACGAATCTGACAGTTGCCAGATGAAGTTGTAGCCCGAAATACCGGCACCACCATGTCTATCACCCGACTGCTAGGTCGAGGCATGGGAGTGAAACAGCCTGGGGACTGTTTATTAGGGGCTGTCCCCGAAGCCTGTTAGCCGCGATCGAGCCGACGAGTAGGGTTGTCTACTTACTGGAACCACCAGGGGCTGCACGCTTCGCACCACGAGACTCACTACGAGACTCTGCACCCGTGGTGTTAATCTCAACACCGTCATGAAGAAAGCGGCAAAGCGACCATCCGACTTCAGACGCATCTGCACACGCTTCCCCCCCTCTACGTACCCCAGCCTGACCTTCACGACCGCCTCGTGATTCCAAAGCTTGCTCCTCGCCGCCAGCTAGCTGCACGCAGGGGTACACGTAGTCCTCGTCCATGCTGACTGATCTTGGTGTCCTTGAGCAGGCGACGGGCGCCCATGACCCGTTTCTGGTCGTTCACGGTGGCCATGGTGGTCAACCAAAACCAGCTAGGCCAGCTGGGCCTGGCAGGCGAATGGCCCTGTCAATGGTCACGTGAAGTGGCTCAGCTGCAGCACCCCCAAGAGCGCGGGGCCCCGCAAGGCCTCGGTAAGTGCGTGTGCGGTGTCATGCTCGCCCGCTTCTCAAAATTCTTGAGAATGATATTGCGTTGTCTGAGCTGAGCCACATTCTGTGTCAGGCGCGACTGCGGTGGCAGCCGACTTAGCCGCCTGGGCGACTATGGCATCCAGGTTCTTCCCCGCCGCGTGCCCGAACGTGACCCGCTTGGGGGGGGAGGTGGCCATGGCCGCCTTTAATTTCAGCAATGTATGTGGCTTGGAGTGACAGCAGAGTTAGCAGCCAAAGACTTGAGCGCACCTAGCACAGACTTGAGCTCAGAGGTGAGCGCCTGCAGCTCAGTGGGGTCGGCTTTGCCGGCGGGGGTGTCGGCATCGGCCGAGGTGTCGCATGAGGCCGCGATGGTCGCCAGCGGTTTGCAGAGTTCAGGGCAGCATGTAAAGAGGCAGGAGGTGCGTAGCTGATCCGGTCTTCCCAGTGCTGGCACTCCGCGGGCCGGCCGTCAGCCACAGCGGCGCCGGTGTTGGGGTGGCGGATGATGTCTTCGGCTTCGTATCGAAATTTGAGGATTTGCAGCACGTCGGCAACCGGCATGGTGAATAATGCCGCAAAGTCGGCCGGTTGCAGGCGGGTTCCGAGGCTTGCATATATATTTTATAATAATATAATTACTTACAGCAGAGTGAAATCACTCAAACCAAAGCAAACGCCCAGCTATAAACCTCTATACAGAGCCATGTCAAATCTCTATACTACGATAAGACCAATGGAAACTCCTAACGGGAGGAACCTAATAGCCCCATGCTGCACCGCAAAATCAGCCCGCGTACGGCGGAGCATGATGTCAGCCATGGCCCGAGTCAGCGCCACCGACAAGCGCTGACGCCAATATGACGTCCAGGTCCGCGCCGACCATGAGGCCCGCTGGCCCTCCAGGTCCAGCCGGTCCTCCCGGAGCCGGCAACACTCCTTGAAGAAGGCGGAGGTCAGGGGCCACATGGCCCCAAACTCCTCCAGGACAAAGGGCACCACACGATGGTGCCCGACGTCGCCGTAGGCCAGGAGCTTGGCCCGCTCCGCCCGGTCCGCCGTGTAACCTGCCGTGAGGGAGGCCCCAGCCACGTGGCTAAGAGCCAAGGGCCGCGCCACCGAAACGTCGATAAGCAGATGCCGGCCACCCCCCTCAAAGTCCAGCACCACGATGTCAGGCCGGTGGTTGGGGGAATAGAAGGCAGCGCCATCCGCATCCTCGGACCGGATGTTCGCGTGGGGGAAAACCGACCGAATCATGGCGAGCACCACCGTCAGGAGGACAGCGGCATATATATTTACCACCGGCCTGACATCGTGGTGCTGGACTTTGAGGGGGGTGGCCGGCATCTGCTTATTGACGTTTCGGTGGCGCGGCCCTTGGCTCTTAGCCACGTGGCTGGGGCCTCCCTCACGGCAGGTTACACGGCGGACCGGGCGGAGCGGGCCAAGCTCCTGGCCTACGGCGACGTCGGGCACCATCGTGTGGTGCCCTTTGTCCTGGAGGAGTTTGGGGCCATGGGGCCCCTGACCTCCGCCTTCTTCAAGGAGTGTTGCCGGCTCCGGGAGGACCGGCTGGACCTGGAGGGCCAGCGGGCCCCATGGTCGGCGCGGACCTGGACGTCATATTGGCGTCAGCGCTTGTCGGTGGCGCTGACTCGGGCCATGGCT
The DNA here is from genome assembly GCA_009746045.1 of Mesostigma viride. Classification (NCBI taxonomy): domain Eukaryota; kingdom Viridiplantae; phylum Streptophyta; class Mesostigmatophyceae; order Mesostigmatales; family Mesostigmataceae; genus Mesostigma; species Mesostigma viride. The sequence continues at coordinate 22,633 of RPFO01000206.1, read as the reverse complement.
GACATCATGCTCCGCCGTACGCGGGCTGATTTTGCGGTGCAGCAGGGCTATTAGGTTCCTCCCGTTAGGAGTTTCCATTGGTCTTATCGTAGTATAGAGATTTGACATGGCTCTGTATAGAGGTTTATAGCTGGGCGTTTGCTTTGGTTTGAGTGATTTCACTCTGCTGTAAGTAATTATATTATTAAATATATATTTATACCTACGCGGGTATTCTGCACACGGCTGATTGGATGGCTCTTTTCGCGGACCTCAACGCCCAGGGGCGTGCGTGGCTGTTCTTGCTTTCCTTGCGGAGTGCACTAGGTGGGCTCGGCGTACCTTCGTGCTCTTCCCATGGCCCCCCCATTCGCCTTAGCTCCCAGCCACTACTCGGTGGCGCTCCGGCACCAGCTATTTGCCCCGCAGCCTCTTGTTCCGGCCGGGCGGCCTTGTGGTAGCTGTGGGCAGCCGCTGGATCCCACAGGGACTCACTACCTTGCCTGCATGAGGGGCCAACAGAATCAGAATTGGTATTTGTATTTGCACACCGTGTCCTCCTGACGGTGGTGCTCGCCATGGTTCGGTCGGTTTTCCCCCACGCGAACATCCGGTCCGAGGATGCGGATGGCGCTGCCTTCTATTCCCCCAACCACCGGCCTGACATCGTGGTGCTGGACTTTGAGGGGGTGGCCGGCATCTGCTTATTGACGTTTCGGTGGCGCGGCCCTTGGCTCTTAGCCACGTGGCTGGGGCCTCCCTCACGGCAGGTTACACGGCGGACCGGGCGGAGCGGGCCAAGCTCCTGGCCTACGGCGACGTCGGGCACCATCGTGTGGTGCCCTTTGTCCTGGAGGAGTTTGGGGCCATGTGGCCCCTGACCTCCGCCTTCTTCAAGGAGTGTTGCCGGCTCCGGGAGGACCGGCTGGACCTGGAGGGCCAGCGGGCCCCATGGTCGGCGCGGACCTGGACGTCATATTGGCGTCAGCGCTTGTCGGTGGCGCTGACTCGGGCCATGGCTGACATCATGCTCCGCCGTACGCGGGCTGATTTTGCGGTGCAGCAGGGCTATTAGGTTCCTCCCGTTAGGCGTTTCCATTGGTCTTATCGTCGTATAGCGCCTTGACATGGCTCTGTACGTATATAGGTTTATAGCTGGGCGTTTGCTTTGGTTTGAGTGATTTCACTCTGGTGTAAGTAATTATATTTTTATAAAATATATTTGGTTAAAGCAGACGGTGAAGGCGGTGGGTTGGCAGGCGTGGGGGTAGCCTCGGCGGCCATGGAAGTGACTTCCGTGGTACGCGGCTTCTTGGGAGTGGCGGGAGCGATGCCGATGAAAGGGCTGGCTGCGGCAAGAACGTCGTCCAGCGAGCGGGTTTCTGGGGCGGCAGGTGTTGTTGTGGCCTCCATAGCTACGGGGAAGATGTCCAATGCTGGTGTCCATCTTCCCAGTAAAAGTCCTAAATTTAGGACCAAGTGGAATTAAAAAATATATATGCAAACATTAAAATTTGACCCTGGCATTCGTGCCCATGACAGATAACACACTTTTTTAGTTTCTATCAAAAACCTGGGGTCAAATAATTACATTTAGTGCATGAATGGGCCCTGCCACCTGCCAGACCTCAAAGCGCGAATTTGGCCAAAATGTGGGTTTTAGGACCATTAGGACCAATTATTGTCAACGCATGACCATGCTATCCACACGGTCCCTTGAGCATCTTACAAGCGCTAGGGGACCCTACGAGGCCTTGGGATGGCGGGGCAGCGTATAACAAGGCCATACCCTGCTGTGGCTGCCTCTATATATACGCGTGATTAACGGTGTCACAGATGGTGCAGGTAATGCAATATAGGGTTGCATGGTTGCTGAGGTTGCCCGGCTTGAACATGGCCCACCCCTTGCGGTAAACTTTCTCTAAGCATATGCCAAACCTTCTTTGACATCACGTACATGCTGGCCACCACCCAGCGATGAAAAAACATTGCATTTGCATTGCAACTAACACATGAATGCAGCCAAATCAAGTTACAAAACAACGTTGTGCTAACATGCAACGCTTGGTGAGCGAATTCAGGGTGCATGTAACACGTAAACCATACTGTATATACTGTCTGAGAACACCCTGAACGACTGCAGGCCATAGGACCATGGTTTATAACATACACATGAGTAAAACTGCTCTTACGCATGTGTGTTTTAGCTGCAGCGGACGACGAAGATAGAGACGTAAAAAATTGTATGACGTAAACCAACTATGTGTGACAGTTATGTGCACAGAGAGCGTCCCCTCTTTTTAGGCATAGCTGGCTGACTCAAAACACCACGACAGCGTTGCCAGTTACACTCATGATCTAGGACAACCCGGCACTTACCTGCTACTTACGTCGCCTCATTCCAGATGGTTGCAAAAAAGTCGCTGAAATCCGCAGCGAGGTCAGCTTTCCGAGAGCTGAGCGCACCAAAGCTGGCCAACCGGTTCGACAATGATATAAACCACGCTTGTGCTGCGTTCTAGGTCCAAGAAATACCGAAAGTGAAGACCTATAAGGTGCGCTCGCTGCCCAGCCTGAACGTCCCTAAAACATGGTCGACAATGGAAATCGGGCAAGAATATCACGGCCCAGGCGCTCCCATGTCAAATACTCCGTTTCTAAACTCCAGACTATAATAAAAATCGTCCACAAAAATTTCCTGGCTTGATTCGCAGCACCATTGCTAATACACTAACATGTTTGTGCCAAAATCGACCCTCCGCGAGCAGGCGATCTGCGACCCATTTGTGTTGTGCCGCTGTGATACAGCGCTACACATAAAAACTTGCGCAGAAAATATTCACAGCCTTAAAGCATAACTAACAACCTTTCGTTTTTGCTACTGGGCGCCCGAAATGATAAACGCACGTGAAAACGCCGGCCACGATTGTCAGGTCGCCATATCCACCTCACTTCATTCCCGCACCCACTTTTTCGCTCCAAAATCGGTTATATTTTTGGTCGAGGTACCTACTTTCCCGCCATTATACCCGGTACCCGGGTACGGAATCCGGGTACCATGTGCCGGTACCACGGGTCGGGTACATCATGCCGGGTACGGTCCACATGGGGTACGGTCCATATAGTGACCCCCCCGCCCCGGTACCTCGGTTATAAATAGTGACCACTAGGACGATTTAGGACAAAGTCCTGAATTTAGGACCGTGGGATGATTAACACTGGGGCGGGGGGCGCAGGCGTGCTATTCACGGGTGGAATGCCGCCATATCGAGTCGAAAATGGCGATATATCTGCTGGGCAGGCCGATGTCGAGAACGGACGAAATCGGGGGCGATAGCTGCAGGAAATTATACCAGAATGTTCGTCATCAAAAGACGAGTCGAATGCACCGAACCCGATGAAATTTCATGGCCTGAGTCGAAAGTTATGAGCATTCTCGGCAGCCATATAGCTCGGTTACTCACTGGTGAGCTGGACATGTCGGCTGTCCGCCTCCCCCGCGCGCGGGGGAAGGCTGGCCCGGCACCCGTGCTCCTCACCTTTAAGTACATGGCGGACAAGCTGGCGTTCCTTAAATGCCGCAAGAAGCTCTCGGAGACTCGCTTCACGCTGGACGACGACTTGACCCTGGCCCAGCAACAGCGGCGACGCGAGCTATGGCCGACCTACCTTCAGCTCCGGCAGAGCGCAAGGGGGAAGCCGGTATACTGGAGGGGGGCGGTCATCCACGTTGACCACAAGCCCTGGCAGCCCCCTCCTGCCACCTCAGACTAGGAATATATATACCAGTAGTGTATATTAGTAAGGCTTAGCCTAGCATGTGGCCCCCGCGCATGTGCGCCCATAATGGCCCCCATGGATGATGCCTTCAACATTTAGCCATGCTTTGTCTATAATGGGACCCCCATGGATGTTGCATTAAGAATTTAGCCATGCTATGCCATGCAGAGAGATGCTCTCTGTCGAGAAGCCATGCCCTAGCTCTTGTATAGCCATGATGATCTTCCCCCACATGACATACTCCCCCTTAGCTGGGCATAGTGTGAAGATCATGAGGGTGCCGGTGCCCTTGAGGCACCTAGAGCAAGTGCTGCTTACATTCCACTCTTGCAGGAAGTAGCCTAGAATGTATTAAAAGCCATATGCCCCTTCTCAGGGATATGTGCTACATTGACTCCCAACGGAGTGATGTTGATAATTAATTAATTAATTAATTAAGGGGATGGGACATATCTAAAGTGCACTTTTCTGGAAAACAGACCTGTGCATGGGATAAAAATCCAGTTATGCTTCCAAACCATAAATATGTGAAAAAAAAAAAATTCCAGCCACTTGGGGGTGGTACTACCCCCCAGCATGACCCAGTTATGAGCTAAAAATAGAAAAAGACGCTATTTTTGGCCGATTTTTCCTAGGAGACTGGGCAAACCAAAAGTGACCAAACCACATATTTTCCTAAAATCCCCACCCTTGCAAATAAATCTGGCTACTCAGGACCACAAAATAAGCACGTTTAGACTATTTATAGGGTTTAGCCCAAAACACGTTTTTTTTTTGTCCTAAAAAAATAAATCAAATAGTAGACACATGCAAAAATTCCAGTGATGATATTTATACTAGGCCTAGGGTGGGAATTTCACTCTCACAAAGTTTGAGCTCATTCTGAGCACGTTTACTCATGTTTATTAGTGTAAACATGCAAAAAAAAAATGACAGAAAATCCCGCTTATGAGCACAAACACCAGACCTATTACACCCTAGCCCACCACCAACTGGGCCAAACCAAGTCAAATTAATTCATTTATGATGTTAAAAAGCTTGCCACAAAATCCCAGGTCATTCTGAGCTAGTTTGCCCTTAGTACATCATGTTATAGCTGCCACCCTGCATGCTTGGTACACCGTGGCATGAGGGACACCATAAGCACATTCCTAAGCTTGCCCCCTGCAAATTGGGCAGAAGCACGTAAAGCAAATGCTAGATGCTTGAAGAAGACATCCACCGACTCTTAAATCATTACGCAAGCAGGCATGACCACTTGCGGGAATCACCTCATAGCTAATACCCAGTCATGATGCTAAAGGATAAAAGGGCCATCCTTTAATATTGTCATAATAAGCACCTGATCCTTATCATCTAGGAAGCCCCAGCCATGTTTAATGGAAGCAAAACATATAGGAAGGAGATAACTATATCACACATGCTCACCTTCCCTACAACTTCACACCTTGCTTTCCAGCAGGCTGAAGAGCCAAGACAAGCGTTTATGAGCTCGCCAGCTCCTTGCAACGTTGATGCCGCTCCCAGGCAGCTAGGGTCCTTGACTACGCAATATACAATGTCAACCATATGAAAAACTCCATAAAACAAAGTGTAGCAGCGCCGCAAAACTGCCCGATAAACTCTTGCTAGCTTTAAGAAGCATGGCATACGCAGCATAAGGCAAAACATTGAAACCTGCGGAAAATCAGATAGCGCAACTGCAACAAGTGGCGAACAAAATAGCAAGAACACCCGGAATCGGCGCCAAAGCTTCATGCCAGGAACATTTAGAGCGCAAACAGACTGGGCGGTGACATGCGGCAAATGAACGTACCACGGCCGGCTTTATTTCCTACCCAGGCGCGCGAGACAGCCAGCCAGCCATGGATGGCTTGACCGCGGATCGCACAGGCCTGAACGATATCATTTCAGAAATGACGGGAAATGGCCGCAGATCGAAGCCGCTTAGGATGTTTTCACGGTTTCCATTACTAAACGCTTCTTCCTGCATCAATATAACCCACAAATCTTAAATTCTACCGTCGCAGGCACGCATTCTAAATTAATATATGCGGCCAGATTTTCGGATTAGACCCCCGTGCAAATCTGGATTAAGAAAGGCACCGACTTTTCAAATTGTGCATATCTGGCTATGAAACATCATACTAGTACATCGTTTAAAACCACCGGCGTACATTTTTTGCTTGTCGCCTGGCCGATTAGGCAAATTTTTACGAAACGCACGTCGCCATGGCCACCTCCGCACGAGGTGGGCGCATTGTGCACCACAATTTCACGGTTCGTGGGTACCGGCGCGAATTTTTTGGCGCCAAAAAATTCCGATATGTCCCGTCCCCTTAATATAGCTCGGCAAATTTTCGCGCCTAATTGCCCAACGGAGTTATGTTATAATTCAATTGGCCATTAAATTAAATTAAATTAAATTAAATTATAACATGCCTCCGTGGGGAGGTCATGTAGCACATATTTCATGATGGATGGGGTGGAGGAAGCCGCGTGATCGAACGATCCTAATTCTATCTAGAAAATCCTAACTACACTACTCATCAAAACGCCTCCTAATTGGCCATTAATTAATTAATTAATTATCAACATCACTCCGTTGGGAGTAGATGTAGCACATAGCCCTGAGAAGGGGCATATGGCTTTTAATACATTCTAGGCTACTTCATGCAAGGGTGGGAATGTAAGCTACCCCTGCTCTAGGTGCACCAGGGCACCCGCACCCTCATGGTCTATCACGCTATGCCCGGGTAAGGGGGGAGCATGCCTGTGAGGGGGAAGATCATCATGGCTATACAAAAACTAGAGCGTGGCATCTCAGCAGAGAGCAGCTCTCTGCATGGGCACAGCATTACTAAATAAAAACTAGGCATCGTCTGGGGTGTGGCTCATCATAGGCACACAGGTACATGAGTAAAAAGGCTAGGCCTCAGCTGGTATAGTGCCTGTAGTAGGCGGGCATGTACAAGGCCACTGTCTAACTATTCTACACTACTGCTGTATTCCCCTAGGCGGGGGCTGGGGTTGCTGGGGCCGCGGTGGTCGAGGGGGTCGCTTGCCAGGGCTTGTGGCCGACGTAGATGGCCGCCCCCTTCCAGTACACCGGCTGGCCCGCCTTGGTCTGCCGGAGCTGGAGGTAGGTCGGCCATAGCTCCCGTCGCCGTTGTTGCTGTGCCAGGGTCAAGTCGTCGTCAAGGGTGAAGAGAGTCTTCTCGAGCCGCTTGCGGCGTCTGAGAAAAGAAATCTTGTCCGCCGGGGTCTTAAAGGTGAGAAGGAGCGGGGGCGGCCCGGCCTTACCCCGCGCGCGGGGAAGGCGGTGGGCGGCCAGCTCGATCTCACCAGTAAGGCCCATGCGATCAAGGATTTCTCTCTCAAAAGCACGCGCAAGCTTCTCGGAATTCTCACCTTCCTCCATCTTGAGATTCTTGACAATGACGTTGAGGCTGCGCTTGGGCGAGCTCGGCCTCCTCGCGGAGGTCAAGCGTCTGCCGCTGGAGCTGGGCTGCGACGGCGGAGGTGGTGGAGGTGGTATGTTGCTTAAGCATGTCCGCCCAGGTCGTGATGGGAGGAGCATCGCCGGCCAGGCCAGCCGGGGCTGGCTTGGCGGCAATGTCCTTCACTGCCTGGGCGGTGAGGCCTGCTGTGTTCTGCAAGACCTCGATAGCGATTGCATTATCCTTGAGGCGCTGGTCGATGTCACGGAGCTGGGCGGTGATGGAGTCGGTGGAGGGGGGGGGGGTGGAGGCGAGGAGGGTGCATGGCGGTGGCGGTGGGGATGGTGGGAAGCTCAGCAGCCAGCTAGCGTGCCGCCAAGTGCCGCCACATCTGCGGCAAGAGGGGTCACGTGCTGCTCGAAAGCTTCCTTGAGGAGGGTGCGGATGGAGGCTTCGGAGGGGAAGGGGGGCGGTTTGGGAGCCCAGATCTCGGATTCGGAGCGTCCAACAAGGGAGCAGAGGGCGAAGCGTTGGAGCTTGGGGCGACTCATGCGGTGGATGATTGGGAGAGCCTCGGCGGGGTCGACAAGCCGGCCATCACCAGGCCAGCGTCCACGGTTGTGGGACGTGAGGTGCACGCACAGGGCTAGAAGCGAGGCGTGCGAGCCGAAAAACAAGTCTTCCATGAACCAACCGGCGCTGCGTTGCCAGAAGCCGGGGCTGTTGATGTCAAAGGAGCGCTCTTCCCAGGGCGGCTCAGCAGAGCGACTGCGCTTAGGTTCAGGCGATGCTGATGGCGAGGCGAGCCCGGGAGGCTGGGCGAGCACCAGTGCGCTACTAGTGTCACCGTTGCCATCTGGGCCGGTTGGCGAAGCTGCAGCCGGGGCTGCAGACGTATTTTCATTGCTAAGCGCAGCCGCCAGGCTGCGTTGCGTCGAGAGGCGTTTGCTCATCGTATATTGCGTAATAGCGTCGGAAAATTATATCAGCATGTGCGTCTTAGAAAGACGAAGCGATTGTGATATTCACAGCTGAATTCGGCGCTCAAACGTGAAAGTTATGAGCTCCGACAGCCATGGCTACCTCGTGGCTCGTGGCTGAGTAGCGGCTAATTGGCCATGGCCGCCTTTAATTCCAGCAATGTGGCTTTGGTGGCAGCAGAGGTAGCAGCCATAGACTTGAGCGCACCGTGTGCACACAGACTTGAGCTCAGAGGTGAGCGACTGCTGCATGCCACGCAGCAGCTCAGTGGGGTCGGCTGTGCCGGCAGGGGTGTCGGCGTCAGCCGCGGTGTCGGATGCCTTAGCGATGGTCACCAGCGGTTTGCAGAGTTCAGGGCAGCATGTTAAGAGGCAGGAGGTGCGTTGCTGGTCGTCTTCCCATTTCAGCCACTCCGCGCGGGGCCGTCAGGCACAGCCGCGCCGGTGTTGGGATGGCGGATGATGTCTTCGGCTTCGTATCGAAATTTGAGGATTTTTTGCACGTCGGCGAGCGGCATGGTGAAAAATGCCGCAAGGTCGGGCGGTTGCAGGCGGGTCAGTCCGAGGCTTGCATGTATATTTGGTTAAAGCAGACGGTGAAGGCGGTGGGTTGGCAGGCGTGGGGGTAGCCTCGGCGGCCATGGAAGTGACTTCTGTGGTACGCACACGGCTTCTTGGGAGCGGCGGGAGCGATGCCGGCGAAAGGGCTGGCTGCGGCAAGAACGTCGTCCAGCGAGCGGGTTTCTGGGGCGGCAGGTGTTGTTGTGGCCTCCATAGCTACGGGGAATATGTCGAATGCTGGGGCGGGGGCGCAGGCGTGCTATTCACGAGGGGAATGCCGCCATATCGAGTCGAAAATGGCGATATCTGCTGGGCAGGCCGAGGTCGAGAACGGACGAAATCGGGGGCGATAGCTGCAGAAAGGAAATTATACCAGAATGTTCGTCATCAGAAGACGAGTCGAATGGAACAAACCCGACTAAATTTCATGGCCTGAGTCGAAAGTTATGAGCATTCTCGGCAGCCATGCATAGCTCGGCATATTTTTCGTACGATGGATGGATGGATGGATTCTGATTTGGCACGGCGCAAAGGTGAAAACCATTTGCGTTCAGTGCCGGTCCGCGGAAAACGCGATCTGCAAAAGGATGGATGGATGGGCTGACCATGCACTGCTGTGGCATGCCTTTGTTGTGCCACAGGGATTAAAAGCACTTCGGTGCTCCGTGACTCCCCAACGGGGCGTCCCCAACATCTACTGCTCCAACCTAGGGCCATTGCTGGTACTTTTGACGTCATGAAAGCAGCGTTTTGGACTAGTGGAATATGATTTTACAGCATAAAAAGTCCATTTTATCATGAATGAACATGGCCAACAACCCCAAGTGCCCCTAAATTTCTCAATATTTGTAGAGAAATGCTACTTCTCATAATTAAAACCTGCACAAATGCACAATTTGGGGCATGCATGTGAAAGTTTGAAGTACAAATTCACAATGAGGTTTTACATTTTTCAATTATTAATGGTATCTCATTCTTCAATCAATCAATTTGCAATCGTCCAAACAATTTATTCATTTCATACATGTCCGAATATGTTGAAAGAACACATGCAAGTGCTCAATCAGCGTGGACCCCCTTGGACGCGCCCCACCATATATACATTGGACACGTCACCCCAACTACTAAACTGCCCAAAGTCACGGTAACTGATCCAACTACTATGTACATCTGCATTTCTCCACGTTGCGGTGGGCAATTACGTGCAAAACGCGATTTCGTGCAAAGTCCTCGCCCATCATCGCTTGCCAGGTCGATATGAAGGAATGTTGTCCCAGCTGGCGCCTTCCTTCAGGAGAGTAACATGTTCTCTAGCGAACTTCAGAGGGAAACGAAACTTTTGCTCGCACTCATTACTCCAACCGAGGTCGTGCCCTTCATCAAACCATCTGAACACCACCTTCTCCCTCTCTTTGCCCAGGAGGGTGCCAAAGAGCGGAAAATCTTCCTTCTTGGGGTACTTGTGCTCCCAGTTTATGCACACCTCGTCTACCCATTTCGAACTCCAACCTCCGCGACTCAGTTTCGCGCCATCCATAAAGCGCATCCGGACGTCCGGCCGAACGTCCCTGATTCGGTTTTCGGCCGTCGCATCTCTGCCCTGACCACCACCCTTCTGCGGCTGTGCAGGTTCGTCGGCACCCTCCGTCTCCTGCCCCGCCCCTCGCCTGCCCCCTCCCCGACGTTTTGCCTTCTGCCCCTGCGCAGCCGCCGCCTCTGCCATCAACTCTTCGTACGTTTTTTCTGGCTGACCGCACGGTAAGGCTGGTGCGTGAGTTGGTGCGTTGGGTGGGAGCTCGTCCCCTCCCGCCCCCGGTTGTGCAACTGGTTCGCCGACCGCGGCCTGGCCAACAACACGGCCGGCCTCTCTGGACACAGTCCCAGACGCGGATCCACGGGGAAACCGAACTGGAGTTTCTTCTTCGCCTTTCCCTGCACGTAAGCACATGCCAATTAACATGAATACGGAAGGGTCGTGTGAGAAATCAATGAAGCCATGGACTGATGCAAAAAAACTTATGTAGAAATATATATTAAGGTACTTATTAAACTCGTTTATTGAAAATGAAATTTACCGGCCGAATGTACCGTTGGAGCGTGGAAGGGCATCCTTGGTCGATCGAAGGGCTCCATCAATGCGGTATAGTGTCCGGCCGATGTCCCTGGCGGCGCCTCAACATCGACCACCTCAGTCGGGCGCATCAATCCGGCAAACGCCGGCCCTCCACCTGAGACTTTCGGCGGACCCTCCACGTTACGAGCCTCCAATACCCTCTTCTGCAGTGGGGTGCTCGCAACAAAATCCGTGTCAGCCGACGGCTCCGGATCGTCATCCTCATTCAGCAGTATCGTGTTCGGGCATTGCTCCATCCCCGTCGAGCGGGGGGGCAAAGTCATCACAACCGTCCTTCCTGACGACGGTACGGGATCGTCACCCAGACCCAAAGAAACCGAGGCGAGGGCGGGGGTCCCCTCAACCGGGGGTCCCCATGAATCCTGACGAGGCCTCATTCCCATCTGTCGGACACGACCGCCTCCCGTAAATCGGGAACGCCCGCCGGCGCTACCAGTAACAGGCCGCGAGCCTGCTTCCTGCTGGCGATCCCCATCCTCATCACAGATACGCCCGCCGGCGTTTCCAGTAACAGGCCGCGAGCCTCCTTCCTGCTGGCGATCCCCCTCCTCATCACAGATACGCCCGCCGGCGTTTCCAGTAACAGGCCGCGAGCCTCCCTCCCGCTGGCGATCCCCCTCCTCATCACAGATACGCCCGCCGGCGTTTCCAACGACAGGCCTCGAGTCTCCTTCACCAGCACGCTGGCGCTTACCTCCCCCCCTTTTGTCTTCATCCCCCCCATTGTCTCCTCCCGCGAGCCTCCATCATCCCGACTGCGCTTTTTCCCTCCCCTTCCATCTCCTCCCCCGTCCCTCTCCCCCTCCCCCCTCCTCCCTCCTCCCCATCCCCATCCCCTTTCTCCCCCTCCGCCTGCCCCCCACCCACCCCGGGCGGGTGCCCCTCAGCAATATCCTCCTCCCCCTCTTCCTCCTCCCCTCTTCCTCCTCCCTCTTCCTCTCCCCTCTTCCTTCTCCGAGCCATCATCATCATCATCATCATCATCATCATCATCATCATCCGAATGATGATCCCCGTCGTCTTCGTCGTCCACGACCACGGCAAAGTCCATGTCGACGTCTTGCCACCCATCTTCAAGAAGCCGATATTTGATAAGTCGGACCAGGCGCTTCCACCGGCGGATATGGGCGGGTAACCCGAACACCAGCAGAACTCTGGAGGGTCCCTTCAACAGGGCCTTGGTGATCTGGTCAACCACATCCCACGCGGCATACCTCAAACGGGAGGAGGGTAAGGGTATCTGGCTGTCGACCGGAATACAGTCTTGATCCCACTCGCGCAGGTTCCTCCACTTCTCGTTGCTGTCAGCTGTCAGGTCCAGCACAGCAAACGCCTGGTCCTTCAGCTTCCCAGGAAGGTCTTCAGACCCCGTGTACAACTCGTCCACCACCTTCGTCACCACCAGATCCTTTCTTTTTTCGTTTTCCTTCCATGTCATTGTCCTGTATGCGATCCAGTCGGGTCCCATCTTCACCCCGTCCCAATAGGTGAAGGCTTCCAGCCTGTCCCACCACCCCCTCTTGGCCTTGGCAGTCCCCTCCTCCTTAGCCGCCGCCTGCACCTCCTCCTCCGCCGCCGCCTCCTGCTGTGGCACACCCAGCAGATGTTTGGTCTTCACCCCCAAATCGTCATACAAATGACGGGGGTGGGAAGCGAGCAGCCCTCTCGGGAACTTCCAGTCCTTCTGGTCGACCACTTTCCTTTTAGCCGGCGGAAGGTCCCTCAGCGTGAGAATGATCGCCCTCGTGGCCGTGACGATCACCCGCCAAAAGTCTCTGGTCAGGCGGCAGTCGGCGATGAACTTGTCGAGGTCCGTGGCGACGGTGCCCTTCAGCTTCACGCCAAACACGTGCTCCCTCACCAATACGGGGTCGAAAGTCCCGTTTAGTTGTTTGCAAGCGGCCATCAGCTCGGGGTTCTCCAGGAACTTGATGTGGGCGAATTGCTTTGCCGCCTCTATCAAATTCTTGGCGACTTCCATTATTTTTATCAGGTTGCTGGGAGGGGCCTCACAGGACATGATCGGCGCTTGGATCAGGCTGTCGAAGTACTGGAAACTCGCAAGTTCCCGATGCGCGGTGAAAATGGACAGTTCGTGCGCCTTGTCTTTAGGGCGCGTGTCAAGGAAGTCTTGCCGAGCCGCGATATCCTGTGCGATCGCCGGCTTGCCGTCGACAGCGGGCTTCAAAGGGTCCTCACACCAGAACAGCCAGCGCTGCATGAAGTTCTTCTGGTCCGGCCCCCACTTGTCCGTCTCTTCAGCCCCTCCTGCCTTGTCGCCTGCGCCGTCCCCTTCGGCCTTGGCTTGCTCTCCTTTCTGCCAAAAGGGCTTCACAATCGCCCAGATCTTGCCGTACAGAGGAGTTGGGAGAGACACGCCCTTCCCTCTCTTGACGGGTCCATATGCCTGGTAGGCCCGGTGCACATCCCCCAGCGCTGAGCCCCACGTTGCCTTGGCTTGGGCTGTGTCCTCGGCGTTCATGGCGTTCCCGAGCTGCCTGACAACTTCGATCATCTTGCCGACTTGTTCGGTAACCTGCATCCCCGTAGGGCAACAACGCGCAGAGACACATCGACAGTCCTCCCAAATAAGCACAACTCAACTGAGAACAAGAATACGACTGACAGAAACGCCGGCGGTCGCATCTTGACCAAAATATGGCATGCTAAGGTGGAACATGAAAACCCCTTATAGAAACGCCGGCGGTCGCATCTTGACCGAACTAATGGCATACTGAAATTAACACAAGAAAACCACTTATAGAAACGCCGGCGGTCGCAACCTGGCTTACCTTCTGTTCACGGATCTGCCACCAGGTCGGCAGGATGGTCTCACCCTTGAGCATCTGCACGTCCACCCCCCCGAAATTCGTCCAATCAGTTGCCCACTCCTCCAGCTTCGCCGCGGCCACGGTCTTCGTGACCTCCTGCTCCTTCCCTCCCCGCGCAACGACCCTGAGCTTTTCCGCCTTCATGAAACCATTCAGCATTGCCTGGTACCACACAGATCTTTGGTCCACCGTCATATTGTCGGTGACCAGTTCGAATTTCACCGATTTGATGAGTGTGGTAAAGTGGTTCCCGTCCAGCACGAGAAAGCCGCAAATGGCTGGCGGCAACGGTGTCTTCTTCTCGAGTGGAGCCATCTCCCAGGCGGACTTGCACAAACTGTCCAAAAGCGCGGCCTTTCTCACGTCCACGGGCTTAAGTGAGTCCAGAATATCGGCCGGTCCTGTCAGAACCGCGGTGGAAGCAGCTTCGGCCATTCCCTTGGCCGAGCTCGTTCGCAGGTAGATATCAATCTCTTTGTCAGTCATTGCGCGAGCGTAGCCAGCCTTCATTGTCCGTGCCCCCCCATCTCCCCGAAGAGTTGCGCGAGCTGACGCTGGGTGCCTTCCTTTTTCATCCAGTCATGAAAACTGTTGGGGCACCGGTCAGCCAAAAACTGGAACGAGTACCGCCACACAGGAATCACCAGCTTGTCGTGGCCGTAGTCGGACTCCGAGTTTGCAAAAATGGTGGCGTTCTGCTCGGCTCTAGACAGATGCAAGTCTCGTGCGAGGAGCTTCTGAGGCCCCACGAACAGGTTCCTTGTCCACACCCGATTTCGATGCACCAAGGCTTTGGACATCTCATCGAGGTCCCGAGGCTGAACGGCAAGCTGCTTCCGCAACCGTTTGCCCTTCGCGATCTCATCGTTCACATCCAGGATGTCATCATCATCCTGCGACACCGGGGACTTCTCCCATTTCTCAAGCAGAGACACGGGAGCATCCGCAACCTCCACCTCCTTTCCTTTCCCCTTTCCCTTCAGCGCCTTCCCCTTGTAGGTCGCAAGTGCTTCGGAGAGTCCCTTCTGGTGTTCGTCGACGGCAGCAGTCCACGTACTATCTATTTTCATGTTCTCGCGGCGCGCGTGCTGGTCGAGGCTGATTGAGTACAGGATGGCCGCGTGGGTCGCCCTCTCGGCCTGCACGTACTGCGTTGATGCGAAAAAATCAGGAAAGCATAACCAAAAGGAATAAAGTAAATGCCGATTGAGAAACGCCGGCCGTCGCAACCTACATGAAACCTGAACCTCAACATCAAAGCCCCCCTCACGACAGAGGTATACTTACCTCGTTCCCCTTAACAATGATATGAAAAAATCAGGAAAGCATAACCGAAAGGAATAAAGTAAATGTCACACTTGAGAAACGCCGGCCGTCGCAACCTAGATGAAACCTAAACCTCAAGATCAGAGCCCCCCTCACAACAGAGGTACACTTGGCTCATTTCCCTCAACGATGCGAAATCAGGAAAGGAAGTAAGTGTTAGTCAAAAGGAAGTAAGTGTCACACTTGAGAAACGCCGGCCGTCGCAACCTACATGAAACCTGGACCTCAAGAACAAAGCCCCCCTCACAACAGAGGTAGACTTACCTCATTCCCCTCAACCGCTGCTGCTTCAGCCGCTTTCTTCGACCCCTTCGCGATCTTCGGAGACTTGTCCCGGCGGGCATCGTGTTCCTTCAACATCTTGATCAGAGTCTTGGCGTCCGCCATCGTCACCGTCTTCAGTTTACACTTCCTCTCCTTCCCTTTGCCCTCGAACAGGTTCTCCTCCATCCACTTTATCAAGGCCTTGGCGCTCGGGATCTCCTCAGGCTGTGTGGCGCCATCGGGCGCGCACGCATTCTTCACGATCAACTCAGCGACTTGATGGAGAGTCATCATCTGGTTCCGTACCTCAGGTGGGGCTGTTTCCGTTCTCACCTCGGCCACAACCCACTTTGCCAACTTCTTCAGTTGATAAGCATCCGCTTGCTCCTTAAAGCGTGTCATTTTCGCAGTATCGCCGTCGCTTCCACCCGCGCCCTCTGACACAGGCTCACCGACAGCGATAGCCCCCTCTCCCTGGAGATTTGCCCCACCCTGACGACCGGCTTCCTGCAAGAACATTATCAACGGAAGATTTTTAATGTAAGAAAAGTGTAGAGAAACGCCGGCCGTCGTAACTCTGTCAATTGAGGACGAACCTAAACTTTCAATTTGTAAGTCAACGGTAACTTACCCTTCCCCCCTCTGCAGTGGAACCACCGTAAGATCCACTTCCCCTCCTGTCACCGCCCTCTTGCTGCTCGAACGGACTTCCCTGTAAAAATAGCAAACGCGATTGTCCATTCACAAGAAAAAAATTACTACAAAAATAAACAAGGATATACGCACGCAAACCTTTTCAATACAAGTAAACCGGAGAGGAATCTGACGCACTCATGTACCTGGGTGCTTCCCGCCATTGAGCGGGCTTCTCTTGCACCAACATCCTCTTGCCGGCCCTGCGAACATTTCAACGGAAAGTAAAAATCCGCTTAGTTGTCGGAAATGACATGTCTGGCGAATATTGCAAAAAAATGCGTATTGTATTTCACGACATCAATTTAATGGGCGGAGACTTACGAAGATCGGCCCGCCACCTTCCAAATTGCCCAGCGTCATATCGAAAACATCGAGGACTTCCCCTCCATCGACCCCCTTCCCCCTTCCCCTCTGCCGCGGCGGGGGCATATCGCCCGTCGCGACCGGCTTGGAAGTCGCGGGGGGATCCCTTGCGGTTGAGGGCACTGCGGCCGACTCGTGCACACTCTCCCCCCTCTTTTGGGCTACTGCGGCAGGCGCGGCATGGGAGGGCGCGGCGGCTACTGTCTCTGGCGCATTCTGAGCCAACCGACGCAACCTTAGCTCCTGCTGGAGCAGGGTTTCGAAACGAGGCATGAATGTGCGCTTGGAGGTATAAGGCACCTTGGCGACTTCAGGTTTGTCATTAAGGATGTCTTGGTACAGCGCGAATTGCTGTTCACGAGTGCCATTCGCGAGTCGCTCAAACCGCTCAATCTGAATCCGCTTAACCGGATCGTCCACCATCTCAAGACCACCGTGGTACTCATCCTTCCCAGTGACCGCGGCAAAGCTGACACCAGATTCCACCATTGGGGGCGGCGTGCCCTCCCTTGCACGCTTGTGAGGAGGCTGTTGTGGGGAGGCGCCTTGGGCCTGAACTGGTTGCCCTTCTGACCCTTCCCCCCTAGGGGGAGAGTCGCCGACCACCTGCGATGTAGGGCCGCCCTTTTCCATCTGCAACACAAAACAAAAAAATTGGAAAAAACATACGAGTCAGCAGGAAGATGCGCCCCACGTCGCAACTCAATACAAAAAATGCATCATTATGTCAAGGTACAAACAACGTTATAATTCAGAATGAACAGAGATTCATAACAAGAGAACGACGCACTAAAAGATGCGACCGCCGTCGCAACTTTCGTCAATTCACTCTCTATACAAACAACTCTATGTCCCTCATAAAGAATCAATTGGCAAGGAAATGCAAAAAAATTCCGTTACCACCTCCGTCGACCCATAAGTGGTTCGCGAATGGGAAATCGCTGCTGATTTTCGGTCGAGCCCTTCACGGTATTTTCGAAATCTCGAGGCAAGGTTGCGCGGAAGAGGGCCCCCCTCAATCATGCGTGCGATCGGACTGGCCATGGAAACGGATACCTGGTTCCTGGACTGCCTTGCACGGTCAACCATCTTGAAACTTCCCCGGAGAAGGAAATCAGACGTCAGACGGTTGAATATGCGAACGTCAAGATTTGACCAACCCATCATCCATTCCACCACCTTCTCCGCGGCATCATGGAAGACCTGCCTCTCATCCGCCACTCCTCGAGACCCAAACACACAATCGGCCGTGTTATCGTCGTGCCTCTTAAGGCGAATGTTCACGTCCTCTTTGTCATCATCCATTTCCGACAGCCGAATTACAGCCCTTTTGGCTCCGTCCACTCCATCCTCAAGAAGGACGTCCATCTGCGCCCCTCCCACACAATTGTTGTCAACGTATTGTTGCAAATGACGGGAAATCATGTCCTTTCCAAAAGCTACGATGTGTTCCCCACACAGACCCATGTCGGTAATTGACAGCTTTTTACATTTCCTATCCCGGCACTTCTTTTCGGGATCCTTCTCAAAAATCCGGAAAACAGCGTCCTGATATGGACGTCCCCTTATGTCGACCGTCAGACTGGACATCTGCGAAACCAGAACATACCGGCCGCGAGTAGTTTATATTATTAAAAAAAACTGGCATTTATTAAGTCATCTTCATCTATTTATGCGAGCTAAAATTTGAAGAAAATGCAACAAAGAAACGCCCTGGGGCGCAACTTCCTCAACAACCACTTTCTACGTACAAACGAATGGCAATCACATCGACTACGATTGTCACTACATACGAATGTCCAGACAATATAATGTGTATGTAGAGGGGGGGCATTCAAGACCAGAGAAACGCCGGCGGGCGCAACTCATATCAATATAGACTGTCCCGCGACTCGTTCCACTCTCTGCAGGTTTTGCAACAACCGATCGAGCGAACTCTCGGAACCTCTTTCGCCGCCATTTCATCGACACGAGCGAACATCTCTTCTTTGGCGGCCACCAACTTTGCCTCCTTGTTGCCGGTGTCAGGATAGATTTCGGACCTCCTCGTCTTCATCGGGGCCACTCTCTCCAAATACTCTGCACACAGAGAATCCTGCTCCTCCTCCACAATCGCCTTCACGCCGGATACAATCGCTTTGGCTTTTGTTTCCACGCGAAAATCGAACTCTCGTTGAGTTATCAGCGGAATGTCGGCGAGTGCAAAACACATACGCCGATAAAGTTCGCTTACATCCGTGTCACGCGAGTCGGCAAAAGGTGTCGTCATCAAAAAGCATCTCAAGCTACTCCAACCATTTTCTTGGGCGCCGGCAACGTAGCCTCCCTTTGCCAAGTCCGCACCTGTCGCGGAGTCTTTGACTATCCAATCTTCAAGGAAGTACTCGTCTCCCCTGGTGAAATCAAAATTTACACCCACGACCTCTCCGACAGTCATGTCCAGGCGAAGTCGCAGGGCCCCCCCCGCCAATCCAGGTCCGAGGGCGCCCGCCATTCCAAGTCCGCGACTGAGGGCATTTTCGATGTGACGAGAATGTTCTTCGTGCTTTCGGCAATACAAGTCAAATCCGAGAGCGGTTTTCTTGCAAGTGGACACATCACACTTGCGCGGCGCCCCTATTGAGCGAGCAACACTCTGAATGACAGTGGCAACCGCTTGGTGTTGTTGAAGTCGTTGCCAATCCTCCATCAGGAGGTGACTAGACGAATCGGACGAATCTTCCGTCGAACCGGACATCTGCGACAAGTTACGATAACATACCGGCCCCGGAAAATAAAATTCAAAAAACGTTTTGAAATTTTTTTATTGTACTTGTTTATTAATACGAAGGTTTAAATTTGGCGCAAAGAAACGCCCCAAGGCGCAACTTGTCGAACAGCAATATGGCGATAAAACATTATCTATTCAATGTGCGATTGATGTGCTGAAACCTTCCAGACTTTGACACTGTCCGGTATCACCGGACTCGGACGAGGAGTCGAGTCGGAAGCGAGCCAGTAATCCTCGACTATTTTTTTGATGTACAATGGAAGACTCCTTCCATTATGTCGAAGTGTGTCGGTCCTTTGCCTTTTGGCCAAACTCTCCTTAACCTCCACCATTTCCTGCGCGTAGGAGGAAAATGATACGTTATAAACATTAAACATTAAACATTAAATATAACATCATATAAACAAGTTATTACTCTACATTTCAAGTTTTTCTAAGAGGCAGAGCCGTCGTGGAAGTTGAAGGAGAAGTCGACATCAGACCCCATAGTTTTATCCAGTATCGTCGTCACGTTAACCCCCCACTTCACCCCTGCCAGCACCTCCCTCGCTTGCCTCAGACGTTCGCATCTATCCTTATGCCTACTCCAGTCCGCACGCTGGCACTCCTCACTGCAATATCTGGCATCCCTACATCCTCTACACCACTTGATATGAGGTCCTGTTTCGCACCCACACCCCTCCTTGGAGCACTTTCGCGTACTACGCATGCGATCCCCATCCCTCACGATCGGGTCAGAGAGCAAGAAAAAGTTCATGTTGAGGGGTACTGCCCCTACACATGCATCAGCCCTCACGCGCAGAGAATGCGTAACATTCGGGTAAAATGCGCGCCCGTAGGTGCACCCAAGCTGAGCCCCTTCCTCTTCCCCCAACTCTATCTTTGGCCCCTTTGTAATGAACGACACCAAAAGGCGGAACTCCGTCCTTGGGTCTATGGGCACTCTTAGATCCATCTGTGGTCTGAAAAAACCCTCTTGAATACAGAAGTTCATATCAGCTAGCTGGGCGTACATAATTCTCTCCATTTGGCTGAACGAATCAAACGCCAATAAAACGGCCAAGTGGCGGCCTGTCCTCTCCTGCGCGACTCGAACTTCCTCGAATATGACACGCGACAGAAAGCGAACTTGTTTGAAAACGTTTTGAAGGACGCTTCCGTAGACTTCATTCACGATCTCGGACTCCATCTTTTTCAGGGAAAAAACGAACAAAAAAATTCATAAACATTAATTTATTATTTTATAATAACAAGTTACTATTCCTCGGAATAGTTTTTTTTTATCCATTCCACAAACGCGTTTGTCACAAACACCTTCCATGCTTTCTCAAGAACTTGTCCCCCTGATGTTTTTGAGTATTCAAACTCGTCATCCGAAGAAACCAACTCCGGCACATCCTCCGAGAGGGTCTCTAAATTGTCATCGGCTTTCCTTTTGCGCTTGTGGTTTCCGAAGCATTTTTTTTGTTCTTCTTCTGACATTTGTTCTGCAACCATGGAGTCATTTCGAGGGGGGTGTGGTTTAACGGGTGCAGATTTAAAGTAATTTGTTTTAGGTGAACGATGGTAAAAACTTCATTAGATATTTTAAACGAACGAGAAGCAACAGAAACGACGGCGGGCGTAACTATCATGGGAAACTTTGATATCACAAGATCACAATGGACACGAACGCGCTGCAACTTTCACGACATATTCTTCGACATCGAAAATAAAAAAGAAACGACGGCGGGCGTAACTATCATGAAACATTGATCTTACAAGAAGCTGACGGGGATGCAACTTTCACGACAAACACTTCGACATCGAAGATGCAAAAGAAACGACGGCGGGCGTAACTATCATGGAAAGATTGAGCTTACAAGATGACAAGTTAACTGACGGGGGTGCATCTTTCCCGAGATATATTTCGACATCGAAAAGGCAAAAGAAACGACGGCGGGCGTAACTAGCACAACCAATGTTGGTCATGTGCTCTTCCAGTAAGACAAGAAACGACGGCGGGCGTAACTATCACACGGTCCAGGAAGAGTGACGTTGGCAGAATTATGGTGTTTGTAAAAGGGGGGGGGGTAAGAGGGAGAGGGAGAGAGAGGGAGAGAGAGGAGAGAGAGAGAGAGAGAGAGAGAGGGAGAGAGAGAGAGAGAGAGAGAGAGAGAGAGAGAGAGAGAGAGAGAGAGAGAGAGAGAGAGAGAGAGAGAGAGAGAGAGAGAGAGAGAGAGAGAGAGAGAGAGAGAGAGAGAGAGAGAGAGAGGGAGAGGAGGGAGGGAGGGAGGGAGGGGGAGGGAGGGAGAGGGAGAGGAGAGGGAGAGGGAGAGGAGAGGGAGAGGGAGAGGGAGAGGGAGAGGGAGGGAGAGAGAGGAGAGGAGAGGGAGAGGGAGAGGGAGAGGAGAGGGAGAGGGAGAGGAGAGGAGAGGGAGAGGGAGAGGAGAGGGAGAGGGAGAGGGAGAGGAGAGGGAGAGGGAGAGGGAGAGGGAGAGGGAGAGGGAGAGGGAGAGGGAGAGGGAGAGGGAGGGAGAGGGAGAGGGAGAGGGAGAGGAGAGGAGAGGGAGAGGGAGAGGAGAGGAGAGGGAGAGGAGAGGGAGAGGGAGAGGAGAGGGAGAGGGAGAGGAGAGGGAGAGGAGAGGGAGAGGAGAGAGAGGGAGAGGGAGAGGGAGAGGGAGAGGAGAGGGAGAGGAGAGGGAGAGGGAGAGGGAGAGGGAGAGGAGGGAGAGGGAGAGGGAGAGGGAGAGGGAGAGGAGAGGGAGAGGGAGAGGGAGAGGGAGAGGGAGAGGGAGAGGAGAGGGAGAGGGAGAGGGAGAGGGAGAGGGAGAGGGAGAGGAGAGGGAGAGGGAGAGGGAGAGGGAGAGGGAGAGGGAGAGGGAGAGGGAGAGGGAGAGGGAGAGGGAGAGGGAGAGGGAGAGGGAGAGGGAGGGAGAGGGAGAGGGAGAGGGAGAGGAGAGGGAGAGGGAGAGGGAGAGGGAGAGGAGAGGGAGAGGGAGAGGGAGAGGGAGAGGGAGAGGGAGAGGGAGAGGGAGAGGAGAGGGAGAGGGAGAGGGAGGGAGAGGGAGAGGGAGAGGGAGAGGGAGAGGGAGAGAGAGGGAGAGGGAGAGGGAGAGGGAGAGGGAGAGGGAGAGGGAGAGGGAGAGGAGAGGGAGAGGGAGAGGGAGAGGGAGAGGGAGAGGGAGAGGGAGAGGGAGAGGGAGAGGGAGAGGGAGAGGGAGAGGGAGGGAGAGGGAGAGGGAGAGGGAGAGGGAGAGGGAGAGGGAGGGAGAGGGAGAGGGAGAGGGAGAGGGAGAGGGAGAGGGAGAGGGAGAGGGAGAGGGAGAGAGAGGGAGAGGGAGAGGGAGAGGGAGAGGGAGAGGGAGAGGGAGAGGGAGAGGGAGAGGGAGAGGAGAGGGAGAGGAGAGGGAGAGGGAGAGGGAGGCGTAAGCGGAGGAGGGAGGGAGAGGGAGAGGGAGACGGAGAGGGAGAGGGAGAGGGAGAGGAGAGGGAGGCCGTAAGCGTAAGCGTAAAGCTAAGCGTAAGCG